>CAUYUJ010016301.1:171886-269386 GCA_963575745.1 Prorocentrum cordatum
CAAGCCCAAATCATTGATACCCCGCCTGATTTCAACTCAGTCGGGCGAACTCGCGCGCTCGAGCTTTGGGCCCCCCAAACGGGCCCAAGGGGCTCCCGAGAGGGCCCGAAGAGGGGCCCCAGAGGTGGTACATCGAAGGCCCCGCTCCCTCTGCAGTTGGCCCCCAGAAGCTTCCAAGAGGCTGCCAGTAACCCCCAGGAGACCTCCGAGAGGCCTCCCCAGAGGTGCCAAGGTGGGTCATCCCTGTGGGGTGTTGGCCACCACGTCCCCACGAGGCCCCGAGAGTCCCCTCAAGGCCCTGAGATCCGACGTTGCCGCAAAATTGCAACATCGCAGAAAATCACGACCGGAGCCCAAGACCAAATCTTCCTGTGTCATTTTTCGAGCCGGATCGATCTGTCAGGGTCCCGGGCCCCGACATTGAGCGAAAGCGCCCGTTGGGAAAAAAAAAGCAACGCCAGGATCTCAGGGGACGCCTCCGAGAGCCATGCCCGAAGTCCCCTCGAGACGCCTCCGAGGGCCACCCCCCGATCTGAGCCTGACGTGGGCCGGATCTGGAGCACGTCTGGGGCCGGACCTGGACGGGAGTCGCCCCCTCATGAGGGGGAGGCGGAAGACCGAGAGGGGGGAGGGCGAGGAGGGTACAGGGCAATCTTTAATACATAGGATGTTTAAAAATATATGATTTACCGATAAATTCATGCATGAACTCATCGTTGTTTTTAATACAAAATCCCTTCATTTTGAATACATGATCCGCACGCGGGTCATGTATTAAAAACGGCACTGTAAGGAGGAAGGGCCACATGGGTCTAAGCGCAAACAAAAACTCCGACCAGCGGCGCACACACGGGAGGGCGGGGGGGAGGAGGGATAGGCTTCTCAGAAGCAGGGGTGCTTCCAAGAAGCCGTCCCCTGTCCCCCTACCCGCCACTCCGCGTGGCCGATGATTCCGTTGTCGCCGTTCAAGGCTCCCTCGAGCGGACATCGAAAAGGCCGTCCCCGGAAGAGAAGGAGCAGTAACAGGGGCAGCAGGAAGGATGCATTAGGAGGAGGAGGAGGAGGAGGAGGAGGAGGAGAAGAGGAGGAGGAGGAGGAGGAGGAGGAGGAGGAGGAGGATGGGAAGGGAAGGAAGATGGGCCCTCGCGTTCTGCTGCCTGTTCCTTCATCACTGCTTATACCGCGTACCCCACCAGACGGCGACTTCTGGAACGGTGTTCCAGGAGTCGCCCGGTATCAGTTTGATCACACCCCTCCAGGGCCGACGCACACGAGGATAGGATGGGACAGGACATGCTGGGATAGGACGGGGCCCAAAACATGTCTTCGGTGGAAGGGACAAGCCATCATATACTTGTTCGGCACCGATATGAGGGGCGATATCCCACACCAGTGCCCCCGACAAGAGCACCTTACCAGGAGGAGAAGGAGGAGAAGGAGGAGGAGGAGGAGGAGGATGAAGAGGAGGAGGAAGACGAAGAGGAGGACTACGAGGAGGAGGAAGAAGAGGAGGAGGAGGAGAGTGAGGAGGAGGAGGAGGAGGAGGAGGAGGCGGAGAAGGGGACTGACAACGGATGTGAAAGCGGATGCTCTCGTAAGCGAAACGATGAAACGAAGCAAGGGGGGAAGCACGACAGTGACACAAGACGAACACGGGCACGGAGGGCGGCCGCGCTACCGCGCCCATGGGCCAGAGCGGCGGCCGCAGAGGGGAACCACTAATGGGAGCAAGCGGTAAAAACAAACTTTCTGGGGCGGGCGATTAAACACATAGTTTCGCTGGCCCTTAGCGCCACCGCAATAGCGGGGGGGGGGCGGGGCAGGCAGACGGAAAGTGAACAGTCCTGGGTGCTCCTGAGGCCCAGGGGGGGGGGGGGGGGCGCGGGCTGACAGTTCAGGGCGGGGGGCGGGGGGTCAATCCAGAGCCGGGCAAGCAAAAGCTGGGAAGGACTTCGCGGGCTGAAGATTCGAATCCGCAAGGGCGGACAATTCGAGGCCGCGAGGGTTGATTTTGGCCAGCCCTAAATGGGAAGTAGAAAGTTCGGATCCGCCAGTCCTGCGCGGAAGGCAGACATTCTGCGCCGCCTTTAGCAGCGACCTCCTTCCCCATCTCCTCTTCCTATTCTCCTCCCCCTCCTCCTCCTCCTCCTCCCCCTCCTCCTTCCCCTCGCTTTTCTATCCCTTGTCACCGTCTCCCTGCTACTTATTGACCCTCTACAGTTACTAAATGTGAATACTGTTCCCCGTTCCCCCATGATGCACTCCGGAAGATTGCCCGCACCCCTCCGCGTGTTGTGTTTTAAATTGCACAGGTTTGGCGCGAATCCGTTTCTCATATTTGTGGTTTCAATCGGAACGTGTTCGGTTCTTCCAACAAAGTGTTCCCGCTGTAGCGCTGGCTTCATTTTCAAATCCGTTCGGTTCGAATCCTCCCGCGTGCTGTGTTTTTACATATAAAAGATTATCCCGGCAAAGCAACCTAACAGCCATGTGTAGGAGCATATCTGGAAGCATTCCCCTTAAGATTCGGATGAGAATCCAGTTGTAGAATTCTGCTGTTCTCGCAGTCGTTGTCGCATTCGCGAGGACAGTCGCAGTGGCAACGGCAGTCGCAGTCACAGCCTCAGCCTCAGCCTGCCTCAGCCTCAGCCTCCGCCTGCCTCAGCCTCAGCCTGCCTCAGCCTCAGCCTCAGCCTGCTTTAGCCTCAGCATCAGTCTGCCTTCGGCCTCGGCCTCAGCCTCAGCCTGCCTCAGCCTCAGCCTGCATCAGCCTCAGCCTCAGCCTCAGCCTGCCTCAGCATCAGCCTGCCTCAGCCTCAGCCTCAGCCTCAGCCTGCCTCTGCCTCAGCCTCAGCCTGCTTCAGCCTCAGCCTCAGTCTGCCGTCGGCCTCGGCCTCAGCCTCAGCCTGCCTCAGCCTCAGCCTGCATCAGCCTCAGCCTCAGCACGAAGCGACCCAGCTAGAAGGACAAAGCGCTGAATGTACACCGATGTGTTCGACGACTGCGTATGTAATGATGTGACGATATACAGACTGAGCCCTTCGTGAATGTCTACATGTTTTTCTGACGCCTACAAACGGCGCTGACGTGTGTGAGAAAATTGTCCGCGCAGCAAAAGCCGGCGAAGCGTGCGGGAGCTCGCATGCTGAGACAGACTACGTCTGCAGACCGCCAGCTGCAAAAAGTTGCGAGCGGCTCTTGGAAGATGTTTACGGAACGGAGCTACGGTGTCTGAAAACATTGGCATCGAAGGGAAGAGCCTCGGAGCCCTGCAACCTGAGAAACACCGCAGGAACTCGCATACTGAAAAGGAATGCATTGCAAACCGCACGCTGCGAACCCTGCAGGCTGAGAAGCACCGCAGGATGTCGCATGCTGAAAAGCACTTGTACTGCAGAGCGCTAGCATCTATCTCGGGCTCGGACCCCCCCGTCCTGATCCAGAACGTGTCCGGCCACGGCCTGAAAATGCCGTTCCAACTCCCGAGGATCAGCTGGCACTCCGGCTCTGGGACACTCCAGTACGTCTTGAGCACCTTGAGCCAGGCCCCATCTCGGGATCCCCACAGCACGCTGTACTTGACCGAGACCGTGCCGAACTCATAACAATTGACCTCCGAAGGACCTGCGAGTGCAGGCTGAGAAACACCACGCGATTGCAGGGCACGGCATTGCGTGTCACATGAGTGCAGGCTGAGAAGCACCACATCTCGTTTGCCAGAGATCACTCCCAGGTTATTTGATCCCGCAACACCAGCCACGGCGTAGCTGCCACAGGGGCCGCAGATAGCAACGGTTCGGTCACCCAATTGGCGTTCCGGTGAGTCACAATTCGCGCGTGGCTCCACGAGCCTGTGTAGCGCGATTTGCGGGGCACCAGTGTGCTGTAGGTGTTGTTGCCGTAGCAGAAGACGGCCTCTGGAGCCCAGTGCGGATTCCAGCGGACAGCGTAGACCCTGTGGACGCCATTGCGGATGACGTCGCGCGCACCTTCGATATGTGCCACCCATCGAAGCCAGTCAAATGCTGAGCCATCGGTGATGTCAACAGCACCTGGGGCAGTCTCGCCATGGTGGTAGTGCAACAGCGATTGGAGAGCGGCGCTGGCTTCGTCGCGGCCCACAATCTGGCGCGAGCAGGCTGCCTCTTGCAGGTGCTCCTGTGTGAAGAGCAGTGGGGCATCACCGCCAGTCTCGGCAGGCTGAGCAGCGCCACCGTCAGGCACGGCAGTCTGAGCAGCGCCGCCACGAGGAACATGAGGCTGAGCAGCGCCAGGCTCAGGCACGGCAGGCTGAGCAACGGCGCGTGGTGGACCGACATAGGTGGGCTCATCGGGTCGGCCGTTCTTATGGTAATGCAGGCGCATGGCTGAACCGTCTGCACGACGGAACTCGAAGAAGTGCCTGCCGTGGCCATCCGTGTTGGAGTAGTTAGGGTCGCGCTCTGTCTCGATGATGCGAAAGAGAACCTGGGCGATGCCCTGCCCGATTATGCGCTCAGCGAAACCCGGAGCGGCAGACCGAAGCAGTTGCTTCCAGTCGTAGGACGGGTCGTTTGTTACGTCTTTGAACGACAAGTTGTTGACAATGCACTCGGCGCGCAGCGCGCGCTGCCACTGGCAGGCGGTCTTGCCGCCCATCCCTGGTGTACGGCGGATGTCTTCGAGGTGAGCCTGCTCAAAGACCACGTCGACACCTGGCTGAGGAGTCGGTGCGGGCGGATCCGGCAGAATCTCCCACGGGCCATCGCACGGGGCCGGGGGTGGCGGGGGCGATGCCTTGCCGCGTGCTGGCATTGTGACAAGGCAGGCTGAGGAGCACCGCCGCGGCTGGACGGCCAGGTGAAACTCGAGCAAACATGGTTAAGGATGATGATGATGGTGTTGATAGGAAACCCGGCATCAGCGAGTTGATGTACAATGAGGTGTCCGCAAACGAGACACTGCTGTCAACGCTGTTATAACTAACCACAAACGAGACACTGCTATCAACGCTTGCACAATTAAAAAGAAACGCTGGCATTGACACTACTAGCAATACCAAAGTGGAGTTTAAACGAGGCACTGCCATCAACCGATTCAACTTCCAATGAAAGAAGATCACAAATGAGTTCACTCTGAAGTGACCCATGGGTATCAATGCGAGAAGTCTCTGCAAACTATTCACTCATGGCGACCGCCGCGCACACGCGTGTAGGAAATCGTTGATGATGATAGTGATAATGGAGTGGGGGCCAGTAATGCAGATACACTGCTGTGCATTCACTTGCTGCGAAAAGAAACTCTGTATGAATGAGTTGATATATAATGAGTTGTCCACAAACGAGACACTGCTATCAACGCTTGTATAAGTAAAAAGAAACGCTGCTATCGACACTTCCCCCAATACTAAAGTTGTCTTTAAACGAGTCACTGCCATGAACGGCTTCAACTACAGTGTAACGAAAGGAACTGCAGGCTGAGAAGCACCGCAGGCCAACGTGAACCAGTCGTGGTGATGAGGATGAGTGAAATCTGCGATGATGATAGCGATCATGAAGTCGGTTGTAGGAACCCACTTTTGTAGTAACCAACATACACTGGTATGCATTCACTTATGGTGAAAGGAAACTCGGTATCAGTGAGTTGATATAGAATGAGTTGTCCGCAAACGAGACACTGCTATCAACGCTTTTAGAACGAAGCGAACCCATCAGAACACTGTTACCAACGGAAAGAATGCTGTAGAAGGACAAAGCGCTGAATGTACACCGATGTGTTCGACGACTGCGTATGTAATGATGTGACGATATACAGACTGAGCCCTTCGTGAATGTCTACATGTTTTTCTGACGCCTACAAACGGCGCTGACGTGTGTGAGAAAATTGTCCGCGCAGCAAAAGCCGGCGAAGCGTGCAGACAGCCAGCTGCAAAAGGTTGCGAGCGGCTCTTGGAAGACGTTTACGGAACGGAGCTACGGTGTCTGAAAACATTGGCATCGAAGCGAAGAGCCTCGGAGCCCTGCAGCCTGAGAAACACCGCAGGAACTCGCATACTGAAAAGGAATGCATTGCAAACCGCACGTTGCGAACCCTGCAGGCTGAGAAGCACCGCAGGATGTCGCATGCTGAAAAGCACTTGTACTGCAGAGCGCAGGCTGCGAAACCTGCAGGCTGAGAAGCACCGCAGGAACTCGCATGCTTTCGAACACTACTGCTCGAGACCGCAGCTGGAGAGCGGCAGACCGCAGGCTGAGAAGCACCGCGGGCAGAGAGACTTGCAAAACTCAGATGTCCTGATCGTCTTGGAGGAAGTCACGCCAGTCCGGCGGCTGCCAAGAATCGATGATGCGCCTGGAGCCACCGCCCGTGCTGCCGCCGATGTCCAGGTAGTCGCCATCGCCCCTGAACAGACGGCCGTGCCCGCACGCCAGAATCGCTTGGTTGCGGATTTGAAGCAGCGCTCCGCTCTCAAACATCTGCAACACGTCCAGCTGCCTGCGCGTGAAGTTCGGCTTTGCCTGGCCAGCCTGGGCAGACAGATGGAGGGAAAGCCGCTCCCCCTCGTTGTAGCGCGCGATGGCCTCGGCCTTCTGGTGGTGCAGCCGGCGCCGCTGTTGCCGCAGAGCTTCCTCGGGAACTGCTGCATCACGGCCCTCACTGTGATCAGCTTGCAACGCTTGCGTTAGCCAATCAACGTCGAAGCGCCCTGAGAAGGCCAGCACCTCCCAGATCTGTTTGGTACCGGCCACACGTTGCAAATGGCGATGCCACCGCTTACGCTTCTGGTCTTTCACAAACTTGGCGACGCTACCCAGACCTGCACCCTTGGCCTGGCCACCTTTTCCCGCAGGCTGAGAAGCACCGTGAGAACCTTTCTTACCGCCTGGCCCTTTGTTCGGACCCTGCGGAACCGCATGGCCCCCTTGTGGCGCAGACTTGCCTTTCGCTTTTCCCTTTTCGATATCCCGTTCCTGAAGCGCACGCTGCTGCCGCGACTGCTCGTACTGGTCGCGAGCTACTCTGACCAATTCCTGGCGCTCAGGCTCCGTGAGAACGTAGCGCATGTCGTCGATGTTCTTGCTCCGCAGAAAGTCATGTCGAAGCTTAAGGACAGAGAGAATGGCTCGGCCAGTCTCCTCCTGAGACGCAAAGGCCGTGTCATATTCCGAGCCAGGCTGAGGAGCGCCAGCTGGATCAGTGTCCGCTGGCTCCGTGGACTTCCTCTTTTTGAAAAGCAAGAGACTGAGATGATGGAGGACTTTCGGATCGTACTCCTCGTCGTACCTGTCGTCCCAAAGCTGCCTCAGCTCCCTGTGCAAGTCGTCCGCGCGATTCTGAACGACATCCTCGACGTAGTCGGGATCACCCGGTGAAGTCGGTGAAAGCGGAGGAGCAGAACTCGGCGACCGATCCCAATGCACAGAAGACTCGCGGTCCGCCTGTACGCTGACGTCGGCGTCGGAGACGTTTTCGACGACAATTTTCCGCCTCTTGCTCTCCCCAGGCTGAATAGCACCAGGGAGAGTGAGCACAACCGCCACCGCATCGTGTGCGTCGTTGCGCATGCCACGATCCGTAAAAGACGCGCCAACGGCAATGGAGCAGAAACGGGCGACTGCTCCGCAGACCGCGACGTGGTCGCCTTTGAGGTCGGCCGGAGTGGCATGGACCTCCCATACCTTCTCGTCGTTCTGCTCGCGCTGGTAAGCCTCCCGCGCCTCCTGGAAAGTGAGGTTGTCGTCGCCGACTACAAGCACAACGACTGCCTCGTTTAGATTCTCAAGAATCTTGGCCAGGCCGTCCAGGTGCAAGCGGAGATGGCGAACTGTCCGCTTTCGAGTCTGGATGCTCGGCGGTTTCTTGCCGCACACGATGTGCATGTTGGCGATCACCACGTGGAACTTGTCATGGCCTGGTTTGTTCACCTCAAAATGTGAAATAACAGCATCAATATCTCGGCCGCTAGGAGGCCTGTAAACTTTGCTGTCTTCGCACAGAGTCAGTTCCGCAGGCTGAGAAGCACCGCGGAACCCCCAGAGAGTCAAGTAGTTGTCGACCTCCAAGAAGCGAATGCCATCACCGAAAGGCTTACTGAGGATCTCTGTCACGTTGATCCCTGCTCGGCGAAAGCCTTCACGGAACGCACCGACCTCGCAGCCACAGACCATATCAGCATCAGCGGTCTCCACTATCTTGGCGCACAACCTTCCGAAGTTAGCGCAGTGAGTGGCCGCCTGCTTACCAGTCATCATGCCCTGCTCGAACCCGAAATTGAACGAGGCGACCGTGAAAGACGCAGGCTGCACAGCGCCAGAACCAGGCGTCTGTCCACCTTCCTCCGCAGGCTGAGAAGCACCGCGAGGCGGCGCAGGCTGAGAAGCACCGCGAGGCGGCGACACTTCGGACGAGCCTCGCGGAGCAGAGGCTGCGGATGAACGTTGGACATGGGGGTACGGCCAGGGGAACGCCATTGCAATCAAAACTCAGTGGACTGCAGTGAATGAATGTAGTGGCCAATTGAATGCAGAGGACTGCAGTGTCACTAGCAAGTCCTGAACCAAACACAGCTGTGGCGGAAGGAATATGAAGCGTCTGGCTATTCAAAATGTTGCCCGGCAATGGAGTTCTGGGAACTCGAAGACCAGGAAGTGGACTAGAGTTGGCTCTGGGCATCCAAAATGTAGCCCAGGAATGGAGTTCTGGGAACTCGAAGAGCACGAAGTGGCTTACAGTTGGCTCCGGGCATCCAAAATGTGGCCCGGGAATGGAGTTCTGGGAAATGGAAGAACACGAAGTGGCCTACAGTTGGCTCCGGGCATCCAGAATGTGGCCCGGGAATGGCGTTCTGGGATGTCGAAGAGCACGAAGTGGCCTACAGTTGCATCCGGCCCCCCAGAATGTGGCCCGGGAATGGCGTTCTGGGATGTCGAAGAGCACGAAGTGGCCTACAGTTGCATCCGGCCCCCCAGAATGTGGCCTGGGAATGGAGTTCTGGGAAGGCGAAGAGCACGAAGTGTGTGACTGTTGGTGAAAAACGAGCCCGGCTCATGCCGCCCGGAAACGCCCCAACACCTGCCCGGACCCCCCTGTGGAGTGATCTGTGAGCTCTTTTGAGACCACTAGAAACCTATCAGTCTTCGCTGTTAGGTAATTGGGGGAGTGTGTTGTTCATGAATGTTGTTCAATAAGAACTTGTTCGGTTCTTCCGACACGCTGCCCACGCGGAAGCGTTGGCCTCATTTTCAAGCTCCAACCGCCGACCGCCGTCCGCGAGGACGACAGTTGGGCCGTCCTCACATTGGTTTTTAACTCGGGGAAGAAAAAACTACATACGCATCAACTATTGGCGGTCTTCGTGGATTTCCTGGATCTGCGCTGGGACCCCCCAGCGGCGCTTCCGGCGCCCCCGCAATCCTCCTCCCGCGGCCGCGGGTGATCAAACGAACGCAGGAAGACGAATAGAACATCAGTTGCCGCAAGGCAACAAAATAAAACGCCGGGGGGGCAGACGATTAAAAAGACAGTTCCCGGTGACTGACGTCTACCAGTCTGCCCCACTCATTCATGTTGGGGCCTCCGGAACGGGGGGGAGAGGCGGGGCATTTTCTTAATCGTATGCCCCCATTAAAGCAAGCAGCAAAAAGGGCTGGAAAGCTACCGTTTGAGTCTGGTGCCCAGGCGAGTTCGCCTATGCCCCGCCAGCTACAGCACGCAAGCCGTGCCGCAACCGACGAGGCCTCATACACAGTTGCGAAGGGACGCGTTCGCCCGGTTTCGGCATGTCTCGGGGTCTGTCGGACTTCACTCCATTCCAGGGCACGTCGACCCCCATGGCGCCAACCGCAAAAACCGGTTACGGCGCCCGTGGTAGGGATGGAATAACTCCCGGCAGAGCCCATGAGACTAGCCAGAGCAAGCAAACTCACCCCCACCTAAAAGAAGCAACTCTTCTCCCGACCAGGTATCAAATAACAGAATTTCACGAGGAGCGAGAAAAGCAGACAAGAGAAGCACAATCAGATGATCAACGTGCTACACGCCGAAAACCTGCTGCCCCACGAATACAGCTCGCAGAAATAGCCCCTTCATTGCATGACTCACTAAGTCGCATTTGCGAGCGTAGTTCGCCTTGCGCGGGCGTGCGCTCATATGTCCTGCTACGTCGCATTTGCGAACATAGTTTGCGCTGCGCAACTATCTTTGCCTCTCCACGCTTCGCATTCGCGAGCGCAGTTCGCGACGTACGACCGCCGATGTACCGTCCAGCAGCCGAAATACATGTAAGACAAGTTCTGGCTGTTCAGCTCGTCGGTGAAACGTTCTCCCCCTCAATTCCGAAGTCGTTGCGACGGGGATTGGGCAAGGTCTTCTTGCGCCTCTCGTCGCTTAGTCTGACCGTGCTTTGAGCTTCCCGCCTATCACGCCCAAACAGAACCAGCTCCCAGCCGATGCCCCCCCTTCATCATGGGGTCAGCCCTCATATCACGAGAATCGCACCAACGCGCATATCGGTGATCTGCTTGGCGCGGAGCTGGTCGAAGAGCCGCCGTAAGTGGCCTGCCTTGCTGCGCTCCGAAGGTGGACGCGCAAGACCCGCGGCGGTGGCCGCGAAGGCGGACATCCCGTCCACGACATGGGTTGCCGGAGTGGCGCAGCCCCCCTCGTCTCTCAGCTGCCTGATCTCCTCGGCTGAGACTGGGCCCCGGATCATGTCGTGGAGCCTGCAACCAAGCCATCAGCTGCGCCGCGTGCTGCGAGCAGCTCGGAGCCGACTGGGAACCTACGCGCAAGTTTGTGCGATCGGCTCATGGCGTCGAGCAAGTGGCAGACATCCTTGCCGGTGCTGCGACACTTGCCGAGGCGAGTGTAGACGGCGCCTCTCATGCCACGCCCCGTCTCCTCCCCCCTCTAGAAGGGCCCGTCGCTGCGCAAGTCTGGCCAGCGCGTTTCACGACGGGAAAGGCGACGCGCGCCTTGATCTTCTGCGTGGCGAGGGCCGCAGAGTTGAGCTGCATAACGCCTCGCATAAGCAGCTTGTTCTTGACCCGCTGCAGCGCCGCCATGCACGCTGCGACGCCATGCTCGGCGAGCAAGGCGTAAGCAACTGCTCCCCGCGAGAAGACGAAGGTCGGGTAGTTGACCTCCTCTGGGCTCGTCGGCCTTCTTCTAGGCCAGGTCGACGTGCCTGATCGGCATCCGGGCGTCGACGTTCTCGCCCTGGTCGGGTGTCGCGGCGCCGTCGGGGCTGTGGTGTTCGTGGACACCGCAGTTTGTGAAGTCGTCGTAGTCCGTCATCTTGCCGAATACGCCCTCGACGTGACCGACGAGCTTGTCGACGTGCTCCATTTGTCCAGCGGTCTTCAGATCATCGACGCGCTTAGACAGCATGAGCACAAGCTTTGAGCCGCCAGCGCCGCAGTTGCGGGGCGACTCGTGCTTGACCTCGAGCTCCGGGCCCCACCCGGCGGGTTTGGCGCTGCGCTCTGGCGAGCGCGTGGCCTGGGCGAGCTTCGTAGAGAAAGCCCGGGGTGCGTCCTTGCAGCCCGCGCCCGGCTCGACGCAGCGCGGGCGCTCTGCCCCCTCGTCGAAGGACTCTTAGCCGGGCACATGCCTGAGGATCGCTGCGCTGCCGGGCGGCAAAGTGAAATTCAACCTCGCGCGGTGCTTCGCCGTGATCCTGCACCTCGACATACGCCATGCCCTGCTGGAGCGCCCTCTCGACGTCCACGGCGACGTAGGCCCAGTCTGGTCGGCGCGCCGCCTCCGAGGACAGCGCGCGCTGGGAGGCGCGCTCGGCTGCCCCCGCGAACGTTTCCTGGGCGCTGGCGCCCGTGTCGCGGAAGCCTCTGAGCGCCATGCGGCACTGGGTGATCTGCGCGGTCTTGCAGCCGGGGCCTTTCTGGCGCTTCCATTTGGAGACGCGCTTGGGGCCCATGACGTTTCGGGCGCCCTTGCGCGGCCGCCGCTCGAAACTTTTGAACTTGGCCCAAACGGTGGGCTCCTCGAGAAGGCTGTAAAAAACTTCTTGGACAGCCTGGGCACCTCCTCCGCGGCCAGGAGATCGGCGTCGCGCTCGATGGCCGCGGTCTTGAGTCTGGACGGCGGCCCATGCGTTGAGCGCGGCTGCCCCGGAATCGCCAGCAACACAGTTGCTGGGCGCTTCCTCGTTGAAGCCTCGACGGCAGCGAAAGTCATCTGCTGGCTGTCGTCGCTCTCCCGCGCCTCCAACTCCTGGGTCGAGTCTTCTCCCCTTTCGACTTTATGCCACGCTGCCAGCATCGCTTGTTGGATGTGGCTGGACATGTCATCACTCCCAGCACGCCCTCGTGAAACCGATTGCGCAATAACAAACAACGACAACATAAACCCAATCTTCAGGGGTAGCCACCCCTTCAGAATAATAACAACGACATCTCGGTTAAGCCTTGAAGCCCCCGCCTGCTAAATTCTGACGACGGCCGAAACTCGAAGGACTGACCGCGCGGTCTACTTTAGCAAAAAACTCTAAACATGAACCAACCGAAAAGTTAACATCGACAGTGCGTAAACGAAGAAACTCATGCATTCTGACAACAAAAACACACCTTTGCGATGCAGGAGCGACGCATTCAAATGCAATACCAAATGTGGTCTGGGAACTAAAACTTCGCGATTCGATCCACTCTGCTTCAGTTCTAACGCGCGCGAACATTAATGGTTTCAAGCGCGCTCCTTTCGCGCAGCCGCCGTCGCCGTGCAACCGCCGCGCAAAATTTGACAGCGCTGGGCTGCCCTGAAGACGCCCGCCAACAAAAATCGACAACGAAATCATGGATCCGACGGTCACCCAGGTCCAGCTGCGACAGCCAGGACCGGATGTGTTGTTGCCGGTCTCCTCAGGCATGGCCGATAATGCAGATGGAGATCCACCCTCAGCGGTACTGACAGCGTCCTCGGGGGCGCCGACGGCGCAATCACCGAACGCCCCATCTGAGTCCTGTCCAGCGTCTGCTGCCGTAAGCGTCTCGTCGCCCAGAATCAACTGTAAGATGCGAGCGTCCTGCCACTGCTCGCCGATAGTTAAGCGTGCGGGTGTCGAACTTGACGCGGTCCGAGTGAATCTGTCGGGTGCCGCCTAGACTTTGAAACGCCAGATGACTAGGCTGCGGGCGCAGCCCCGCTAATCTCCGAGAGATTTCTGGCCGCGCAGTAGACGCGCAGCACATGTCTGGTAGCTGAAAGCATCTGCGGGATACATGGCGCAGAGCGATGTCTGGGCGTTGCCGCGTCTGCGCGGTCATCTGCGCGCCCCTTGCGCCCCCCCCAGTGGCCGAGGGCACTGGTGCTAGAGCCTCGTGCGACGTGCCCAATGAAGTCCTCCGCTCGGTCCCAGGCCAGGCTGGCTCTAGCCAAGCCGGTGCCCGCATCGTCGAAGGCGGCGCCGAGGAAAGGCCGGACGTCCTGCAATCTGCAGATGACGTCGGCAAGGAGGCTCGCCTCGAGCCCGATCGATAGGACGTGGCGGCCCGAGGGGCCGCGCAGCCCGATGCGTCCTCTGTGCTCGGAGACCCGTGGATCTCTACCTGGTCGCCAACGTTGAAGCGGCCCTCTCCAGACTTGGTGGCGCGTGTCCGGTGGGCGCGGTTGACGCAGGAGATGGATGCAGCCTCACTCGCGCATTGCAATGCGATCTATCCGACTCGCCACAGCAATCGTTCCCCGCCAGCAGGGGGGTCGGCGCTGGCGACGTAGTCGCCGGGCATCTCGCCCGATTCGTTCGCCCCCAGCGGCGGCAGCATCGCCGGCGGCCTCCAGAAGACAACGTTGCACGGAGTGGCCCTCGCATTCGGGCTGCGAAGTTGGACCTTCCCTGGCTCCATATCCGCCCTACTTTGCTTTTTTTGTTTCAAACTTAAAATTGCGTCGGACCGACCTATAAGAAACCGAACAAGTAGGGCGGAAATTTCTGCACCCAACATAAAATAAGGCGAAAATCCACAGAAGTAGGGCGGAAACAACAACAGAAAAGTAGGGCGGAACTTGGCACCAGCGGGCCTTGAAAAGCAAGGCGGAAATTCCAAGCCCTACTTACGAATTTCCCTAAAGTAGGGCGGATCCGGAGTCAGGGTTCAGCTAATTGATTTCCTGCCCATCGGCGTCGCGGTGGCCCTGGCCGCCATTGCCTACCGCAAGCGGCGTGAGCTGCATAAGCGGCGGGCCCCTGGAGCGCGGCCAGAGCTCGCCGACGTCGTCGACCGGGGTGCAAAGGCGCCCGCTCGGAGCGGACTCCAGGTCGACATGCGTCGCGCATGGGCCCCAGGTGATCTCGTGGCCGCCCGGGCCGGGGGAGGCGAGGCGCGATGCTGGCGTGCGCCTGTCTCCCCCGCCCCGTCGCTGGACTGCGTGGATTGCTGACCTACGGGGCAGGGGGGGCGTCGCTTGCGCCCTCCACGCATGCTGCGCTCAGTTGTCACACCATCGCGCGATGCTGCGGCGATGAGGCAGTGGATTTCCCAGTTCGCCACTTGCGACCCGTTGCCCACTACTGCCGCTTAAAATGGAACGGGCGATCTCTCCTCCGAGGCTGGAGCTTCGCCTGCATGGCTCGCCAGGCCAAGTGCTCGGCGAATCACGTGCCCCAGAGGGTGGCCCAGGCGCCGGCGTCTACGACGACGCCTGAGTGGCCGCCTGAAAGCGACGCGCCTGCCAGGTAGCACGGCGAGTCGCCCTGGGAGCTCGAGCCCGTGCCCGACGAAGTCGGCCACCGCGGGAGCGCAGGCCCATGCGATGTAGGCCTGTGCGGAGGCTTGTGTAAATCCACCTAAGCGTCGCAAGGCACTGGCCCATCTACCGCGGACGCGAAGACGGAAGCACTGCCCAGACATCTCAAAAAATCTTGCCGCGGCGTCCCGGGTGTTGAAGCTGGCCGAAGAGAAGGCGCAGTGTCCTGCTGTGGCAGCGCCCGCTGCGGCGAGCCCCCTGCTGCCGCGTCGCGGGCCGGCGCCGCAGGCGTCGGGCCCGCGCGCGCGATCTGCGCCAATGAAGCGGAAGTCGGCAATGACGTCGGCTGGTACGCGGCGCGCCGGGCAGTGGACCAGCAGCGTCGGTGCGATGCATAAATTACAGGCGGCGTGGGCAGCGCAGAACGCGTCGGCGCTGCAGTCGTGCAGCCTTCTCGCCGTGGACGAAAGCCTCGAGATAGATGGGGCGCCCCCTATCGTCGCCGATGAAAAACGCAGCTGCGGGAGGCGCAGCTGGCGCTGCTGCTGGCGCTGGAGGAGGGCTGGCCAGCGTGTCTCCACAACTCCGCGTGGCTTGGCGCTGCTGGTCTGCCTGCTGTCGCAGTAGCTCTAGTGCCAGCTGCGTGCTGCGGAGCTCGTCGAGGCGTCTTCGCCGGGCGCAGTCGAGAATGGACTTCGCGCTGCGCTCGGACCGATTGCCGCTGGACATCCGTGTCTCGCGGCCGGCAAGCCACATGGCCGCTCTCCTCGATGGTTGGCTCGCCCCCACTGGCCTGTCTGCGTTGAGTAGGGCCAATCCAGAGCTAGGGGGTGTCCAGCACTGGTGGCGGCGCGGGTGCTGGCGCAAGATGTTGTTGCCAAGTGGAGCTCGATCCGCATGGCGCGCCGATGCCGCGCGAGACCACCGACGGCACGTGGGCCCAGCGCGGCAGCTGCGCGCGCGTCGGCAGCAGGCGGGGTAGGGGCTGCGGCCTGCGCGCGGAGGCCGCCCACCAAGTCGCGCCCCCGGCCCTGTCCCGAAGTGGTAGCACCGCCAACGCGTGTCCATTGCGGTAGTGCAGGTGGCACTGCTGGAGCTGTCGGCGCGGTCGGCGCGGCTGGCGCTGGCCCCCCCGCTGCTGCCGGTCGGGTCTGCGACGCAGGCGCGGGGCCCGATGGCTGAATGGAGGGTTGCGCGCGGCTAGCGAGCTCGGTCATCTCTCGCCCCAGTCGCCGCAGCTCGGCGCCGCGGGGGTCGGGCGACGACGGCGGAGATACCGCGCCCGCCCAGCGTCGCCACTGGCCGCGGTCAACTTGTTGCCGCGAACCGTCGGGCGACGAACTTGGCGGAGTAGCCGCTGCTGCTGCTGCCGGACGCGGCGCCGCCGACGCTGGCGATGGCTGTCCGCCGCCCCTGCGATCGGCTCCCTGCACAGGGTCACTTGCGCCTATGCCTGTAGTCTGCCGATGGCTGGCGGAGCCCCTGGTGATCCAGACCACGCGCGCGTTCGCGTGGGGCAGCTGCTCAGCTAGGTTCGGCGGCCCCTGCTGCCCCGCGGTCGACACTGGCGCGGGCGCCGGCGGCGCTGGGGCGCAGGCGCCGAGGAAGAGAGCGCGCCCTTGGCCGCGGCGCCGGGGGCGGCGACGCACGCGCTCCTCTGAATCGCACTCGCGGCGTTTGCGTCGCACCCCGTCGGGGTCCATCGGGCCCCCCTGGCGGCCCGAACCCGCGCTACTGGCCCTGCATCCCCCTATCCTTCTACCTTTGCCCTCCCCGAGGCCCTCGAATGTTTACCGCGTGTCGTTTTCGGGCGAGTCGGCCAGGAAGGCTCGGCAGCCCTGGCCGCGGCCCGTCTCCCTTCTCTCAATGACCCCCTGGGCGCGGCGCGCGGGCCGGCGGTTGTCGAAGCTTCGCCGCCGCGAATTGGCGCTCGAAAGCCAGAGTGGGTGCGCGCCGCGCTGTTCCACTGGAACATCGCGAAGCGCCAGGTCGTCGGCGGAGAATTCCTCCTTCGCCGAATGATACGACGGCGTCGGCGTCGGTGTCTGAGAAAATGGCAGCTGCTGGCCCTGAGGTTCTAAACCTATAAGAATTAAAGGTGCGCCTTACAACTGCAAAAAAATACAGATATGGCGGCAACTGCAAAACAAATGCAGATATGATCATGTTGTCAATGATGGACACAACGCCAGCATATATTAAAGATATATGTTGCAACTGCAAAAAAATAACAGGTATGATGACACATGCAAAAAAAAACATATTGTATAACATGTATATTGTATTAACATATATATATATATATATATATATTGGATTAACATATATATCTTGGATTAACATATATATCTTGGATTCACAGATATACCTTGATCATGTCCATGCATGTAACTACGAATGTCCGCGGCGCTAAGGCGGTAGGAATGTCCGCGGCGCTAAGACGGGAGCTACATTTTGAAAACTATCATTTTTCCAAACGTTCAGTTCAGTGAGTGTTGTAATCTGGGATGCCATCCGTCAGCCAGAAACTCGACGGCTTGAATTCTGCAGAGAAGCGCAGTCCGCGGGTGCTCCCACGCTTGCGGGCACCGCGCAACATTAAAATAGTGAGGTCGCATAGCATAGCGTGGCGCGTGATCGGCATTCATCGGCGCTGCCGTCGCGCACTGGTTCCCATTCTAGGTCGTGAAGGTGCTAGAGCCCGCTGCGCGCGCGAAATATTAATCTCGCGCGCGCAGAGCACTCTAAACAGTTCGGAAGTAAACATTAAATTAATTAAATAGGGTGGGGGAGGGAGGGGAGTAGTATTCATCGGGTAGGTCGCAGTTCTGAGTTTAGAGTTGATCTGAACGTGAATGAGTCTGCGTGCTGACGTTGGCGGGTTTGAACGGGCCTGAGGGCGTCGAGTGCGCGCCTGGACGTGAGCGGGTCAGAGTGTGAGCGAGTCCGAATGCGAGCGCATTCTGCGATGAGTTTCCGATGAGTTTCCGATGAGTTTTGATGAGTTTCGGGGCGGTGCGTAGTCGTCGCGATGCTATGCTATGCAATGCGGTGTAGGCTAGTGCCGAGCCCAGTGGGGCCCCCGTCCAGCGTCCTCCCGCATCCGTTCTGGCCCAAGCCTTTCGCGCGACCAGCAGCAGGTTCGCGCGCGACGGGAACCAGCAGCACCTCGCGCAGCACCAGCGCAACCACCAGCGCAGCACCAGCGCAACCAGCAGCACCGCGCGCAGCACCAGCGCAATGGCGGCTTGGATTCTGCAGGAGGACCAGAAAATGATGAAGGTGCCAATCTTCACACACGAGTGGGGCAATCAGGGCAGCTGGTTCCCGCTCTACGTGAGAACGATGACGACGGGCTCGTACGCTGGCGAGTTCCCGACGGTCGAGGAGACCAAGAAGGAGGCTAAGCGCTCGCTCAGCTTCATTGACGAGGGCGGCAATATCGACTTCTGGTTGGTGAAGATGCCCCGCCCAGGGGATGCCATGCCACATGTTCCCGAGCTGTGCCACAACTACCCGCTCAGCGACGACTGGATCACCAAGGACAGGTCGGCGCTCGTGATGAACGTCACGTATCCACTTTCTTGCAATTTTGAACAGAACGAGCAGAGCAGCACGGGCGGGCCCACTGATGGCCAGCAGGCGACGGCGGACCAGCAGGCGACGGAGCCACCCACAGTGGGCAAGCCGGCGACGAAGGACGAGGGCTACAACCAAGGGCGGTGCCAGCAGCAGAGCAGTATCGAAATTTCGACGCCAGCGAGCGACGCCAGCATCAAGGACTGGGTGGCGTCGAAGGCCTTCAAGACGAATATGGCGTTGGGCGAGATCGATGGCTTGAACGTCGACGACATCTACAAGATCGGCTACGCGGCGGGGCTCCAGGCGAAGCAGGCTCAGAAGGGCCAGCGCAGCAGCCAGCAGGACCAGGACGCTGAGGCCAATACGCAGTCCCTGGACAGCGCGGCGTCGTGGCAGGACGCAGGCGAGCAGTGCCGCTAAGTGGCCGTAGACGGCGTGAACGCCAGCGCCTACAGCGCCTCCAGCGCCTACGCCAGCGCATGCGCCAGCGCCTACATCAGCGCCTACACCAGCACCTTCAGCGCGAACGCCAGCGCCGACGCCAGCGCCTACACCAGCGATACGGTATTCGTGGGCGCCTGACAGCGCTCGTTTTCGCCTCGGCTTGCCCGAGGCGCCTCGGCCCGCCCGATACTTATAAGCGTGTTCGGCTTCACGGCCACTGGGAAAACTTTCGTCCCGATTCAAATGGGTTGCGCTACGCGTGTCCGCCGACGCCCCTATTGCGACGATGGTGGAGGTTTCGGTTGACGTCCGGTGAGTTTCCGATGAGTTTCGATGAGTTTCCGATGCTCGTGCCTGAGTGTGAGCGGGCCTGAACATGGGCGAGTCCCAATGTGAGTGGATATACATTCGAGCGGTCTGAACTGAGTGTGAGTGAGCCCGAGTGTGAGTAGGTCTGGACCTGGGCGGCCCCGAGCGCGCGTGAATCTGATTCTCGTCGCCGAGTCCATGGGCCCAGGGGCGCATCCGAGTTGTTTTCAGCCCCGCGCCAGCTTTCGAGACGGCGGTCGCACCCGAGCACGCGGGGGCGGCGCAAGGAAAGGGTCGCAGGTGGAGGGAGATGTGTTTGGACTTGTGCGGGGGTCGAATGCGGTGGCAACGGGAGCTCCCCTGCCCAGCATTCCAAACGCGTCTTCCTCCACCCGCGACCCGTTCCACGCGCCGTTTGCTCCTAGGGCGGGGCGCTATGACTCGAGGCGGCGTCGCCTCCACCCAGCCCCTGATTCGGTGAGAAATCTGGCATATCATGTTCGAGAGCTCGAACGAAGCCAAGTAATTCTGACTCTAATTCGGACCCCCACTTCCTAATCAGCTCAGCGTGGAAATCATCGATTGCGTCCCAAACCAAACCGTCTATGCCTTCTCGGGTACGGTGCCATTCGATATGTTCGGCCATGTGCTCACGTTCGGCATAGTCGCGCATTTGCATAGCAGTCCACCTGGCCCTCTCCTCGGGACTGAGCAAGATTGGAACCCCGTCGATGATGTCAAAATGAGCCGTGCCACCGTGCACTGTGGCCCCTGGTAGCGGGTACGACGGGCGGCGCAGTAGAGCAGGGCGGGGGCGATATAGTGTTGTTGTCTCCTATGGGGTCACGTCGTCGTCGTCGCCGTCGTGATCGTGATCGTGGTCGTCGTTATTAGTCATCAGTTTCCTGTTCGGTCAGCGGCCGCGAGCGAGTCACCTCGAAGCGATCGACCCAGAGCAGGTGCCACGCGTCACACGCCCATCTAAAGCTAATCTTAGCCCCTGGCTGGGGCTGCGGACTCTCCGGCCTGGGGCTGCGTCGGGGGGGGGGTCTCCGAGCGTTCCCGCTTCATTGGGCCTGGGCTTGAAACAGCGATGGGGCGAAACAGATGGCGGGGCCGACAACGGGAACGATATGGAGGGCGAAGAGGAGGAGGAGGAGGAGGAGAGGGAGGAGGAGGAGGAGGAGGAGGAGGAGGATGAGGAGGAGGAGGAGGAGGCGGACGAGGATGAGGGAGATGAGGAGGACGAGGCGAGGAAGAGGAAAGTGGCGAGGTCGAGGAGGAAGAGGAGGAGAGGGCGGGGGGGAGATGGGGGGGACCGAGAGCTGGATCCACGGCCCGCCCCAAGCTGGCCGAGCGGGGGGGGGGCGTGCGTCTCTTCTCACCCTCTCCCCCGCTCACCCTCCCGAACGCCCCCGCCCCTCCCCCGTCACCCTCCCCCTTCCCCCATCCCCCTCCCCCTCGCATTCCTCATCCACCTTCTCCTGTTATCATCCTCCTCCTTCTCCAACAATTACTCAACATGAATGCTACTCTCCCATCTCGACCGTACCGCGCCGACGTCCGTCGCTCTGGTAGGAGTTTCGAACGCTGTCGATCGCCCCGTCGCCGCTCCAACGTGTCGGACCATTGGCCGTCGACGGAGTCAGCGCGCAAGCGCGTATTGAATCTCGAGTTGGAGGAGAGCTTGCGTTCGGTGAGACGCACTCGGTCGTGCACGGATGGCACGCTGTCTGCAGCACGCGGCCGCATCGGCGACGGATCGCACAGCGTGCACTCTCGGGCGGCGCAAGCACTAGTCCGACTCCGAGTCATTGACCAACACTGCCTCGAACACTGGATGCGGCAACTCGGCGGCTGCCGCGACCACCGCCACGAGCTCCTTCGCGAAGCCGTCGTAGAAGAACGTCCACTCGTTGAGCTCGTAGGTGCCGTCGCTCCACTTGACGACGTCCCTCCCGCACGAACTGACCTCGTCGATGTGGGTCGAGTCTGGAAGGGGGCACTCGCACAGAAGCCTGGCCATCTTGTCCTCGGCGATGTTCGAGCTCACCAGCGTCCTCTTGTTCGTAGAGATCCTCTGCCAATTGCCCTGGTAGGTCGTGGTGATGGCGGCGCGGCCCAGACGCAGGGCGCTGTTGACCGCTGGGCACTCGAAGAACGACTGGCAGTCGAACGGCATCACGACCATGAAGAACACATCCCTCACGACGCACATGGCGATGAAGTGCGCGACTGCGAGCGCCAGGTCGTTCGCCTCCATGCCTTCGGCCGATATCTTGCCATTGACGAGGTCGCCCCTCCCGTTGATGCGCAGCATGTCGCCTGCCCACTCACGGGACGGAGGGGCAATCACGAGCGCCCCCTTCGGCTTGATGCTCAGCACTATCCGACACGCAAAGGCCATGCCAACGAGGGTGCAGACGTCCTCCGACTCGCCCCTTCCGTACTTGTCGAACTCTGGGCACTGGAGGCCAGCCCGTCTCATCCAGCGCGCGAGCCTGCCGCTTCCGCTGAACATCTCCGCTGCGTCCATATAGCGAGGGCACGACCAGAACTCCCGTGTCAGCGCCTCAGCCACCCTGATGATCTCTCCCTGCGATGCGCTGTCGGAGAGACCAGCTTGCACCGCCATCGCCTCGAACGAACATGGGACGCCAACCGCGGTGGACGCGGCGCCAGGCCTCTTCATGGCAGCGGCTGGCCGCTTCATGGCCAATGGGCAAGGGCGGCCCAGACGCGGCGCCAGCACTCGGCCAACGCTCTGCCTGCCGATGCACGCATGCTTGAGCCAGAACGTCACCGCGGGCAACGCTGGCCCAGGCCACCTGGGAAGCTCGACGAATGGTAGGGCAAGCCATGTCCACGAGCCCGCCTGGGCTGGAGTGCCCGAGCGCCCGCCTCGAAACACATCGACGTCGCTGTGCCCATGCAGCGCGATTATTTGCGACACCGATCCGAAACTCATCAAAACTCATCGGAAACTCATCGAAAACTCATCGGGAGAGGGCGGTTGGTTTTGAACATGGGGCTCTCGCTTTGGCGCCGCGCGCATTCTTCTTAAGCGTTTGCAACGGTTACATGGGTGGGGGGCGGCTCCGTCTCAAACTGATGTTCTTGCTTGACGCTGTGCGACCACGCAATGCAAAGTGCGCGGGGGGCTGGAGGAGCACCATGCGGACAGCGCGTCGGTCCGAGGACCAACCGCTGTGCTGTAACGCAGCGGGGCGGCCCACCACGCGTTAGACGCCGCAAGCCGTCGCCTCCCTATGGTGATCGGGACCCCGACGAGAAATCACGCTCTCGCTTGCGGCTTCCTCACGCGCGCCCGCGTTCGTCGGGGTCTGGCGGTGTCGGCGCGCAAGCGCACCTCGAATCACCCCGGACGGAGGGAGAGGGGGGGGATGGTTTGTGAATCGTGGTCGTGTTTCCCGCCCTCCCTCCCCATGTCTTCACGAGAACCAATCGCACCGCCTATGCCACATCGGCGCCGAGCATGCCCCGCGCGATGGCGAGGGGCTGGCTACGCCCCGCCGCCGTAGAAAAAAAAACGGCGCTGACCAACCGCCATATTCCCCTGCAACGACACGCGTTCAAAGAGCCGTTTCTCCCAATTTGACCGATGCACGCTCGAGGCAGCCACTGCCGCTGGCAGATTCAACGATTCATCCAGAAACGTGGCGCACCGAAGCGGGTTGCCGTGCCTCAAGGAACGGCGCACGAGGTGAACAAAAAATTGTTTTTGGACAAGTGGGGGACGTCTGCTTCTGCCATGTAATGGTTGTGCTGCTTGCGCAGGTCCAGCAGCATGGACCCCGTCTCCCTATCGACGATGGTGGGTGATGCCTTCAGGAGTTGCATGAACGCCAGCAAATTTCTGCACTCCTCAGCGAGCGCAAACCCTTTCCCCATGCTGGCAGAACACGTCTCGCACAACTGGAAAGCCCATGGGAGGATCGCGTTTGTTTCGGACCCCATTGTTTTTAGCCCTGGGAAGTCCCTCGTGCCGATCATACTCACTGATAGCTCATGCACTCTGTAGTTTTGCGGCACACCCGTGTCGTCATACCAATCGTTCAGCATGCCCGAGGGCCTCTCCAGAGAGGCTGGGACAACGGCGTCTTGATGAGGCCCTGGGATCCCGAAAACATTCACATCCAGAATTGCCCAGATCACTGCGGATATACGACGGCCATGAACTCCCAAGTACAGAATGCGGAGCACGTCTAACGCGAACGTGAGGGATGGTGACGCATACAGGGCGGGCGAAAACACTGGGTTGCGATTCAGCAGTGGGTCCATGCGAGCCTGACCGCGATAGGTCGCGCGCCAAAGCCTCACGACCAGGGGCAACGAGGCAGCGGAGAAATCGCCGATATCGCACAATTGCTCGGACGGCGTCAATCGATCACCAGCTTTGAGACCTAGTGACGGAACATCGTTTAGGAGCGCCCCCCCACGGGATCCAGATTTCCGCCGATCCCAGTAAAGCCTACCCTCAGTAAAAACCTTGTCGGAAACCGACGCGCCTGCGCGACCACGGCGGGCACCCCCCGAGAACGCTGCCACCCGCCGCCCCGTCGCAACCCTCTCCGCCACACGCGCTCCGTGGCGCGACCGCGCGCTCTCGGGGGCCACCTTGCGTGGCCGCGCTTGCGCGTCGGTGTCGCCTTAAGTCGATCGGCTTCGGTGTGAAGCACAACGACGTGTTCAAGCCGCTGACAGGAAACTTCGTAATCATCCAAATCTGACTTCTGGCCCGAGTGGTCACTGTCCAACTCAACAGGGTCATAGTCATGTAAATTCTCGAGCAGCGAATTGCACATAAAACACAGGGAAACATGCTGCCCAAACCCCGCAAACCGAACGTGACAGCCTGCTCCATTAAGTCGCCTTTCATCCAAACCACAACGCCTTTCCTGAGAGGCATGCCCGCCAAATCACCCCTGTGATCACCCGTGACAAACGGTGAGCCGTCGTGCATGGCCGAGGGGTATCGGCCGTCAATCAACGCCCGCATCGACCATGCTATCACGAGCATGACAGGGTAATGGCTACACCACCCTCGGCACCCGCACCTGCAGAATTCAGATTTCCTTAAGAATGCGACCGAATGTCTCCGCGACTGCGGTGCTAAATGCATAAAGAAACCCAGCAGCGAGTCTGCTTTTCCAGTTCGCTCGCTCCTAGTGAAACGAATACCATCGGCGTACAGCGATAACAAAAGCGGAACATCTGGCCTGCACGCGCGAACGCCAGGGTGCCACCAGTATATGTGCTGCCACTCCTGAAAATCCGCATCATTTGTCAGGGGCCCAGGGTCCAGGGACCGAGTAGTTTCACACTCGTGTTGCAACGACTCATGCAATGGCAGCATGGGGATCCTCTTGGTTGTCCTACCAACACCTTTCTGATATATTGGAATGTCCAACCAGTAGTAATCGCTATCTTGCTTTCGGGGAATCGTTGAGTCCATTTTTCTCTGATACGTGCCGCCTGTGGTTTTCGGGTGCAGAGCGAGGTCACACACGCCGCCCTCGCAACCAGCTTCCTTAGCGAACCAGCTTATGATGCAAGCGTCCTTTGCTGTCATTGGCCTCGACCCTGCATACATGGCAAGAATATAATTAAGCAAGTCATTGCCTGCTTGCTTGCGTTCAGCTGCTCCCAATTGCTCGGCCTGCCAGTCTTCGCCCAACGATTCCCCAGCCATGGTGCTACGACACCTGGCGCGTGTATCCTGGGAACTGGGAGCCCGCCCTCGAGCCGAACCCTACGGGCCCCTGCACCCCGCCCCCTGGCGCTGCAACTACTAGCCGTCGGGCCCGTACCAGCGCCCCCAAGACGCCCTGGAAACCGAAACGGGCGCTCCACGGACAGCTGCGCCTCGCCGAGGTGCCGCGGCGACCCCTCGGGCCCGTGCCAGATCCACCCGAAGCGCACCCGAAACCGAAACTGACCACCCGAGGCGTCTCCGAACCGAAACGGGGGGTGCCCGACCGCGATCGGAGTGGCGCAACACAAAATTCTGAATATTTAAAACTCATCAAAACTCATCGGAAACTCATCGGAAACTCATCGGAAACTCATCGCTACAATCCCTGTGAATTTATAGTGTTTGAGCGAAACTCATCAAAACTCATCG
The DNA here is from genome assembly GCA_963575745.1 of Prorocentrum cordatum. Lineage (NCBI taxonomy): Eukaryota > Dinophyceae > Prorocentrales > Prorocentraceae > Prorocentrum > Prorocentrum cordatum. Next base: position 197,046 of record CAUYUJ010016301.1, read on the forward strand.
GAAACTCACCGGAAACTCACCGGTATTTCATCGGTGGTTTCGTCGCCTCCGATCGCGGTCGGGCCCGAATTGTTCGGTCCGATCGGGTTCGAGTTCAGAATTTTCGCATCCGATCCGAGATTTTCGCATCCGATCGAGCTTTTCCCTACACAGCGCTTGCTGTCTCACCCCAGCAGGCTGTTCAGTGTACCCCGAATCGCGGGCCCGCCGCCAGCTTCTGGTTTGCCGTCCCCTTCACCTCCACCTCCTCCCTTCCCTCCCCCCCGTACTTCCCCTCCCCCTTCCCCCAATGGGGACTCCCCCTCCCCCTCCCCCTCTCCCTCCTCCTCCTCTCCTCCTCCTTCTCCTCCTCCTCCTCCTCCTCCTCCTCCTCCTCCTCTCTCCCCCTCCTCCTCTCCTCCTCCTCCTCCTCCTCCTCCTCCTCCTCCCCTCCTCCTCCTCCTCCTCCTCCTCCTCCTCCCCTAACTCCCCCCTCCTTAACTACGCGGCACTGGTCGGCGGGCGAATCGACCGCTCTGCAGCCGAACGTCAAGAGGCCTCGTCAAGAGGCCTCGTCAAGAGGCCGTCGTCAAGGCTGCCTCCGACTACCTGCCGCCCTGTGCCTTCTTCACGACCAGAGCGTGCATCTGGTTCAAGGCGTCCACCTCTGCGTTCAGCTTATCCACCTTGGGCTTCAGGATCGACGTGATCTGGTCGATCTGCTTGTCGAAATCTGCCTCCCCGACGTATGCCCTCACCGCGTCGAACTTCTGCGTCACCAGCTGCGCCACGAGCGCGTTGGTGGCGCTCGTGTTCTCCAGCGCCTCGACTGCCCTGCGGAGATCCCCGCTCATCCTCTCGTCCGCCAAGGGCTCCCACGATGCCACCGTGCCGATGTTGCGCAAGATCATCTTGCCAGACGTGAGCTCCTGTCCGTACAGGCTAATCAGCGTGCGAAAGTCGTCGAGCTTCTTCTTCGCGTCCTTCTTGGCCTGCTTCGGGTGGGGAGCGTCGTCGCCAGCTGGCTCAGGTGGCGGCGTCGCCGTGCCGCCGCGGTCGCCCCTCGTCCGCTTGGTGCTCCTTGCAGCGGCCTTGACCGCTGCCTTAGCCTTCGCCTCCGCCTCCTTTGCTTGCTTCTCCTCCGCCTCCTTTGCTTTCGTCGCCTCCGCCTCCTTCTGCTTGGCAACGGCGGCGGCTTTCTTCTCGTCCGCCGCCTGCTGCTTGGCCTCGCTCTCCTGCTGCGCGGCTGCGCCCGTCTGAGCCTGGCTCGGCTGGCCACCGCCCAGCGTGTCGCGCCCCCCCCCCCCCCCCTTCAGGAAGTCGAGCGCCAGGTCGTCCTGCACGCCCGTCTGCTCCTGGCACTGCGTCCACGCCGTCTCGAACTTGTTCTTGAAGCCCGACTTGCAGTAGAGGTACTCGGCGCGCTTGGTGAAGCTGTTCCACTGCACCCAGGGGTACCCCAGCTTCTGGCACGCCAAGACTGTGTTCAGTGCCGCCATCGCCCCCGTCTCTGTGATGCCGACCCCCGACTCCTTGCCTGCGATGACCTCGAACGGCTCGTGGGTCCCCCACTCCAGGTGGGCCTCCGTGTTGGTCTTCCTCTTAGACCTGTCGGCGGCGGCGGCGGCGGCGGCGACGACGACGACGACGACTACGACGACCACCCATGGGTGGTCGTCGTAGTCGTCGTCATCGTTGTCGTCGTCGTCGTCGCTCCCAACCTGCGCTCTTGGTAGGCGTTCCACTGCTTGTCGACCCACTCGAGGATGCAGTTCTCCTTGCCGATGCGGCCCTGCGCATTCTTGTACTTCGCCTGCTCCTCTGCGCTGCCCTTCTTGAAGCGGTCGTACTTGCTGGCAATCGCCGTCCTCGACTTCGCGATCCTCGTCCTCCACGCCTCCTCGATCACCTTATCGGGCTGCTCGTCGTCGGGGCTTTCCTGCGCCCTGGTCGCGGGCGGCGTCTCGCAGCCCTTCGCCAACTCGTTGAGCCCCTTCGCCAGGAAGCCGAGCTGCAGCCCGCCTGAGCCCTCGGGCGGGTTCTCAGGCAGCGAGACGCCTAGCGACGCCCCGCTCGGCCCCGCGGCGGCGTCGCCCAGCTGGCTGATGCCGAGGCCCTTGAGGTTCGCCTGCTCCAGCCCGATCGCCGCCCCGTCGATCTGCGTGATGCCCAGCGCGGCGGTGTCGGCCTGGGCCAGGCCGATGGCCCCGAGGTTCGCCTGCTGCAGGCCGATGCTCGCCACGCCGTCCAGCGCAGGTCCTGCCGACGATACCGCTGCCGCCGACGATGATTCAGGCGGTGCATCAGCGCCCTCATCCGCACGCGGGGTGTCCTGCCGACGGCGAAAACCACCGTCGCCACGACTCCTCCCACGCACCCATGTCCGAACCCCCCACCCGAGTATCGGGCGGGAGGAAGGGGCGGTCTCAGCCCTCCACATCTCCTCCTCACCCCTCATTCCCTCCCCCTTCATCAACCTCCTAACCCTCGCCTCCTTCCTTGCCACCTCACCCCCTCCCACGGCAGCTTTCGACTGCACCGTCCTTGCTGCGGGCCCAGCGCTCTGACCAGCTGTCCTGGCGGTCGGGCAAGTCCTCGACGTGCAGGCCGTCCTGTATCGGCGAGGGGGATGCTCCCTCCCCTCCATCAATACTACCAACACGACAGAAACACTCGAGAGTCGAGGATCGAGGATCGAGACCCGAGGTGTTTTTTACCCGAGGAGCGCGTCGATTTCAATTTCGAGGCGGACCCAGCCGTAGGCACGAGGAGGCCCCTCGAGGCCCGAAACGGCCGTCAAACTCGAGAGTCGATGATGGAGGATCGAGGCTCGAGTTGTTTCCCAGGGGGGCGCTTCGATTTGAATTGCGAGGCGGATCCAGCCGTAGGCGCGAGGGGGTCCAGGAGACCCCGAAAGGCAACAACCGAAAAAACAGAATCGAGGATCGAGGATGTCTCGGTGCCCCCCCCCCACTGCCGCGCCTCGCTGGAGGCAAGTCTGAGGGCGCCCGCATCGTCCCGAGCGGCCGCTGGAGGCCACTCGGACCGTCTTCGGCCGTTCCGAGGGGGCGTTCTCGCCTCGGTGCGAAGCCTGCCGTCCGTAACTATTTCGGCAACTAGATCCCTGGGCCCCACACGCGCCTGATATGGAGCCCTGGACCCCGCACGCGCTCAAATACCGCAGAGTGCTCAAGAGCCAGACGGGCGACGGGCCCAACGAAGGCGACGGCGACGGCCCCAACGAAGGCCACTGCCCACGGTCGGCATCACGGTCGGCATCAAGCTCGGCACTCGCATGCTTGATTTGCGGGGTCTACCAGGGTGTCTCTGGGAGGCCAAGTGAAAGCTGCCCGATCAAGCTCGGACAGCCCTGCCAGTTCGTGACAGACGGCCAGAAGGGCGAAGACGACACGCAGCAGGGCAAGCAGAAGGGCAAGGGCAACAGCGACGAGCAGAAGGGCAAGGACAAGCTCAGCATCTTGTCACAGGACGAGATTAGCCTCTTGAGCCGTCTCCCATCGTGGCTGCACGACAAGCGCTACACCGACGACATCACAGAAGCCGACGTGGTGGCGGCAGATCTGCTCACGTACAAGGGCAAGAACAAGAGCACGGGCAAGAGCGGCGACAGCTCGACGGGCAAGGGCAAGAGCGGCGACAGCTTGACGGGCAAGGGCAAGAGCAAGAGCGGCGGCAGCTTCGACCCCGACACGAGCAGCCCGCGCTCGCAGGCTTCGGCGCTCCAGGAGCAAGACGAGAGCCCCGCGAGGCCTTTGAGGCGCTGGGCCAGTGGCGTGATGACGTCACCCACTTACACCACGATCCCACCGACGCCAGAGGACCCGCTCTTGTCGCCCCACACCCCAGGGGACCCGCTTGAGGCGACAGACCCCAACAACTCGCACGAGGTGCCAGGCCCGCAGGAGAACCCGCCCGCCGAGGGCAACCCGCACGAGGACTGAGGCCCGCAGGTGAACCCGCCCGCCGAGTGCAGCCCGAGGTGCCAGGCCTCCAGGAGAACCCGCCGTGGGCAACGCCCGAGGCATCCTTCCTCCTCTTCCTGCTATGCATGAGGGTCAGATGCGACACCCGATTCGGTGGGAGGACAATTAAGTAGCGCAATGGGAAGGGATGGGAGGGAGGGGTAGGATGTCAGATGTTGGCGCGATAACAAGAATAACAATAAACAACGACGTGACGACGACGACAATGAAGTTTCCCATATCAGGCGGTGGGGTGGGGGGCTCGCCGACGCACATATATATATATATATATATATATATATATATCGATAAACGCATCGGAGCCGAGGGGAAACCTCATCGAAACTCATCGGGAACTCATCGGAAACTCATCACGATTATCTCCGCTTCCACGCCGTGCCATGCGCAACGTTATCCTCGCGACCTCGGAAACTCGTCGCGGTTATCTCCACTGCCACGTCGCGTCATGCGCTGAGTTATCCTCGCGACCCCCGCAATCGCTGAGTCGAGGGAGTCGGATCGCCGCGGAGGGCGGGGGTCCGAGAGGCCAGGGCGGAGTGGGCTACATGTTTTCCGATCGTGGCTCTCTGAAGTCGGAGCCCGTCAGTCTACTCGGCACCGTCCGACGAGTCATCCTCCGCCAGCTGCTTGCGCGCGTCCCCCATGAGCGTGCCCGTCGGCCCCTTGATGGCCGTCTGCGGGGAGGTGCCCTGCGCGGACTTGGAAGCCTTGGCGCCCGTGATGCCCTTCTCGATGCCGATGCGCTGGATGGGGACCTTCGAAGTCGAGATCTTGCCTGGTGCGGCGCGCTTCTTGCCCTTGCCCTTCTGCTCGGGAGTGGACGGCGCGCCTCCTGCAGCAGCGTCTGCCTCCCCCTCTCCTGCCGCGTAGACCTCCCCGTCCGAAGCCGCCTCGGCGTTCTCGCCCATGTCGTTGCCCGACGCCGCCTCGGCGTCGGAGGCCGCCGCCTCCTCGTTGGCGGGCTTAGCGGCGGCGGGCCTCTTGCGAGCTGCAGCGCCCCGCTTGGGCGCCGCCGCCGCATCGGCCTCCTGCTTGGCCAACTTCTCGGCCTCCTTCTGGCAGATCGCTTCGACAGTCTTCTCGATCTCCTTGAGGAGGTCCATCTTCGCCGCCATCGCCTGCTGCTTCGTAGTTTTCGGGTCGCGGACGAACATCTCTAAGATCCGCTCGGTCATCACCTTGACGCCATGCTCCTCGTTGTCGAAGTGCCTGGTGGTCGCCTGCGTCTGCTGCTCCTTGGTGCCGTCCTTGAGCTTGCGCATGATGAGGATGAGCTTGTGGTTCGGATCCCGATCTCTCTTCAGCTCGACGTAGACCTTTGAGCCGTCAGGTAAGTATTTAGAAGGAAGCCCACTCTTGGCGCTCTTCGGCTTCTCCTTCTGCTGATGCAGCGCCTCTGGGTAGCGCCACTCCTTCCCATCGGCCCACGTGGCAACCATGAATCCGCCCTGGTCGGATGACCGCGAGCTGTCGCAAAGCTCCACCCGCCGCGTGCTCGGTTGGATGCGCACTGCCGAGTTCTTGTTCTCGTCGAATTTGTAGACGTACTGCACCTCGGAACCTGCGCTGTCACCTGCAGGCTTGGCCGCGGCGGGCCTCTTCTTCGCGGCCCCCGTGCCCTCGGGCTCGTCCTCGCCCCCTGCCGCTGAACCTCCTCGCATTGACGGCCTTCGCCTGACGGGCGCGCTGTCCTCCTCGTCCGCGTCGTCCTCCTCCTCGTCCTGATCCTCGTTCAGGTTGATGCCGTCGGTGTAGCCCTGCTCCGCGATGACGGCCTTGTACCACTGAGGGGGGCCGAGCTTGCGGCGGTAGAAGGACCCCGCGTGCATGCACAGCGTGCGCACCCTAGCCGTCATGTCCCTCACGTAGCGCTTCTTGGAATCGCCCTCGAACAAACTCCAGGGCGGCTTTCCTGTCTTCGCCTTCTCGGTGACCAAGAACTCGATCGCGTTCTCGCACGCGACCTTGCCGACGCTCAAGTTCGGCGCTGCCTGCTGCCTGATCGACTGCGCGACGAGCACCGCAGCGTCGGCACTTAAGGGCGCCTGGTCGCTGGACACAGGGAAGGAGGAGTGGTCGCTCTTGTACACCACGAAATCTGGTTTCGTCATGACAGGGCGCAGCACCTTGGTCAGCAACTCCACGTCCGCGCACACGGCGCGGGTCGACTCGGACCCGTCGCTGGCGCCATCATCAGCCATACGGTAGAGCCGAGCGTCGGATAGGGCCGAGCGTCGGGCATGGCATCTGGCAGCTGGTGCCCACTGAACTTGCGGAGCCAAACAAAACGTTTACGGACACATAGATCGGGGCGCTGCGGATTCAAAACTCACCGAAACTCCCTCCAGGAATGCATCCAGGGCCCCGTCCAGGGCCCCATCGGAGCTCATCGGGAGCTCATCGGGAACTCATCGGATCGATCTTCGGAAACTCATCGAAACTCATCGGAAACTCATCGGAAACTCATCGAAACTCATCGGAAACATCGGAAACTCATCGGGAACTCTTCGGAAACTCTTCGGAAACTCATCGAAACTCATCGTGAACTAATCGGAAACTCATCGAAACCCATCGGGAACTCATCGTGAACTCTTCGGAAACTCATCGAAACCTCATCGGAAACTCGTCGGAGACTCATCGGATCCCAATCGGAAGATAGTCGACGACGGGGGGGGTCGGCGAGCCCCCCACCCCTGAGCCCCCCCTCCGCGCGGGGCGGCGGCGGTCCACGACACCAGCCAACGCCTGCTCGAGCGTCTCGTTCGCGGGCACCAGCGCCGCGTCGTCGTCGGCAGCCTGGCGACGACGACGACGACGACGACGACGACGGCGACGACGGCGACGACGGCGGCGGCGGCGGCGGCGGCGACGACGACGACGACGACTACGACGACCACCCATGGGTGGTCGTCGTAGTCGTCGTCATCGTTGTCGCCATCGGTGCCGGAACGACGGGGGAGGACGCCGCCGACGACGCCGACGACGACGACGACGACGACGACGACGAGTAGAGATGGCCTCCGTGGCCGTCTCCTGCGCCGTCTCTGGCGGCGGCGAGGCCGTCTCCTGCGCCGTCTCTGGCTGCGGCGTGGGCGCAGCCGAGCTGGCCGCGCTCTCCACCGCCGACGCCGCCGCCGTCGTCGGGGGCGTCGGCGGCTCCGCCGACTTCCCCGCGCGCGGGGTCGCGGGCGGCGTGGCAACCTCGAAGGGTGCCATCGCGCGCGCCCTGCGGAAGCGCGCCAACTGGGCGCGCGGAGGAAGGTTGACCTTCCTAGTGGCCTCGAAATAGCCCAACATGATCGATCGAGCCAGAACGCCGATCGCGATCGATCGAGCCAGAACGCCGACGACGACGACGACGCCTCGCGAGGCGTCGTCGTCGTCGTCGTCGTCGTCGTCGGACGATGGTTTCCGACACCGCGTGGGGCGTTCGTCCCCGAACATCGAGATTTCGCGCCGCGGCCCCGCGCCCGCGAGCACTGGGGCCCGAGATGGGCCCCCGTAGCGCGTTCAACCTTGATCGCGCGAGGCGCCTCCGCGCCGTCCGCCCCCGTCCTCCTCCTCCTCCTCCGCCATTTCCTCCTCGCCCGTCCTCCTCCTCAGTAGGGTTCGGGGCATCTGGGGCAGTGAACAACTACACGGATGGAGGGCGGGTACTTTCAAAATGACGCTCTCGCCCCGCTCACTGTTTCACTTACTTTTTCATGTTAAGCGCGGCGCCCGTTTATTTAACGAGCCGCGTCCCTAATTGTCTTAACCCGCGCCGCCTACGGGCAGCGGTGTACCCGACGGCCTCGTGGCAGTGTTCAACACGTACCACGTGATCGGGCATTATTTGATACGTACGCAGTGCAAACTCATCGGAAACCATCGGAAACTCATTGGTAGTGCATCGGAAACTCATCGGATTCGATGGGCAGGCTTAAGGGTCGTTTCACCTGCGGCCCACTAGACTGCTTCAAGACGGCTCAAGATGGCCCAGAGACGGCTCATGATGCAGATATGACTCATAACTTTTTTTTTTTTTTTATATATATATATATATATAAATAAATATATTTGTCATAACTGCTACTAACTGCTATGTTTACAGATATTTGCCATAACTGCTATTTTTTGCAGATATGGGTTATAACTGCTATTTTTTGCAGATATGACTTAGGACTCTTATGAATTTACAGATATGCTCAACATGATATAAAAATGCGCATAACTGCTATTTTTTGCATATATGATTCACAACCGGTATTTTTTGCAGAAATTTTCTGCAACTGCTATTTTTACCGGTATCGAACCTCAGGGGGGAATGCCTCCTGCGCTGCCGGTGGCGGCGCAGGTTGGCTCGGCGCCGCCCCCGGTGCGGATGGGCCCGGGCCGTCCGAGCTCGATCCAGCTGTAGCGTCGTGGATGCTCTGAGCTTAATCTCGCGCGGGCGTGGCCGCGAGGAAGGTTCGCTGTCGGCGCGAATGAACCACCGCTCCCAGCACGCACTCGCGAAACCGACTTCGCGGGGAAAACGACGACAGCATGAACCAATCTCCAAAGGCAACCGCCCCCTGAGAATAACGGCGACATCTCGGCTAAACCGGCCACCCTCCGCCAGCGAAATTTCGACGGCGGCCGAAACTCCACGGGCTGACCGCGCGGTATACTTTGACAAACAATTAATTCAGCGCGCGGCACGAAGCGAAAGGATTATAGCGACAGAACGTAAACGTAGAGACGCCCTGTGGTCTGAAGGAGTAAACATGGATTTGTGATGCAGGCGCAATTTAATCAAGACAGATAGACGCGTGATCTGAAAACTAAGACTTCGCGTTCCTATTCATGCTGCTGACATCCCAACGCGCGCGCACGCGGTTCCAAGCGCGCCCCCCTCTGACGCCATTCTGCGCGTTCTACTGGTCATCGCGCGAACAGGAAGTAGATGTGCGCCTCCAATCCATGCGACTCTGGCTCGGATCTCAAAACTTACACCTGTTCACGCGGTTTCGCTCGCCACAGACCGAGGAAACTCGAAGCGCGCCCCGCAATTGCGAAACCCCCGTCAAACAAGTCGCACAAAACTCCCGGAAGCACCGCAGGCCGCGAAAGAGGCCAGGGGAAGTCCACCTGCCCGTTCAGGGGGGCACGACCCACGACAGAGGCCCGCCCCGAGGGGTCCGACGGCGCGCCCACCGCCGATTACAAACGCCGCGCAAAGATTGGCATCGCTGGGCTGCCCGGAAGGGTTGAACGGTGCCCGCCTGCAAAAATCGGCAACAAGATCTCGGGCCCGACGGTCGCCCCAGTCCCGCAGCGACCCCCAGGACTGCTAATGAATCGCTGAGGCGAGATTGCCAGGTGATCCATCAATCATGTGCCCAAGCAAGGCGTCGCACATGACCCGTCATGTGTGCGATTTGTTCCGCGTTGGTCGGGTAGGCCATGTTATGGCGCTGCAAGATCAGGGCCAGGCTGCACGTTGGACGCCCCCACCGCGCGCAGGAGGAGGAAGCTTAAACCCTCGTGGCCGATCATGAGTTGACCAGCTTGCTGGGCGCGGTTGCGGAGGATGTCGAAACGCGTGAGGAGGTTATCCATGCGCTCCTGCGGCAGTCGAATGAAGTTCATAAATGCTGAGACTGATGCGGCGCGCTCCTCCTCGCTCAGCGTGCCCCAACGTTCGGCCAAACTGTGCATCGGGAGTGTCGTCGGTGGCGCTGGGTTGCCGTTGATGGCGCTTCCCTGCGCGCAGACAGCTGGCGGCCACTCGTCCACGCATTCTCGGGACCTGCCGGTGAGACGAGACGAGACGCTGGCCGCCTGGCGAGACTCGTTGAGGTCCGAGCTCGCCACTGACCAAATCATCACCTCCCGCGCCCATCGTTGGAAAAGACACCGAGATTGCTGCCCAGGCCCCCAGGCGCGGAGGCGTCGCGCTCTGCCGTCGCCGCGTCGGCGCCCATGCCGGCGATGCAACTGGCCCGGGCAAGCCTGCCCACTCCGATGACCTTCCGTCTGGAGTGGAGGTCCCTCCAGAGGTCAAGGGAGTGCTGGAGGCCGCGGCCTGCCGACGGCGTCGTTCTGTCCAGGGGCCTCGGCGCCGTCGCGGCGCCGCACCCAGGACACCCCGCAACGTGGCTGCGAAAAAATTTTCCTCGCGGTCGCGTCGTCGCCGCGCTGAATACCGACAGTTGCGCAATCGACCAAAGGAGTGCGCGTCGGGATCTCGCCCTGCCATTATGAAGGGAGTCGGCGGGTGTGATGATGTGTCGTGTACCGAGTGATCGTCGACAGGTAGTCCCAGACCTGTCTCGCTGTCCCTTGGAGATACAACACTGCATTTGTCCAACACCCCACTGGGTTCCCAGGCCTATCCGTGCTCGTATCCGCCTGCGCTTCCCGTGGTTCCCGCCCAAGGTCCCCGCAACATAGTTGCGGGAACCTCGGGGCCACGAGCGCAGGCTGTTGATGGGGGCGATTCCCAATTTCCAACCGTAGGCCCGACCTGTGGCACCGAAAGCGACTCCAACGCAGTTGAAGTACGCCCCGAGAGAGAAGCAGGCAACGGCGGCGGGTGGGCGCCGCGCTCCCTGAAATGATTGATGACGCGCTTGTTTTGGTTGGTGTCCGCCTCGTCGCTCGTCTTAACAAGCGGGGGTTGGATGAACACGTAAAGAAAGAAGAGCCGGATCATCCTAACCGAACGCGATCGAGATGCTGGGGTGAAAGAGGGCAAACGCAAAACTGGAGGACATGCCACGCGGGCCATGGCGGCGAGAGGTCGTGGAAGGGAACCGCAGCTCCGTTACCAACTACGAAGACGTATGTGAAGCGCATGCTTGTGTAATCGAAGCGCTGGACACGCGAGTTAACGCGATATTAACACGAGACTAACACGGGCACGAAGGGCGACCTCCTTCCCATGCCCATGGGCCACATTGGCGGCGAAAGAAGGAGACACTTAAGGCTCGCAGCGGGAAGGGTTGGAATGCTACTGCTCGACGCGAAGGAAAAGGAAGAGGAGGAGGAGGAGGAGGAGGGACGAGGAGGGACGAGGCGACTCCCAAATGGGACCAATGATAACTGGGGTGGGAAGATCGCACCGCATCTCCCGTCAATCGCCGATGCACTGGCGACGCTGGGGCCGAGAAAATCAGACTCTGGACCATGCCACAGCACCGCCGATGCATCGGCAGCTCGGCGGGACCACCCGAACCCGTCCTTTCCGGCTGCTTCTGGGAGGCCTCGAGTCGGCCTCGGGAGTCGGAAGGTCCACCTGCGAGGATGAGGAGCCAGCGGCACAAGGAGGCCCCGCCTTCGTCGCCTGCGGCAGCTCCAGCTCCTTCTGATCTGCCCACTGGGAGGCGCCCCGCGAACCGTCGGGGGCGCCCATGGCCGAGGCTGGAGAAACCAAAAAATACCGATACAGCTGATCCCCGGACCCCTCCCAGGGCGCGTTTTGACCAGGATCCAGCCGTGGCGACAAAGGCCTCCCAGGAGGCCCAAAGAGGCGAGAGGGAAGGAAAGGCAGCGGGATCGGCATCTTTTTGGAGCATCGTTTCGCCGATCCTTATCCCCACAGGCGTGGCCTGGGCCCCACTGGCCGATCTACCCCCCTAGATGGGGATATAGGCTGCCCCCTTCGGGCTGCGAGGGGCCTATCCCCAGCTGGGGTGGGTGGATGGTGGGACTGAAATACGACGGATTTCGGGGGAAACAGCGCCCGTCTCGAATATACATTAAAACGGGGCCAAACCCCAGACCCCATTTCAAAGTTCGCTGCGCGCGAAGCTGAACTTTGAATTCGGGGGCGCGGGGGGGGCATCGTTCTCTCTACTGATCATAATTGATGCGCGTGTTTTTTCTGTCGAAAAGCCAAAAGGGCCATGGTCCGCCAGGGGTGGGATGGTAAGGCTTTGGGTTGTGCACAGACAGCTCCAGGGGCGCCGCCAGCGGCGCCAGCTGGCCATCGCTCGGACGTCCATTGACTGTGATTTTTTCGGTTTCGTGCGTGGCTTTTTCGCCAAATGATCAAGGATGCTCCTCGATGGTCCTCGCCGAAGGAAAAATGCACACGTCCGAGCGATGCCAAGCCAGGGTGATGAGACCGCCTTGGGCTACTCGGGGGGCCCGTTGTGGCCAGCTGGGTCTGCTCGAGGGGGCCTGCTGAAGCCAACTGGGACTACCCGGGAGGACTGTAGGACTGCCTGCGCGCAGCCCGAGGCCTGGCCAGGATGTGGACAGTAGGCGGCGCGCCCCGGGGGAAAGTGAGAAAGGGCGGGCCTTCTCAGAAGGCTCGGGAGATCCCCGGCCTTCTGCGAAGTTTTCTGAACCTTCCCCGAAGACGGAGAAGACCTCTCGGAAGGCCGGAAGGCTTCTGAGAAACCCCGCCGCCTTCTGAGAGGGTCTTCTCCTTCTCACTTCCCCTATTCGCCTACCGCCAAGACAAGGTAAACGATGCTCCAATCCTCCTCTGACAAAAGGGGGGGGGAGCCGTGGGCGACGGCGGCGGGGCTGGGAGCGGCGGCCCTCGGAAACGGCAGGGGCAGGCGCCGACGTCAGGGCAGGGGGAGGAGGAGGAGGAGGGTGGAGGGTGAGGATGAATGGAGGATGGATGATTGAGGGAGGATGGAGGAGAAGAAAGAGAAAAAGGAGGAGAAAGAGGAGGAGGAGGAGGAACGAGGATGAGCGAGGAGGAGGAGGCGGAGGAGGAGAGGCAAGGCAGATAAGGCGGGGGAGGGGAGGTAAGGTAAAGTAAGGTGAGGCGAGGGAAGGTGAGGGATCAGGTACGGTAAAGTAAGGAAAGGTAAGATAACGTAGGGTAACGTAAGGTAATGTAAGGCCAGGTGAGGGGATATAAGGTAATGCAAAGTAACGTGCGGTAAGGTAATCGTGAAGTAAGGTCAGGTAAGGTAAGGTAAAACAAGTAAGGTAATAGAAGGTATGAGGTAAGGTAAGAGCGCTTGGGGGCCTGTGTCGCTACAGCTGGAAAGAAAACTAGGACCATGCGAGTGGTATGCGGATGCAGGACCCCGCTTGTCAGCGAGGGCCTTCTTGGCCTGGCCGCCGAAGCGTCGGCGGGGGGACCACTCCGTGACTGCAGGAGCGCGTCGCATGAGAAAGAAGGGGGGCGGGGCCGCAGTCCCACTCGGCGTGCGCACCCTCCCGGGAAAGAACAACTCGCATCACATAGTATGCACTCGCTGCTCGCCTTTCCGCGACACTTCCTGGGCGTCGCTGCGTCGGGCACGGGTCAATCGGAGAGGGTCGGCCGCAAGTCTTCCTTCGGAATGCTACCCGTGTCCGTGATGTCGGCGGCGGCAGGCTGTCGCTCTGGCTGGCACACGGAAGCCGGCCTGGAACTTCAGGCCCTCGGCGTGGACCGGCGCTGACGCTCTGGCATTCAGACAGAGGCTGGCCTGGAACTGCAGGCTCTCGGCGCACCGGCCGCGGGCGGCCGCGGGTGCTGCCCTACTCCCTCGCCACTGCTAGCAAGCGGCTGTCCCGTTGTTTCCTCTCCTGCTGGGCTCAGTAGGCCCAGGGCTGTGGCCGCTCTATCCTGGGTCTTCTGTGTCGACTCGACATGCAACTTGCGCGTGCTCTCCTGATAATCGAGCTCTTTACCGTCCTGCACTGCGCGTGCATTGAGCCTCTGTGCCTCGAGGATACCGAGCGTTCGGTTTTGCAGCTGTATCCATATGTAATTGATTACCTGATTCGTTGCCTCGCATCGAAAAAAATCTGCCTCTGATGGTGGCGATGTCTGCTTCGGCGCTCTTGTGACTCGGGATGCTATCATTCGGCTCGCCTGCGTTCCGACAATCGCGACCTTGGATGATGTCGGCTAGGCCCAACATGCTGCAGTCTGCCGGCGGTGCGAGTGCCGACTCTGCGCGCGCAAAAACCTGCTCTTGAGCCTCCGCGGCAGCGCGGGTCCCCGTCGGGACGGAGGGAGGCCCGGGGCTCTGGAGACCCCGCTGGAACGCGAGAGGGCCTCGGAGCCATGTGAACTCTCCGGGGGGTCATTACGTTTGGTTCCCAGCAACAACCGCAGTGGGTGACCTCGTATCCTCAGTATGCCTTCCGCCTGTTGTGATCGATGGTTGCACTTTCCGTCGTGTGATGTCGCACCGTCGGTCGCCCTCTCTTCTCCTTGTCGCCGCCAACTGATTTTAGTCCCTTCCTTCTCTTCTTTGGCACGTCGTTGCTTGCATTGCTCTTGGGCTGTCTTGGGCGCTGCTACGACACAAAAAGCGAATATGCTATAAATGAACGTTTTCTTAAGGAGTGGGGCAAATGTTTCTTTTTTGGGGCTCTCCTGAAAGCCTCTTGGGGCGTCTTTGGGGCCTCTTGGGCCGTCTTGGGGACCTCTTGGGCCGTGTTGAAGCCGTTTTGCGCTACCGCGGGGCTCTCCTGGGGAACTGGGGCTCTGTTGGGGAGCTCTCATGGCCCTGGTGGGTCTCTCTTGGGAACTTTTGCGGGCCTCGTGAGCTTCTTTTGGACCGTCTTGGGGCAATCGTGGGGTCCTCTTGGCCCGCCTCGAACCCCTCTCTGGGGCCTCTTGGGCCGCCTTGCGGCGACCTCGCAGGCTTCTTGCGCGCTGCTACGGCACAAAAAGCGAAGATGCTGAACATGCAAGCTTTCTTAAAGACTGGGGCGATTTGCTCCTTTCGGGCGCTCTCTTGAAGGCCTCTTGGGGCGTCTTCGGGGCCTCTTGGGCCGTCTTGGGGGCCGTTTGGGCCTTCTTGATGTGGTGCTGCCGTGGGGCTCTCCTGCGCCGCTCCGACCACGTCTCAGATCGATTTGAGCTTGCTGGCAAGGCCCCGCAAAGCGCCCCGGGAGGCGCGGCAGGGCTAAGGGGCCTCTTCCAAGGGCGTCCAGAGGGGGGGCCCAAAACTGCAGATCCCAGGGTCAGTTTTTTTGGGGGGGGAGACTGTTTGTCCTGCCCCCCGCCCCGACGTATAGACATATAGGAAGAGTAGATACAACGACACATAACATTATACATACATATACACCTGCAAATATGTATACAGCTATATTCGTATATACTAGAACCACGCCGCGCACGCGCTACGCGCGCTTAGGTTCTAGCCACGGCATCATGGCGCCAAAGGATGCCACGGCAAGCAGTGCCATCGACAGTGGATCTCGTCCCAGAGGGCCCTGGCGGCAGACCCCCCTCTGGAGCCTTGGACTTCTCGCACTGCGCTGCCGGCGGGAGGGGGCGGAGAAGGAGGGGGAGGAGGAGGGGGAGGAGGAGGAGGAGGAGGAGGAGGAGGAGGAGGAGGAGGGAGGAGGAGGAGGGGGAGGAGGAGGAGGGGGGGAGGAGGAGGAGGAGGAGGAGGAGGAGGAGGAGGAGGAGGAACGGCGGTGGGGAAGTAAGGGGAGGGGCGGAAGGGAGGAGGTGGAGGTGGAGGAGGAGAAACAAGTGCGCAGCAGCAGCACCAGCAGCAGCGTGAGCAGAATGAGGAGTTGGAGCAGGGGGGGAGGAGAAGTAGGAAGAGGAGCAACTGGAGTTTTCGCGAGCTCCGCCGCGCGCTTTGCCGCGCGCGGCCGCAGCGGAGGCCTTGTGGAAGTGTCTGGAGCCGTTCTGTCGGCCAGTTGGGCTGTCTTGGGCCCAGCTTCAGCTGCCTCGGGGTGCTCCTGGGCCCCCATGGGTGCAGTTTGGGCAATCTGGGTGCCTTTGTTGGACCGTCTAAAGACAGCTCCCAACGCCGCAGCGGGCGGCTTGGGCTTTGGGGAGCTCTCCTGGAGGCCTCTGGGAGGCCTGTGGGAGACCTGGGGCACCAGGCAGGAACAGCCTCTAGAGCTCCCTGCAACCTCTAGAGGCTCTGCTGGCTCTGGGTCGCCGAACCCCTCTGAAAACACAAGGAAAGTGCGCGCCAATCCTCCCATGCGGAGCCATCAAGGGACAAGGTTGGGAGCCTGTGGGGCCGAACCAGGAAGGTCTGGGCGACCTCTGGGGCCGCCGTGCAGCGTGGGGATGCAGAACAGGCTGCGTGGAGAAAAACGTGGGGAAAAACGATTGGAAAACAAAATATTTGAGCTGCGTGGAGCTCTCCTGGATGCCTCTGGGAGGCCTGTGGGAGACCTGGGGCACCAGGCGGGAGCAGCCCCTGGAGCTCCCTGCAACCTCTTGGGGCTCTGTTGGCTCCGGGTCGCCGAAAGCATGTAAAGAACACAGGGGAAGTAAGGCCCTGGGCCCCCCATGCGCCGCCGAGGTCCTTGGGCGGGACCCCCCCGGCCACGTCCCCCAGGATATGTATGTATGCATATATATATATAGATATATAAGTATACATATATATATATATATATATATATATGCACGCGATCATATGTATATATATATATATATATATATATATATATATCATTGATCACCTCCATTGTGTGAAGATATATCAGGTGATATGGCCATTCAGGGGAAACCTGTCTGGAATGAGCGGGAAGCGCGTGAAATAGAATAGCTTGAAAAAACGAGCGCCAAACTTGAGATAAAGTGTGGCATAGGCGCTCTTCCCGAAGGATCGCAACGGTACCAGGTGGTGTTCACTACCCACGCAACTTCAGACGTGGCAATGAACTGGCGCAGGTAGTAAACTGCTCTTGATCTTGCTCCCGACCCCCTGAGGGAACTCATTCGCTATTTTCATTTCGAGCGGGGTACGCGCAGAACCGAGGACCTGCGCAAGAACTTCCAACACCATCAAAATCAACTGTGCCGTAGGCGCGCCACCGGAAGGCAACAAGGGTCAGGGGTACATGTTACGATCCGACGCGGTTCCGACGGTGCGCTGAATCTATGTGTGCAGTGAACTGACAGTGGTCCTGGGCCTCCCGCTGCCACTCGCCCTCTTCCGTCTCCTCGCCCTTATCTCCGCCTCCTCGCCCTCGTCGCCCGCCTCTTCCGCCGACGGCAGGCGCAGTGCGCAATTCATTACCCGCGCAAGTTTGGGAAACAACAAGATTGAAGGGAACCCGCCAAACCCTCGGAAGAACCACAAAACGCCCGCTGCACTTGAAGCCTCTGAAGTGCAGCGGGCGATGTCGCACAACAGCAGAAGCACTGCTATTGTTCGTTCGCCCCGTCAGCGTCGTCATCATCATCACCACCATCACCCCCATCATCTTCAACGTCGCCATCATCATCCGCATCATCACCATCATCAGACTAAACATCATCAGCAGCATGAGCATCAGCATCACTGCCAGCATCTTCTTCAAAACCTGATATTGTTGAAGACCATCGGGATTCCATTATTGGGAGGATGTCTCGAGCGATACGCGGTGGTAATCAAACCAGTGGTATGTTCATCATGTTGACTGTCCCCAAACTGCTTTGTGTGAAGATGTCTCACGCGACACGCTTCCTGTCGAACGGAAAAATGAGCACCGATGGTTTCCCAATTAATCCGCTTCTTGGGCTATCTTCAGGGTCCTCCAAGAGAGCCCCCACAAGATGTAGTAAAACTGCTTATTCCAGCAGGCCAGTTGTTTCAGGATGTCTCAGGCGAGAGCCCATTTCTCAGCATACGAAGCCTTCCCAACCGACTTCAGCACCTCCACGTATTTGAGGATGTCGTAGGCGAAAGCTTCATGTTGCGCTAACGACGCTCTTTCTCTCTCTCTCTCTCTATCTCCCTCTCTCTCTCTCTCCCTCTCTCTCTCTCTCGCTATCTCTCTCTATGTATATAGACATAGAGGTGTATATACATACGCATGTATGTGAATGTATGTATGTGTGGGAGAAGGAATTGGTCACATACGATAATCCTCCCCATCCTCCCTTATTCTCTCTCATCATCTGGTCTACTCCCCTCATTCGTTTTTCGTCTCTGTCGTCATCCTCCTCCTTTTCCTCCTCGTCCTCTTCATCTCCCTCCTCGTTCTCATCATTTCCTTCCTCCTTCTCATCCTCTTCACCCTCCTCCTCATTCTCATCCTCCCTCCTCCTCCTCATCCTCTTCCTCCCCTTCATCCTCCTTCTCCTCCGATGTTCCCCCTACTGCTCAGGGATTAACCCGCTGCCTCCTTTGTGAGAAGGCCGAATTGAATCCGTCTCTTCCTCTTCATCGCTTTTGTCATCCTAATCCTCCTCCTCATCCCCCTCTGCTGCTGCTAATGCTCCTCCTCATCCTTGTCTCTGGTCATCTCACCTCCTCCCGGCTTTTTGTTTCATCATTTCTTCGTCTTCACATTTCACACTCAAAAATGAATTCTTTCTCTGCTGCTTACCCCTCCTCCTCTGACCATTATTCCCCGTCTCCTCTAGGTGAAAATGCGCCGCACAGTCTGCGGCAACTGGCCGATATAATAGACGGAAGCCAGCGGATCAAAACGGCCACGTATTTCCAAACAGGTGGCAAATAATACCACTCCCAGCATACACTTGTGGAACCGACGACCCTGTCGGCGTGTGCGAGGGGCTTCCTCGTCCGTTCCTCGCCGCCCCCCCTTCTTCCTTCCCCCTTTTTTCTTTTTGGGCCGTACCCTCCTGCCGTCATGCCGTTGTCGATTCGAAGGGAAGCCCCTTCCTTTTGATCCCTTCCCCAGGGGGGGGGGGTCCCAGGGGGGGTGGGGGGGGGGGGGGGGGGGGGGGGGGGGGCAGATTCATTTTTCCTCGGGCGGCCCCGTACCGCGCCGCCCTCCCCCCTCTCGACATCTTCTTCTTCCTCTTCTTCGTCTTCAGGGTCGGCGGCACCGGCCGTAAGGCCTTCGCAATAATACCACTCCCAGCATACACTTGTGGAACCGATCTCGCAGGAAAGACAACGACAACATTATAAACCAGTATTCAAGGGCAACCACCCCTTGAAAATAACAACGGCATCTCGACTAAACCAGTAACCGCCCGTCTACGATATTTTGTCAACGGCCGAAACTCGATAGACTAACTGCGCGGTACATTTTGACATCAAAGAAAATGCAAGAGGCCGACAGAAACTGGCGGATGACTGACGGACCCTGCGGAGGCAACATGTGCCAGCGAATGATACAGCAACGTGTCTCAGCTCATGCCTTTGGGGCCTTCCGTGCGTTTTCTGTTAGGAGCCACTAGGGCTCAAGAGAGCTCGCACGTACTAGCAGACATGGTTGGACCGATTCCCTATCATGTGCTGTCAGATATACAAGAGCCATTACCGTGAAGACTCCTCTGGATAGGGAGAAACACGCAAAAGCTTCTGCGAGCTCAGACACAAGAAAGGATTGCAAAACACGGCAGCCAGAGGACGCTCTTCGATGATCGCCAAGATGGTAAACAACACAACGATGTTTAACACAATATCAAAGAAAACAAAAGTTGACGGAGTTGCAGCAGAGAGGACAACTCAATCATACCGTGCATTCGCGTCCAATTCAGAAGGCCCGCCCCCAGCTGACTAGATCAGCCCCTTTGATACTAGACCCACCCCTCTGCCGTGCATCATTCCTTACAAGACGAGGAAACTCCCCTATACAGTTATACAATTATGCATGACAAAACGTGCCTGGTACTAGACGTGCCCCTCTGCTGTGCACCACCCGCCACCATACGAGGCCCCTCCCCAAGCTGATTCAAAAAACATAACTGTTACTAGACGTGCCCCCCTGCTGTGCAACACCCGCTGTTACACCAGGATCCTCCCATTTGTTTATGAAAAGTACCCTTTGCGCTAGACGTGCTCCTCTGCCGTGCACCTCTCGCTGATACACGAGCCCCGTGCTGTGGAGGGGATGGTGCCACAAGAAGGTGTCCCCGAAAGTCCTCCTCCAAGGTCCCCCCGCGGGCCGAACATTGAAATGCGATGCATCATCGGGCTGGCACGCGTGTGCACTAACAGGCGGGCCGGGTCCGGCGGGCGTGTCGGGTCGAGCGGGCGGATCCTAACGGGTGGGGCGGGTCGGGTGGGCGGGACAGTGAAGTATGATGAATCATCGAGTTGGCACGCGTGTACCATAACGGGCGGGACGGGTCGGGCGGGCCTAGTGGCGGGAGTAGCCTCCTATCCCCCTGGGAATAGCCTTCTGCTCCCCACTAGAATATGTTCCTACTCTCCTGGGAGTAGGCGCCTACTCCACCAGGAGTATGCTCCTACTCCAACCAGATTAGGTTCCCACTCCCCTGGAAGTAAGCTCCTGCTCCCCCTGGAATGCGCTCCTACTCTTGGGAGTAAGCTCCTACCCCCCTGGAAGTAGGTTCCTACTCCCTGGAATAAGCTCCTACCCCCCGAGGGTAGGTCTTCGACAGCAAGATTGGGAGGGTTCCAATGTTTTGTTACAACACCTCTGTTCGGATAAGGAGGAGGAGGAGGAGGAGGAGGAGGAGGAGGACCAATGCAAACCCAATACGCAGCGTCGATGTTGCAATAAACCCTCCCTTCAATTTGTCCCTGCGCATGTCCTTACAATAATTTACTGTCATTGTGGGAAGTGGCACATCAGAAGACAACCGTCTCATAATCCTCAATCGTGCCAACAACACAATTCCTGTGACTTGAACGCCGCGGATCAACGTGATTGTTGCGTCCTGACAATCCTAAGTCGCACAAGAACACCATTCCTGGGACTTCAACACCGCGACTCAACGTGACTGTCGCCTCCTGACAACTCTCAACCGCGTCAGAGCACCATTCCTGGGACTTCAACCATACGAACCCTCGAAACTGTCGCGATCGTTTTAGAAGAATGTGCGCGACGCTAGCGAGAGCCATATTTTGAAAAGGAACCGCCGTCCATCATTGACACGGTTGCGAACTTTTCAAACGAATGTGCGCGGCGCTTACGCGAGAGCCACATTTTGACCTTCAGCCACTCTCCACACTTGAAACTGCTGCAAGTTTTTCAGACGAGTGTGCGTGGGGCCAATGCGAGAAACACATGTTGAAAACCACCCTCGAGCGTCCGCACGTGAAGCTGCTGCAAGTTTCAAGCTTCCAGACCACACATGGGGAACATGTCTCAGGCGAAATGTCCGGCCCGCCCTACCGACACGTCTTGGGGTGCGACAAGGAGGAGATGCTCAAAGAGAGGAGATGGAGAAGGAGATGCCGCGAAGCACTGCACGCAGGCGCATTCACTTCACGAGGGAAGAGAAGAGGCATCTCCAATGGCACGATGCGTCCCAGTCGCCCCACTCCGTTCGACAGCGGCATCGGAGAAGGGTCCTGAATATACAGCGATTATTTGGTGTTAAACTTATATGGGGGGCAGCAGCGCTGTGAAACCACCAGGCCCTTCCGACAGCCGTCAGGAAATAACAGAAAATATAGGTACCCCTCTTCTTCTCCTCCTCCTCCTCCTCATCCTCCTCCTCTTCGTTCTCCTATTCCTCGTCCTCTTGCCCATCAAGCGGCGCCTCACTCCTTCTGCTCATGCCTCCTCCTCCTCCTCCTCCTCCTCCGCCTCCGCCTCCTTCCACTGCTGCTGCTGCTGCTCATTCTGCTCCTCCAACGACCTGCTCTCTCTCCTCCACCTGCTCCTACGACGACGACGACGACCGTGGACCACGACCACGGCGAACACCACCAGAGCGCGCGCGGGAGCGGGCACGGGCAGATGGGGAGGAGTTAGGGGTAAGGGAAGAGGGGAGGGGTGAAGGAGGAAGGGGGGGATGAGGACGGGGGGGAGGAGGGAGGGGAAGGAGGAGGAGGGGGGCAGGAGGGGTTCAGGAGGAGGGGAAGGGGGAGAAAGATGGGGTGGATGAGAAAGAAGGAGAAAGAGAAAAAGGAGGAGGAAGAGGAGGAGGAGGGGGAGAGTGGAAGACCGACGACGACGACGACGACGATGGCGACGGAGACGACGGCGACGACGACCCTCCGAGCGGGCGCGAGGGAAAGGAGAATCGCGTGGGGCCAGGTGCAAATAAGTCAGGGAGGTCCGAGATGGCCAGGGATGCGAACGACGAGGGCGACGACGACGACGACGACGGCGACGACGACGACGGCGGCGACGGCGACGACGACGACGGCGACGACGACGACGACGACCCTCCGCGCGGGCGCGGGCCCCACGTCCTGGCTCTCGAGCTCGGCGCGCAGCTCCTGCTCCAGAGGGGGACGGACTGGCCAGGAGGAGGGGGCGGGAGGCACCGCCTCCTGCCGTATCCCCCCCCCGCCTTGAGGGGAATGGCCAGGGGGGGGCCAGCTTCGGGGGCGGAAGCAGCAGCAGCAGCAGCAGCCACACGACGACACGACACGACACGACACGACACGACACGACACGACACGACACGACACGACACGACACGACACGACACGACACGACACGACACGACACGACACGACACCACACGACACCACACGACACCACACGACACCACACGACGACGACGACGACGACGACGACGACGACGACGACGACGACGACGACGACGACGACGACGACGACGACGACGACCACGAGGACGAGGACGAGGACGAGGACGAGGACGACGACGCGAGGACGACGAAAATGAAGCAGTCCGAAGCCCTTTTGGGGGGGGAGGGGGGGGCAGGGCCAGGGGAGGCCAGGGGCGGCCAGGGCAGGGCAGGGGAGGGGAGGCCAAGGGAGGCCAGGAGGCTGGAGCCACCAGGGAGGCCGAGGACGGCCAGGGCCAGGGGGGGGGCAGGATGGATCGGCGAGCTGTGGGAGTCAGCGATGTGCGTCGCCGATAGATCGGCGCGGGAGGCCCCGGATGACGAGGCCGCGCGTTCCGGGGCGGGTTTGGGGGGGGGGGGCAGGGCCAGGGGAGGCGGCGAGGCCAGGGCAGAGGGGCCAGGGAATGACACGGAGGCGGGACGGCCCAAGAGCGCCCAAAGACGGCCCACAAGGACCCCAAAAACAGCCCTGGAGGGCCCCAGGAGGCCCTCGAGACAGGCCAGGCGGGATTCAAAGCGGGCCCACAAGAGCCCCCACGACACTCTCAAAAAGAACCCCCGAGGCTCCCACCTCTTCGGGGAATCAAACTTCCACCAAAGTCGAGCTAGTTGTAGATCGGTCATCGGCCGTGGGTACTTCTCGCTTCTGCCAGGACAAGAGGCGGCGGTGATTCGCCGTACTGGCAGGCATCCTCGACCCGCACCCCCGTCAATTCATCACAGCGATGCTTGGCGTGCTGAGCTTCAACTCCAAACGCTCCTCGCAGGCCCTTCTTTTCTGTCCATCTCGCCATGACCACTTTCAGAACCGATCCTGGCCATTTTCGCTCCCAACGCGACCCCAAGACCACCCAAGATCTCTGGGGGGCGACGGCGACGACGGCGGCGACGACGACGACGACGACGACGAGATCGACGACGACGACGACGACGACGACGACGACGGCGATGGCGACGGCGACAACGGCGACGGCGACGGCGACGGCGACGACGGCGACGGCGACGACGGCGACGGCGACGGCGACTGCGACGGCGACGGCGACGACGACGACTGATCAATCGATCGATCGATTGGCGACCGCAGCAACGACGGCTTTGCGCCCGTCGCCCTGGGAGGAGGGAGGGAGCGAAGGAGGGGGATGGGATGGAGGAACGGAGCGAGGTGGAGTGGGGCAGGCAGATGGCGGAGGAGGGCGCAGGAGGAGGAGGAGGAGGAGCAGGATGAGGAGGAGGAGGAGGAGGCGGAGGAGGAGGCTGGTGGAGAAGAGGTTGTTGTTGGCCTAGAGCCAGGCGGTCCATGATCAGACGAAGTCGGCGGCAGCGACGGCGACGGCGACGACGGCGACGGCGACGGGGGCGACGGCGATTGCGACGGCGACGGCGACGGCGACAACGACGGCGACGGCGACGACGGCGACGACGACTGCGACGGCGACGGCGACGGCGACGGCGACTGCGACGGCGCCGTCACCGCGACGGCGATGGCGAAGGCGACACCGACGACGGCGGCAACGACGACGACGACGACGACGACGACGACGACGACGGGGAGATGACGACGGCGACGGCGACGACAATGGCGACGGCGACGGCAACGGCGACGACGACAGCGACGGCGACGACGACGACAGCGACGGCGACGGCGACGGCAACAACGACGGCGACGACCACGACGACAGCGACGACCACGACGACGACGACATACGATGACGACATACGACGACGACGACGACGACGACGACGACGACGACGACGACGACGACGACGACGACGACGACGACGACGACGACGCGGCGGCGGCGACGACGACGACGACGACGACCACGACGGCGGCGACGAGGGCCGCGCGGGGAGAGCGGGCTGTCCGACAGCACTTGCACGCCCCACGCGCCACAGCTCAGGTACTGCGACAACGCGAGAAATTTGGTCGCCCTACCTCCTCCAGCGTCGCGCTCAATTATATGCGCATGGGCCCAAGCCTCCTTCGGGTTGCATCGGGCGCAGGTCGCTGCCGAGGGTGCCGAGACTGCGCCGCGCACGAATCCAACTCAACCTGAAAAAGCGAACGCGTCGGGGGCGACGCCCCAGCCCCCCCGCACTACCCGCGGCCTTTCGCCGCGCGAGAAGACTGCGCCCAGCGCGCCGCGAGGGCCCTAACACGCCGCTGTCGTTGACCAGATGCGCGAGATAGACCCCCCGGCCACCCGAGAAAGCAGCGCCCTGGACTCCAATTACCTACGACCCCCCCTTCGCGCTTCCAACAATCTGACCACTGAAATCCCAAACCTCCAAGAGCGCTCGGACTGGCCACCGCTGCGCCTGCTGAGCTCTACGCGGCCCGTGTTGTCAGCATTTCCGAAGGTGACCTGGCGCCCGCCCCTATGGCCCCGCTGCTGAGCGCTTACCGACGCGCCCCGGGTGGTTTCGAGCCGGGTCTCGAGGGGGGCGATGGCCTGCCCCGCAGCTCCTGCATCCCCGAGGAGCCCCTCGCCCCGCTCAGGCCTGGCCCCTGGCCCGGCTGACGACCGCATCCACCGCGCTCCAGCTGCTCGGGGCTCCAAAGATGCACGCGTCGCGCTCCGTCGAGCGACGGCGGCCCTGACCAGCACTTTTTGGGCCCGCCTCGGGCGCCCGCGGGGGCGTTGGCGGCGAGGTCCCTGACGACGCCGAACGACCCGGCCGCGCTGGCTGGGTCCGCCACAGCCCCAAGGGACCCCCCCTGAGGAAGGAGTCGGCGCGGAACACCTGGTGCTCGTGGCCCGCTCTGCGCCCCCCTCCTGCACATTTCCCCGCGCGGGTTGCCGCGCGCGGGGCCCGGCGCCAATCCTCCGCGCGGGGTGCGCTGGCACAGGTTTCTCAGGTTTGCCTGGGGCGGCGAAAGCATGGCCGCTTGACGACGTCGCCGGGGCCGACGACCCTGAACTCGCCCCTGGTGTGCCAGAGCCCTCTTCGTTGGCTTCGCTGGCCGGAGGGGCGGCCGCTCAGCTCAGTCTCCGCCGACTCCGACGGCGATCCTGTCAAACTCGAGCATTCTTCTTGCCATGTTCTGCGCTCCGCCTAACTGGACGAGGCGCTCGATGCCTGAGCGAAGCTCCTCATCATCGAAGACATCAGCAGGAAACCGATGATCAGGCTGCGGGCTTGCTGGTGCAAGTACTCACCCTGCCGCTCCTGCTCCTCCCATCGGATCGTCGGGCCCGCCGCGGGCCCGCCGGCCGTGCCGCCCTTCTTCTCGGTTGCCGCCGCTGCGGCGAGACGCTGGGAGGCAGCGAGCGCGTCCCTGCACTCCTGGCACTCCACTACACCTGGCGGCAACCCTGCACACACGACCTTGATCGAGTCGGATGACTCCGAGGCCTGCGCCTTGCACAACGTCTCCTCAGCCGTGGCGAGGTCTTGGCGCAGGCTGTCCGTGGACTCTTGGATGTCGGCGAGTTCCTTACTTGGGGCCCTCTGGCGAAGGATCTCCTGCGAACGCTCCTCAAGCTTACTGATACTATTTTGGAAACCCTCGCACTTCCAGCGGGCCGCCAGAACAGTAGGCGGGCGTGTCTCCGTAGCCTTCTTCTCCGTTGCCTCGACCGCAGCGGTAATATCCGTCTCGAAGCCCGCGTCTCGCGTGACTGCCATCGCCTGCTTGTACGAGGGCGAAGAGCTGCCTCCCCGATGCCGGCTGCCAATGCATTTGTTTCTCACAATACGGCGACCCACTTGCGCGGGACGACCTCTTGCCCTTGAGTTGCGCCATCTGCTCCTACAGCTGCTTGATGACCTTGTCCTGACTGAAGAATGGCTGCCCTGCGCCCACTTACTTGCCTTGCAGGGAGGAGGAGGAGGAGGAGGAGGAGGAGGAGGAGGAGGAGAAGGAGGAGGAGGAGGACCGGTGTACACCCAAGACTCATCAACGATGTTGGAATACACCCTCCCCACAAGCTCCTTTTTCATAGGCACCTCCACGGGTTCATGTCCACTGAAGGAAGTGCCCCGTTGGGGGGTAACCGCGTGAAAACCCTGAAGCGGGCCAAAACACCATTTCTCATGATTTCAACGCCACGAGATCACCTGGCTGATACGCCTTGAGGATCCTGAATCGTGCCAGGACACCATAGCTGGGACTTCAACGCCACGAATCAACGTAACTGTTGCGCCCTGACATTCCTGAGTCGCTCCAGAATGCCATGTCTGGTACCTGAACCATGAGAAACACTGGAACTATTGCACATGGTTGTGTTTAAAACGGCTGTGTGCGGCGCTAAGGCGAGAACCACATTTTGAAAACGACCCGCCCTCACGGATTGTGCGCGGCGCTGAAGGTGGAGCCACATGTTGAGACGACCTGCCCTCAATCCGTGAAGTTCTTACAATATTCAAGACGGCGGCGCTACTCCAAGAGCCAGATTTTGAAAACCACCCGCCCTCAATCCGTGAATCTCTTGCGATGTTGAAGACGGCGGCGTTACTCCGAGAGCCACATTTTGAAAACCATCTGTCCTCAATCCGTGAAGCTCTTGCAATTGTTTAAAACGAACGTGCGCGGCGCTAAGGCGAGAGGCGCATGTTGAAAACGGCCCGCCTTCAATTCGTGACACTCCTACAATTGTTTGAAAGCAAATGTGCGCGGCGCGAATGCGAGAGCCACATTTTGAAAACCACCCGCACTGCATGTGTGAAACTGGTGCTGGTTTTTAGGCCTCAAAGCCATTTCAGGCGAAACGCCCGGACCGCCCTTTCGACCCGCGTCGGGGTGCGACAGGGAGGAGTTATCTATAAGGAAAACGAACGGAGGAGGAGGTGGAGGAGGAGAAAGAGGAAAGAGGAGGAGAAGAGGGAGGATGGAGGATGAAGGGCTGCAGCGGCGAGGCATCGGCGATGGAACGCGGCGGGGCGCACCTCCAGCTGCCGCGACAGGCCGCCGTCCGGCGGCGCGCGGCACGGGAGTGGCTGCGAACTCGCCAGGGACCTCTGGTGTGCGGCGGCGGCGCCGCCGCCGTCGAGCGATCGACCGAGGTTCTCTCCTCCATCCTCCATCCTCCCCCGTCCTCCCCAGTCCTCCTCCCTCTTCTCTTGCCCCCTCTCCTCCCTCCTCCTCCTCCTGCTCGGGGAGGGGGGGCGCACAGGTGGGTTAGGGGCAGAGGTGGGTCAGGATGAGGCTCGCACGAAACGGCGCGTGTCAGAAGGAGAAGTGAGTAGCCAGCTGGGTTCGTTCCCTGACCCACCCTCAGGGTCCCCCCCTCTTCGATACCCCGACCTGCTCCTGCGCCTCCTCCTTCCCCTTCTCCTTTCCGGTTCCTCGAGGCAGGCCCGCGCTCGGACCGCCCACCCGGCCGCCGCGAGGGAACAGGCTCCTCCCTTCCTGCCGCGGGCGGCCTCCTGGTGCCTGCCCCGCGGCTGTTCCCTCCTACGGCCGAGGGCCAGGAGGACGGCGCCGACGTGGACGCGGGCATCTTCTTCCTCCTCTTCCTCCTCCTGCTCCTCCTCCTCCTCCTGCTCCTGCTCCTCCTCCTCCTCTTCCTGCTCCTCCTCCTCCTCCTCTTCCTTCTCCTCCTCCTGCTCCTCCTCTTCCTCCTCCTCCTCCTGCTCCTCTTCCTCCTCCTCCTCCTCCTCCTCCTCCTTCTCCTCCTCCATTCCTATTCCTTATGGATAACTTCTCCCTGTCGCACCCCGAAGCCAATTTTTAGGGTTGGCCGGGCGTTTCGCCTGAGACTCCCTCACAATTTATGAATCTGAAGCTCACACTTTGGAAACAGCTTCACAAATGGAGGGCGGGTGGATTTCCAAATGTGGCTCTCGCTTCAGCGCCGCGTACATTCGCTTTAAGATTTGCAAGAGCTTCACGGATTGAGGTTAACCCGGTTTCAAAACGTGGCTCTCGCCTTAACGCCGCGCACATTCGTTAAAAAATGCAGGAGCTTCACGGATTGAGGATAAGCAGCTTTCAAAATGTGGCTCTCGCCTTAGCGCCGCGCTCATTCGTTATAGATATTTGCAAGAGCTTCATGGATTGACGGCGGCTCCTTTTCAAAATGTGGCTCTCGCCTTAGCTCCGCGCATATTCGTTCATATCAGCCAGCGTCGACTCCAAATAGAGCGGACGACTCAAGTCAACGGATCAGAGGAATCAAGCATGCTTGAAATCCGCAACTCAGCAAACAAGCAAGCGTGCAAGCAAGCGCGCAAGCAATCAAGCGCGCAAGCAAGCAAGCGTGCAAGCGCGCAAGCAGGCAAGCAAGCAGGCATAGGCATAGGCATAGGCATAGGCGTAGGCATAGGAGTTAGGGGGAGGCATCGGCATATGCATAGCGGCATAGCCATAGGAATAGGGGGGCATAGGAATTAGAAGGGTGGGGGGGGGCAACGGACCAGGTTTGAGCTAGGACTCCTCTAGGCCAAGCCTATTAGGATAATAACAATTGCAAAAGTTTCACGGATCCCCGCGATCAAATTTTGGAAGGATTCAGGATTTCGCGGGTGCAACAATTACGTTGGTTCGCGGTGTTGCAATCCCAAGAACTGCGTTCTGGCACGATCCAGGATCGTCAAGACGCAACAGTCAGGTTGATCCGTGGCATTGGAATCCGGAGAACAGTGTTTTGGCATGCTTCTGGGTCTTCAAAGATTCTCTTCCAACGAGGCAGATCTTTCAATGGAACTGAACCGTTGTGGGGCCTATGAAGAGGAAGCTTGATGGGGGGCGTATTCCAACATCGTTGATGGCTCTTGGGTTTACACTGGTCCTCCTCCTCCTCCTGCTCTTCCTCCTCCATTCCTACTCCTTATCAATAACTCCTCCCTGTCGCGCCGCGAGGCTGTTCGAAAGGGAGGGCCGCGCGTTTCGCCAGAGACGTCTTTACCGCTTCTGATCCTGAAACTCATAAGTTGGCAAGAACTTCACAAATGGAGGGCGGGTGACTTAGACAATGTGGCTCTCGCCTTAGCGCCGCGCGCATTTGTTAAAACAGGTGCAAGAATTTTGCGGAGTGACGGCAGGTCGCTTTCCGAATGTGGCTCTCGCCTGAGCGCCGCCTACACTCGTCTAACAAAATGACAGTAATTTCTCGGAGGGAGGGCGGATGGTCTTCAAAATGTGGCTCTCGCCTTAGCGCCGCGCACATTCGCTTTTTAACAAAAAACTGCAACAGCTTCACGGAGGGAGGGCGGGTCGTTCTCAAAACGTCCCTCTCGCCGCGCTCGTTCGCTCGTCTGGAAAACTTGCAGGAGCTGCACGGGCGGCTTGCTGGTCATCTTCAACGTGTTGCTCTCGTCTTAGCGCCGCGCACATTCGTCTGAACAAATGCAACAGCTTCACGGATCGAGGGCGGTTCTTTTTCAAGATGTGGCTCTCGCCTTAGCGCCGCACGCATTTGTCTTTCTTCTTATATAAAAAAGAGTCTCATTTATTCCCATGGCCAACGTATCGGCAATTGTGTTTTGGAAGGATTTAGGACTGTCAGGGCGCAACAATTATGTTGATGTGCGAAGTTGAAGTCCCAGGAATTGCATCCTGGCGCGATTCTGGATCGTGAAGACGTAGCAGTGACATTGATTTGTGGCGTTCGAATCCCGAGAATGATGTTTTGGCACACTTCAGGGTCTTCAAACGATTGTCTCCCAACGGGGCACTTCCCTCAGTGAAAATTAATCCTTGCAGGTGCCTATCAAGAGAGAGTTTGGAGGGAGGGTTGATTCCAACATCGTTGATGAATCTTGGTTTACACTGGTCCTCCTCCTCCTCCTCCGCCTTTTCCTCCTCCTCCTCCTCCTCCTACTCTTCCTCCTCTCCCTCCTTTTCCTCCTCCGCCTCTGCACTGGGTGCCTCTGAGGTCAGATGTCCCCTCTGGGACCGCCTGATGCTTTCGGAGGCCGTCTGGGGGGCCTCTCTGCGCCATCTTGGGGCCCTCTCAGGGCGCGTACAGTCGGACCGCTGAAATAAGGAACGCCAGACACGGAATGAAGGCCTTTTCTGGTACCACAAAAGCCTGTGTGCACGAGGAAGGCTAGAAGAACAGTCATGGAAGGACCTGAGGAACATCCAGCCCCTCCTGAGCCCAACCTGCTCGGTATTTCGGCACCTTGCCTGAATGGGGCACACCAGGCCCCCCCCTGGGGATAGAGAGAGGTCACTGCACCGGCCTTGCAGACGTGCCGCAGCGGATTTCTGCGTGGACTTCTGCGTGGATTTTTGCCCGAAGCGGCGAGCGAAAAACAACATGAATTTCGCGTGGGTTATGTTTGGTCTTCATTCCTGGCTTAAACAAATCCACACGAAATCCAAATCTGGAGCGAAACTCTCCGGGACACTCCGGGCCCGACGGCGACGGCGACGACGAGGAAGAAGGGGAGGGGAATGGCAACCCTGGGGGGCGCGATCCTCCTCCTCCATCCTCGATCCTCGATCCTCATCCTCCATCCTCTATCCTCCCTCCTCCTCCTCCCTCCTCCTCCTCCTCCTCCTCCTCCTCCTCCGACTCCTCGCTCTCCTCCTCCATCCTCCTCCTCCTCCTCCTCCTCCATCCTCCTCCTCCTCCTCCTCCGACTCCTCGCTCCTCCATCCTCCTCGCTCTCCTCCTCCATCCTCCTCGCTCTCTTCCTCCATTTCCGGCGTGCCGAGCTCCGCCCGCCGTCGTCGCCGCCACCGCCGTCGTCGGTCGCCGATCCATCGATCGATCGGTCGCCATCAACGATTGGGAACGCGATCCGTCGATCGATCCATCGATCCGTCGATCGATCCATCGATCCATCGACGATCGATCGGTCGTCGGTCGTCGATCCATCGATCTTTCTTAATATCTGGCGAACGGGGACCCAGACCCCAGGGCTGGCAGAGGCTGGCCCAGTTTGGAAACTTGCCTCGGATGGACCCTGGAGGGGTCTGGGAACCAACGTCGTCGTCGCCAGCGGCGTCGTCGGCGGCGTCGCAGTCACCGCCACCGTCGTCGATCGATCGAGGTACGTGGATCCAAATCTGAGGATCGAGGACTTTGGTGTCTACACACCTTTTTGGGCCTCCTGGGAACGTCTTGTCGCCACAATCCGGGTACCCTTCGAATTCCTGGCCGGAACGCACACCAGGGCAGGCCCCGTCGTCATCGTCGTCGTCGTCGTCGTCGTCGTCCTCTCTTTCTCCTCCCGCTGTTATCGGAGCGCGCGCAAACATGTACTAGCGATCCATGGATTTGGCGCGCGGTCGCCTAATCCATGGATCTGGGGAAGTGCCCTCCCCAAAATGCGGCCGCTGCTGCCTCGTTCGGCGGCGGAAATCCGCGACTTCCCATGAAAACTGGACCCGTCGCTAATCCACGCCCCCTTCATCCATGTTTGCGATCGCCTGATGTTACTCCTCCTCACTCCCCCTCCCTCCTCTTCCTCCCTCCCCTCTTCCCCCTCCTCCTCTCCCTCCCGCTGTTACTCCCCCTTCCTCCCCCTCCCTCCTCTTCCTCCCTCCCCTCTTCCCCCACCTCCTCCCCCTCCCGCTGTTACTCCTCCTTCCTCCCCCATCCCTCCTCTTCCTCCCTCCCCTCTTCCCCCTCCTCCTCCCCCTCCCGCTCTTACTCCTCCTTCCTCCCCCATCCCTCTTCTTCCTCCTCCCTCCCTCCCCCCCCCCATCGGCCTCCACACCTTTCCAAACAGCTCCTCCCCGACGCCCCCCCGCAGGCGTGTCGGTCGGGCGGGCTGGGCGGTTCGCCCGATGACCTCCTCACCACCTGCGTCAGGTTCGTGTCGCGCCGACTGCGGCGCTGGTGTCTGATGCCGCGGGGATCGTTCGACCTCGAATGAAGGGGCCCTGGGACACACAAATAAATACACACAAATAAAAGGATTCCCTAATTTTCCCATCTTTTCTGGGTTTCTGTCTTCCCCCCCCCACTGCCCATATTTTCCAATATTTTCTGGGGAATCGACGATTCATTGTGTCTGTGTGCTTTTTCTCCTCCTGATTGAAGGATCGGCCGTTTCCGAGACGTCCAAAGCGTTCCGCATCGAACGATTCTAGGTCGCCAGCGGCGTTCAAAGCTGAACGCTGCCGGCCAGGTCACCGCCGGTCGATGCGACACGAATCTACCGTATGGTCCTGGAGCTTGAAAGTTTCAGCTCCTTCACGGATGGAGAGGGGATGGTTTTCAAAAAGTGGCCCTGGCCTCAGCGCCGCACACACTCGTCGCAAGAGCCTGCGGCAGCTTCGCGGATGGAGGGCGGGCGGCTTTCGAAAGCGTGGCTCTCGCTGGATCGCAGCGCACAGTCGTCTTAGCAGGTGCAACAATTTGACGGACACGGAGCGGTTCCTTTTCAAACTGTGGCTCTCGCCTTTGCGCTGCGCGGACACGTCGTACAGTTCGTGACCGCTTCACAGATGGACGGCGGCTGATTTGCAATACGCGGCTCTCGCTCTGGCGCTGCGCACATTCGTCTTAAATTTGACAGCAGTTTTACGGATGGAGGGAGGGGGCTCTGTTTTCTAAAGGTGGCTCTCGCTTAAACACCGCGCACGTTCGTACTAAAAGTTTGCAACCGCTTCGCAGATGAAGGGGAGGTTATATTCAATGTGAGGCAACCGCTTAAACGCCGCGCACGCTCGTCTTAAACGTGTGCAGCATCTTCACACATGGAGAGGGGGTCGTTCTCAAAGTGGTGCTCTCGCCCCTAAAGCCAAACTTGGTGTCACTGGAGGAGGGCGGCTCCCTTTCAAAACGGTGCTCTCGCCTCCGCGCCGCGCAAAGTGGTGTCCGATCCAGCGCTGGACAAGATAGACGACTACTCTTTTTGTTCAAAATGGAGCTGTCGCCTGGGACCCCCCAAAATCCGCCGGCCCCCTTGTGGGGCCACCAGGCTGTAGGGCTAAGGTTCGCAGTTTCCTGTGCCAGTTGCAGCTTCCAATTTTCACTGTTGCAGTTCTGCTTCTTGCTGCTTACTGTTCCTTGTTGATGGACCGCGCGAGGGGGGGGAGGCCCAAAACGGGCATTTTTACCACGCCTTGAGCGTGTGCTCTGAATTGCTGGGGTGGGTAAAAATTAACACCCCTCACGCAGATCGGCGGGGTCAGGGTCCAAAAACACATGGGATTTGCCACATTTCTGAAATCCAATGGCACCCCTCACGCAGATCGGCGGGGTCAGGGTCCAAAAACACATGGGATTTGCCATAGTTCTGAAATCCGGTGGCACCCCTCACGCAAATCGGCGGGGTCAGGGTCCAAAAACACATAGGATTTGCCACATTTCTGAAATTCGCTGGCGCCCCTTATGCAGATCGGCGGGGTGAGGGTCCAAAACCATATAGGATTTGCCACATTTCTGACATTCGCTGGCACCCCTCACGCAGATCGGCGTGGTCAGGGTCCAAAAACATATAGGATTTGCCACATTTCTGAAATTCGCTGGCACCCCATCATGCAAATCGGCAGGGTCAGGGTCCAAAAACACATAGGATTTGCCACATGTCTAAAATTCGGCGGCACCCCTCATGCAGATCCGGAGGGTCAGGGTCCAAAAACGCAGGGGGGGTGCTACATTTCTCAAATTTCTGAGAAGGCCTCTTAGCGAATTCTAGGCATTGCTAGGTACCCTGCAAATTCCCTGGTTCCTGTGAGGGTCTGCAGGTCCCCCTGGCTCTGGCCTGCTTCCCCTGGCCCCCTCGCCCCCGTCGTCCTGCCCTGGTCTGAACCCAGCCTCCCTCCTTGGCTCTAGCGCCCCCTGGCCCTGGCCCCAGCCCCCCACGTCCGGGCGATTTTATGTTCGTGGCTCGTGGTTTGTCGTCGTCCCCGTGGCTGTGGCCAGCTTCCCCTCGCCCCCGCCCCCCTGGCTGTGGCCCGCCCCCCCTCGCCCCCTCGCCCAACCCAGGACCTCTGGCACCTGGTCCGAGCCCCAGCCCTCTGGCCCTGGCTGAACTCAGCTTGTTTCCTGGCCTTGGCCCCGCTCGCCCCGACCCTGGCCTTCGGCCCAGCCCCCCTCGCCCCGGACCGTATATTTTCGCGGTTCGAACCCGGACCTCTGGCCCTTGGTCCGAGCTTCAGTCCCCCTGCCCTGGCCCTGGACCCCCACTCGTCCCGACCCTGGCCTTGGCCCCAGCCCTCCTCGCCCCAGACCCTTTAGTTTCGTGGTTCCGTCCCCCTGGCTCTGGCCCCCCATCCCCTGGCCCTCTCGCCCCCCACATGCCCCTCCTCCTCTTTCTCTCCTCAAATGTGCAAGAGCCAGGGCACGCGTGCCACTTGTATTCCGGGTCGTTCACGGATCCCGCCCTGCTGGGATCGGTTCGAAGTCAGGTGGGGCTCCGAAGTTGCAGCATTCCTGCCATGTCAGGATCGTCTTGAGGCCACTTTGAAATCATATCCTGGTCATGTTTGGATCGCGCAGCCGTTGCGTATTCATTATGTGGCCACCCTGGGCGCGCGTGGATCCATCTTGTTGCTATCGGGCCATTCTGGGGTCATTCGTGGCTTATGTGTTTGGTCATCGTCGAGTCGGCCTGGGACGGTCCAGAATCCATGGTGGGATCGTGTTGGGGTGGCGTCATCCCGCGGTCGTCTGGACGTCATCGTCTGTGGCCCCAGGCCCACCTGGAACCATTTTGTGGCCATGGGGACATTTTGGGATCGCGCGCGCGCGAGCGCCAAACACGCGCGCGCGACAACTCATCTCGCCGATGGCTGTACCAACATATATTTCTTGTTTCGCGTTTCCGAAGAAACTTTGGTTGGGGCCAAGTAGTCCTCCTGTAGATAGACACGCCCGACTGAAGGCGAGTGGGGCACAGATCCATGTTCCTCGCCCCACCGACCCTCGGCGGCGACGATTGGGGCGAATAGCCCAGAGGCGGGCATTCCACATTACACGCATTCGCCCGGGAGCCTTGTCGAAGACATACGGTGTGGGCCTTGGATAAGGAACCCTTGGATAAGTAATCCAGGGTCGGGAAGCCAGTGGAACTCCAATCGTGGATCGGCCATGGATATCACCGCCGCCCTCACTGGACAAGGGATCCTCCAGGGTCTGGCGCCTCCTGTGACTGTTCCTTAACAAACGCTTCCACCGTAGATCATCGGCACCCCTGGATACGTGTATTGCTCCCCCCTGGGCTATTCTAGGGGCACAAAAAGTGGCATAAACATAACAACTCGGAGGTCCGCGCGGATTTCTCGGATCGGCGCTGGGGCCTCCCGGCGGCGCCTCCGGCGCCGCCCCTGGCGCGCTCCGCGCGCCAAGGAGGGGGGTCCAGCGCCGACCCGAGAAATCCGCCCGGACCTCCGAGTTTTTATCTTTATGTCACTTCTTGCTCCCCTATATTCGCCCCTGCCCGTCGCCTCCGACCCAGAGATCCGACGTCGTGATTTTTTCAACACGGGGCACCCAGAGGTCTCGACCCGTTCCCCGGGACCGGTTTTTCATCCTGAGTCGTTTTTTGACGGCCCCGGGGCCCGGCGAGGGCCCCTTTTGAGGCCGAAAAGTATGAAAAACCTCCCCCTGACTCCGGATCCGCCCTACTTTGGGGAAATTCGTAAGTAGGGCTTGGAATTTCCGCCTTACTTTTCAAGCCCCGCTGATGCCAATTTCCGCCCTACTTTTCTGCTGTTGCTTCCGCCCTACTTCTGTGGATTTCCGCCCTACTGTATGTTGGGTGCAGAAACTTCCGCCCCACCTCTTCGGCTTATTATAGGTGGACTTCCGAAGCAATTTTCATTTGGAAAAAAAGCCAAGAAGTAGGGCGGATCTGGAGTCAGGGCCGAGGGCCACCCGCCTCGCCTCGCAGGGACGGGGGAGTCAGGGGGAGGGGGAGGATCTGGAGTCAGGGACGGGGGAGTCAGGGGGAGGAGGAGGAGGAGGAGGAGGAGGAGGAGGAGGAGGAGGAGGAGGAGGAGGAGGAGGAGGAGGAGGAGGAGGAGGAGGAGAGGAGGAGGGTGGGAGGAGGAGGAGGAGGAGGAGGAGGAGGAGGAGGAGCGGAGGGAGGAGGAGGAGGAGGAGAATAAGGAGGAGGAGGAGAAGGAGAAGGGCCGTCTTGATTTTTTCAATGCGTTGGATCTCTGGGGAGGCCCTCCCCCCGGGGCGAGGCGGGAGGCCCCCCCCCGCGGCACCGGGGCGAGCCCGGCGCGGGCGACGGCGCCGCGGAGCGCAGCGGGGCGTGGCGCAGCAGCATGCCGGCCACGCCGGCGTGGCCTGGCGCGCTGGGCGCGCCCCGCCCCGAGGGGCCGACCGACCAGCGGCGCCGGCGGCCTTCAGGTGCAGCAGAGGAGGGAGCAGTTCCAGACATGATCGCGCCGTGTCGGGAGCGGCCAAGAGGGGGGGGTCCAAGAGGGGGGGGTGCAAATCATGACCGGCGGCATGTGCGCGGCCCAGCGGGGGTGTCAGGGACGTAATGAAATAAGAAGAGGCGCCATGAAATCTGGGGAAATATCATGACCCACGCCATGACATCCACCCCCCCCTAATCATCACCCCCCTCTTGTCCGCCCCCGACCGTGAAAAAATCAGACGGGAGGTTTTGGGGCTATTTTCGGCCCCTGGAGGGCCTCGTCGGGCCTCGGGACCGTCAAGGAACGACTCGGGACTAATAACGGGTCCCGGGGAAAGGGTCGGGACTTCCAGGGACGCAGTCCTGAAAAAATCAGGTCGTCGCATGTCAGGGTTGGATATTTCCCCGCTCCCCCAGATTCAAAGTCGGCACGCGAGGGGGGGACTGCGGTCGAAGTGCAGCGCGTTCGACCCAAATGCCAACTTTTATCATTGGGGGGGGTATTGACAGATATATGTGGCATGGAGGTTCGAGTATTTCTTCCGAGGCCTGTCTGGGCGCTGGCAGGAAGTCGCGTTTCCAAATATCAAACGATGTTTGACTTTTCAATATGGGAGTCACGTTTTCTCAAACTAGGCTTGCCTATACCTGTCCTGGCTCAATGCCTAAAAGAACTGGTCCTCCGTTACCGCCCACCTTTATGTTTCCGGCAATCGTCAAACTATCCGCATGGCTTCTTCTGCATTTGGCTTCCTCTGCTATCCGCATTGCTTCCTCTACCTCCGCATGGCTTCCTCTGCGATTCCAATGGCTTCCTACGGCTATGTGTTGGCGTCCCTACAGTCGTCCAAATATAATCAAATGCATGAGTAGAGTTGAGTACAGCAGAGTAAATACGAGTAGATGAGTAGAGGAGGGCAGAATCGAGTAGGTATAATAGAGTAAAGTAGGAGTAGAACATAATAGGTCAGGGTAGTCGGTAGAGAAGAGCGCAGTATGATAGATGAGGTTCGATGGTATAATAGAGTTCGTTTTTTTGGAATAGACTAGAACCGAGGGGAATAGAGTAAGGGTACAGGAGAGGAGAGTAGGTTTAGAGGAGAGCAGGGACAGATAATAAATCAACTTTGCCAGGTCGAGTAAGTCAGAGGGCCCCGCCTACTCCCACCCTCCCTCCCCCACAGCATCCGAACCACTTGTGGCACAGCTGGGTAAGTATGGCAGGTCGGATCGGAGCGCGACCCCCTCTCGCAGACAGGCGGCGCTCCCGCGCGGCCCTGGTT
The DNA here is from genome assembly GCA_963575745.1 of Prorocentrum cordatum. Taxonomy (NCBI): domain Eukaryota; class Dinophyceae; order Prorocentrales; family Prorocentraceae; genus Prorocentrum; species Prorocentrum cordatum. The sequence continues at coordinate 234,858 of CAUYUJ010016301.1, forward strand.
CCGACGACTTAACACAAAGGGAAGGCCTGCGCGGGCCGCGCGGGGGGCGGGAGCGGCACAACTTCCGAGGGGCGCGGAGAGCACGAAGCCTGCGCCGCGTGGACTCAGCACGGTCGCTTTCGCTCACAAGCGCTGCGCGGCGCTTGGGCGTCGCCTCGCCCGCTCTCGCGCGCGGCCCCGCGGCCGCCGTCGCTGTCGTGCGCTGCGGCGAACGAGCCCTGCGCCGCGCCCTGCGCAGGAACGCTCCCGAGGCAATTTGCGCATGGAACCGGGGCCAGGGCGACGAGTCGCCCACCAGCGCGGGCCCCCCCCTCGGGAGTGTTCCCGCGCGGGCCCCCCCCCCCCCCCGCGCGGGAACACTCCCGAGGCACATGTCGCATGGAACCGGGGCGAGGGCGGCAAGTCGCCCCCCTGCGCAGGCCCCCGCGAATTGGCGAGGGAAGGAAACGCGCAGCGCCGACGCGGGAGGGCCACTTGCAGGCGAAATCTGCGCAGCGCCAGGTCGAGAGCGACAGTTGCCGTCCGCTCGCGCGTCGCCGAACACATGCATTCGAAACATCTGCGCCGCGCCCCAGCGGAAGCTCGACTCTCTATAAAGCAAATGATTGCGGCGCCGAGGCGAGAACGACATTTCGGCCTTTCGCGCGGAGTGTGCGCCCCGCCCACCTCCTGCCACCCATTTTGCAACATGGACGACAAAATGCCCACGCTGACACGAACAAACATGTTCAAAACAGTGCTTACACCTAGGGCCTCTCATTTTTATTCTAAGGAACGGGGCTGGTGCGGCGGTCTGGCGGCTATGTTGTCGCCGTCGCCGCCCCGTCGCCGCCTCGTCGCCGCCCGTCGTCTGGGCTGGTGTGGCGGTCTGGCGGATATGTTGTCGCCGTCGCCGCCCCGTCGCCGCCTCGTTGCCGCCGTTGAATTGCACCACGTAGATTGCCCAACATATTTTCTAAAGATTAATTCGGTTCGGTGGTTAAGTTGTCGTTACTTAACACTGCCTTACCTTGCTTTGCATTTGCTTTGCGTTGTTTTGTTTTGCTTTGAAAACATAACATAGATTGCGCAACAAAGGTTCTCCTTTCTAGAAAGGAATTGGAATACACCACCCTGCCGAGGTCGGATCTATCCGTCCCCCTGGGGATGTGCAATTTACAGATGGTCCGGCTCCATCGTTCGTTCTAGATATGTTTTCACATGACGCCAGCCAAATCGGTTTCGACACCCACCCCCTTCATCCCTCGCAAAAGACATAATGCCCGCATAGCTGCCATCTTCAAAGATTGTTTCGATAACCTCTTGCAAGGAAAAGACGAACTGACCACGCGCGCGTCGTCGCGCGCGCATCCCGAAATCATTCAAAACAAATGTGGTTTCGTCCTGATTTCGAAATCGAGCGCCCGGAAACACATTCAACAACCAACTATTTCGCAATTGGATCTGAAAAAAAGAAACAAACAAACAAAAAACCTTGCGCTCGCGCTCTGGCTAATCCCACCAGCTCTCTGGGCGTAGGTTGTCTAGAGAGGCTCCTCTTCCAACCCCCATCTTCCCCTTTCGGGAGGGGTTTATCATTGTTCCTTATCAGTATAGACCCCCTCCCCCAAGCGACTAAGGCCAACCCGACCCCATGCCGACACCATGCCCACCCCCCCGCCACCATTCCGGTCAAAAAACTATGCAAACTGCACTCTGCCTCCACACTTGGAGCATGCGCGGCCAACCCGATGCGGCCCCCCCTCCACCATCCCTACCAAAAATTAATGCAAAGTAAACTTTGGGGCAAAGTCTTGGGTCATGTTCGTGAGGCCCGCGAACATTTTGCATTGTTGTTGACAAGGGCGGCTGGGGTGTCAGCAAATTCCCTGCTGCGCGCAAGGCTACCACCCCTGACAAAAGGCAATGCAACATGCATCTCGCGGCTAAATCTGGATCATGCGCGGCCATCCCGCGAGCACTGTCAAGTGCTTTTTGGCAGGGACGGCGGGAGTGGTGGCGCGTGGCCTGCTGTGCGCAGGCCCACCAGACACAATGATGGGCATCGGTTTTCGAGAAGGATGGCGGGGGCCGACATGTTTCCCGATGTGTGCTGTCACGTGCGCAGGCGCACCTGACGCACTCTGCGCGTGCCCCGAACGCGGCGCATCTGGCGCGACTGGGGTGTGCGGCACACCTGGCGCGCGCGGAGCACGTGGCGCATCAGGCGCACCAGGCGCGCGCGGCACGCTCGGCCCCAGGGGTGCTTGGCGCGCGTGGCGCCCCTGGCACGCGTGGCGCACCTCGCCCAAGCGTCGCGCACCTGGGGTCGTGCGTGAGCAGAAAAAAAAAACGGCACCAACACCACAGGAGCGAATTTTTGCCCATGCCCAAAAGCCACGCTGAAAGGCAGGCAACGTACAACCCAAACCACACACGAGACAAACGCACGGTCGGCCGCGACGCTTCGAGCACTTCCAACAACGCGGCAAGCGGGGCCAGCTAAGGCGCGCCCGCGAAACCTCAAAGGAAACCACGGCGCTCCCACGGAACGCCCGCGCCTGCCCGACCCCTCTTGAGACGCCCAGGGGAGGGCAGGGAGGAGGAGGAGGAGGAAGAGGAGGAGGAGGAGGAGGAGGAGGAGGAGGAGGAGGACGACGACAAAAATGAGGAGAAGAGGAAGGGGAGGAGGACGAGGAGGAAGAGGAGGAGGAGGAGCAGGAGGAGGGGGGAAGGGGGGGAGGCTGTTGCACTGCCGCCGAAGGAAGGCTCCATTCCCTTCCCACGGCAAGCCTCAGGAACCCCCATATTGGATTTCACGAGACCCCCGTGGACCCCCAGAGGGGCATGTCCGCGCTCTCCCCCTTTGCCCCCCCCTCGAGGCGGGAGTCGGCGACGACGCCAGCTTCTTCGCGCGCATTCCCCAGAGCCCAGGGGAGGGGACGAAGGGGAGGGGGAGGGGGAGGGGGAGGGGGAGGGGGAGGAGGAGGAGGAGGAGGAGGAGGAGGAGGAGGAGGAGGAGGAGGAGGAGGAGGAGGAGGAGGAGGAGGAAGAGGAAGGAAGGAGAGACGAGATACGGAAGGAAGGAGAGAACGGAGGGGGAAACGAGAGACGGGGCGCCGAGTGACGACGACGGCGGCGACTGACGGTGACGACGGCTGCGGCGGGCGGTCTTTGAACTCGTGGAGCGGGCGGCGCACGCGGGCGGCGGGCGGCGCCCGCCGCTCCCCCGCCCCCTCGGATCGGATTCGGGCTCGGATCGGGTTCAGATCGGGACCGCGGGAAACGTGAGCGCCAGAAATCGACGCGAATCCCAGCGGGTTCCGACGCCGAGGAGGCTTGCCCTCGGAACCGGAAACTGCTGGGATTCACGATATCGGACGCTCCCCCCGCAGATCCTGTGCGAGGCTGGTTTCTCTCCTGGGCAAAAGAGGGGCAAGCGGCCGGTGCCGCGAGCAGCCGGGCTGGACGAGACCGGCACGGCCAGCTGCACCTGAGGCGACCCATACCCGCGATGCCGCGGGCCAGCGGCGCGTTGGGGGCCACGGAGGGGGCCCTCGCCCCGCCTCGCGGGTGCACCCCATGGCCTGAGAAGAGGGGGCGACGAGGAGGAGGAGGAGGAGGAGGAGGAGGAGGAGCCTGAAAGGAAACGGTCGCGAGCGGGCGCCCCAGGCCCCCGCCCCCACGAGCGGCGACCGGTCCGGCGGCTCCCGGCGCTGGCCGGCGCCCCGCCCCCCCGCGGGCCCCCGCAACCCGCCGGGATGGCGGGGACCGGGATCTTGGAGAGATCGAGCCTGGTCCCGGTTCCCGGCGTTGTCGGGCGCCCCGAGCCCCCGCCCCCCCGAGCGGCGACCGCCGGGATGGTAGGGAGAGATCGAGTCTCGATAAGCCCGAGATCCTGGTTTTCCCAGCTCTGTCCTGCGCCCAGCCTGGGTGACCCTCTGTGTCCCCATGTGTCTCTCTGTCCCTCTGTATTTCCGTCTTTCTCTGTGCCCCTCCGTATTTCTCTGTGTCCCTCTGTGTTTCTATGTGTCTCTCGGAGTCCCTCAGTGTCCCTCAGTGTCTCTCAGTGTGCCCTTGTGCCCCTGTCCCTCTGCGTTTCTCTGTGTCTCTCTGCGTCTCTCTGTGTCTCTCTGTGTCTCTCTGTGTCCATGTAAGTCTCTCTGTGTCTCTCTGTGACCCTCTGTGTCTCGCTGTGTCTCTCTGTGTCCCTCTGTGTCTCTCTGTGTCTCTGTGTCTCTGTGTCTCTCTGTGTCTCTCTGTGCCCCTTTGTGTGGCGTTGTGTCCCTCTGTGTCTCTCTATGTCCCTCTGTGCCTCTCTGTGTCCCCCTGTGTCTCTCTGTGCCCCTTTGAGTATCTCTGTGTCCCTCTGTGTCTCTCTGTGCCTCTCTGTGTCCCTCTGTGTCCCTTTGTGTCCCTCTGTGCCCCTTTGTGTCCCTCTGTGTCCTTCTGTGTCTCTCTGTGTGCCTCTGTGTCCCTCTGTGACCCTCTGTGTCCCTCAGTGTCCCTGTGTGTCTCTCTGTGTCCCTCTGTGTCTCTCTGTGCCCCTCTGTGTCCCTCTGTGTCCCTCTGTGTCCCTCTGTGTCTCTCTGTGACTCGCTGTGTCTCTCGATGTCCCTCTGTGTCCCTCTGTGTCTCTCTGTGTCCCTCTGTGTCCCTCTGTGTCCCCCTGTGTCCCCCTGTGTCTCTCTGTGACTCGCTGTGTCTCTCTATGTCCCTCTGTGTCTCTCTGTGCCTCTCTGTGTCCCTCTGTGCCCCTCTGTGTCGATCTGTGTCATCTACGTAGTTTACGCTGGTTGCTTTTTCGCTTGAATGAACCAGCTCTTTGCTTAAACGAGCATCTTTTCGCTGGAACGATCTGCCCTCTGCGTCCAGCGGGAGGCTGTTCAGATTACCACCTGGAGAGATAGTGGAGGAGCGGGGCGAGTCCCCGCCGCGAGCACTCGGGCTGCGGCGCGCGAGAAAGACCTGCTCGGACAAGGACAAGACCCGATCCGGCAAACAACTCGTGCTCAAGTCATCCCAAACCACCCCTTCTCTCCGTTCTCCTCCATCATACCCTTCGTTATCCCTCGCCTCTCCGTCTCCTGCTCGTACATGTGCGCGTCGCTCTTCATTGATGCTTCTCACTCCTCACCCGTTTCTCCTGCTCATTCCGTCCTTCCTGCTCCCTCCTCTGCCCGCCGTTCGTGAAGAGGAAAACGGTGAATGGTGGCAATCAGCGCCCTAAGGTCTTGAAGGTCTGATTTGTAGAGGTACGTTGGCACCCCTCCGTGCGGCCGTCTTCGTTGGCCGAGGGACCGTAGGGAAAGCCTCGGCTCCCTCCAGCGCCAATGACGGCTTCATGGATTGGAGTACTGATGGGAGTGGAACCCCGGCAGCCCCTATGATGGTAGTGATGCGTCCTGGTATTGAGGCGGGAATTCCTGAAATGAGGGGACAAACCAAAAACGGCACACACAGTTTCGACTCCGAACTGGGCAGGCCCGGCGCACTCGGTATCCCACGGGGGGGGGGGATGAAGAGTGCGCACGCTCACGCTTTCGTGCGAGTTTGCCGCGCCCACTGGGGCGGACGCAACGTGCCCCGCCCAGGGGCAAACCAAGGACCCTGGGGACAGCCGCGCCCCGCCGAGGGCATGCCCGAGTAGGGGGAGGCAACCCCCGAATCAAGACCCAGAACCCCGCGACCGAGCGCCCTGAGGACAGAGATCCAGGGGCCAACTAATCCCACGTCAAGCAGGCTGCAGCGGAGGGCGGGATGTGTCCGCCCCCGCCTGGGCGCAACAAAATGGAACCAACCCAGAGAATTCCACCAGCGAGAGTTCCGGTTAGGCCACATTCGTCGAACAGCCGTGCTCGCACACTGTCGCGAGGCGGCCTCGAGGCACGGAGAGGCCGGCACATCCAAAGTAGTGGACCGCAGACAGACGGTTCGGTGACCTAATTTCGCCGACAGTATCCCCCCTGGGCTGGCGAAGCCGAAGATAGGCGCCCGGCAAGCTCAGGGCGGAGCCGGGGGCGAGCATAGCCAGAACCGCAAGCGAGGCAGGCAGCGCGCGATGGCGAATGGATCATGAAGGGACTGGGTCAGACATGGCTGCGAGGGGCCCCAGCCGCCCGGCAAGACCAAGACGAGGCGAGGCAAGCCGCGAATTGGCAGCGGGGAGGGCCACGGAGCCGTGGAGATTTCCCGCTGCGCCTTTGGCAGCAGTGCGCAGAGCTTTATAATCGTTAATCCGCCGCCCCCTGTCGATTCATCGCAGGGGTGCCTGGCGTGCTAGATTATGATGGCTTTGGTTGTGGTTCTTTTTCCAAAAAAACTCCCCCTGGGGTTTCGGCCCGTCCCGCCGGGGTCCCGGAAAGCTCTTCCAGGAACTGAAACGACCTCAACATCCGCAAAACAATTCTCTTAGACGGCTCAAGATGGCCTCCAAGACGACCAAGATGGCCCGCAAGCTCGCCCAAGATGGTCCAAGATGGCCTCCCAGACGGCCCAAGAAGGTCCAAGATACCTCCAAGTTCGCCCAAGAAGCCTCCACGACGGCCCAAGACGGCCCGAGAGGCCTCCAAGAGGTCCTCCAGGAGGGCCCGAGGAGGCCAACATCGCTGACTTTCCCTCAGGGCTCTGCAGGATCTTGGCACCTGCCTCTCCTCGGCGTTCCGACGACCCAAGACGGCCCAGAAAGGACCCCAAGATCGCCCCCACAGCGCCCAAGAGGCCTCCCAAGATTCAGCGAGCGAAGAACGGTATAAACTAAACTTTCCGCCGTCGGAGACACCTGCCCCTGGGCGGCTGGAAAGTTTACACCCCTGCGGTGCCACCGTAAGGGTACAAACTTTCCAGCCGCCCTGGGACAGGCGCCCCCGACAGCGAACAAGTTCATTTTCTACCGTCCTTCGCCCGTTGAAAGATGGCCCCAGGACTGCCGCTCGGCGCCCTCGCCAGCACCGCGCGCCGCCGCGCGGGGGGCGCGCCGGGCGCCGCTGGGGGGCGGCACGGGGAGGGCCTCGCAGCTCCCGGACGTAGGCGCACAGGAGCCGCGTGGCGCTCGCGAGCTGCGACAGCTGGGCCTCCGCCCCGCGGTCCTGAGGCGGCGCACGCCCGGGCGCGGGGCCTCTCGGGGAGCCTCGGCCTCGGCCTCGGAGGAGGGGGAGAGGGAGGAGGAGGAGGAGGGGGAGGAGGAGGAGGAGGAGGAGGAGGAGGAGGAGGAGGGGAGGAGGAGGAGGGAGGAGGAGGAGGAGGGGAGGAGGAGGAGGAGGAGGAGGAGGAGGAGGAGGAGGAGGAGGAGGAGGAGCCTCGGCCTCGGCCCGCCGACCGCCTCGGCCTCGGCCTCGAGGAACTATAGGGGGTCGGCTGCAGGGCCGAGCGGCCACAGGATGGACGTCTCCGTCGACGGGAGGCGCAGAATGCTCCGGGGATCCGCGGGACATTCCACGCATGTTGTTGTAGACTCGCTGGGGGAATCAATCTTGGGGTGAATCGATTATGTAGCCGATCCCCCACTCGAGGGAGGGGGGGTCGGGGGTGGACAGAGCCCCCTTTCGCAAAGCACGGCACCGCACTCCGAGTGGACCCCAGCTGGGTAGCTAACCGACGTCCAGAAGCAAGCGAACGTGTCTGGCGAAGCGCACGTCGATTAGCGAAATCGACTGCGGACTGCACCAGCACACTCCAACTAAGACGAAACCAGGACGAGGATAAAATCGTGCCAGGATAAACCGAGAATCTCTGAGATCCGGCGGCTCTGAAAGATGTCTCGGGCGCCAAGCCTTCTCAGAGCGTTCTGGAACGCTCTGAGAGCGTTCCAGAACGCTCTGGAACGGATTTCATCCTCGTCTTGGCCCCGTCCGACAAACCCCAAAATCGAGTGAACTGGGTGGGCGTTCTGCCAACGCCCGAAGGGAGGCCGCCAGGGAGCTAGTTGGTCGCCCGACTTGACTCCGAATCCACAGTACGGTCGGACCTAAGACATGATAACATCCTTCAAGAACACGAGACCCTCCGCCAGCCAGACTGAAGAATATTCGAGGGTGCCCTCCCCCAGGATGCACAAGAGCATGCAACAAGCATCACTAACACGAGGGTAACTTCCCCGCGCCGACCTCGATCTTATACCTCGGTCCGACAGCACTTTGGTTGATTTTCCGACTCAGACTTTTGTCGGAAATGCACCCCAAACGATGCAGAAAATAAGGACGGAAATTTCCGCCTAGGGCAGACATTTCCGCAAGAGCATGGCAGGAAAAGCGACGGCAAGGTAGGGCAGAAATCGGTATCAAAGCTAGGGCGGAAATTTCTACCCTACTTGCGAAATCGCCCAAAGTACACCGGATCTGGGGATCTGGAGTGAGGGCGTCGTCGTCGATCGTCGCCGTTGTTCGCTGGTCGTCGGGCCATGTTATCGCTGCCGTCGTCGTCGTCGAGTGTGGTGATCTTGTCGCCCATCGCTGTCGCCTGGTGAGTCTTCGCTCGTCGTCGACGTAGTTCATCGCCGTCGCTCGTCGTCGTCGCTGCCTTCAATTCGTTGTCGTCGGCCGTCGGTCGCGCGTCGTCGTGATGGTCGGCACGCGTCGGGATCGTTTTCGCTCGCCGTCGCCACGGTGCTTCGTCGCCGTGCTGCGTCGTCACTCGTCGTCGACGTCGGTCGTCGTCAGAGCTCGTGGTCCGTGGCCGTCGTCGGTCTCGAATCGCTGAACGCTCTCGTCGTCGTCGTCGCTCGTCAGTCGAAGGTGGTCGTCGTCAGTCGTCGTCTTCGGTGCCATGTGTCGTGCGCGTCGTGGGCGTGGCAGACGTCGCAGAAATCCTCGGAATCCTTGAGAAATCCTTTGGAACCTTTCCTGAAGAACCCTTAGGGATCCTCGCGAACCCTTAAGATGCCTCCAGAAACTGGCGGGATCCTTGAGCCTATTCTTACTATTCGCGCCCATGACTGGCCCCACTCCCGCTCCTTACCCCCACCCCGCGAGCACGACCGATCGCAACCACCTCGGACCAATCGTCAACCACTTCGGACCGATCGGAACCAGTTGCGATCGGTCCAAGAAGGTCGCGACGTTTAGGGGGCGCTTCAGAAAGGTGGAGAGATCATAAGAGTGTTTCTGGATGCAGCGAGCTCCCTTGAGCCCCCTGACGGGAATCTGAAAAAGCGGTTGCGATCCGTCCGACCGCCGACTGTTCGCCATCATCATCATCATCATCATCATCATCATCATCATCATCATCATCATCATCATCATCATCATCACCATCATCATCGTCATCGTCATCATCATCATCATCATCATCATCATCATCATCATCATCATCATGATCATGATCATGATCATGATCATGATCATCATCATCATCATCATCATCATCAGCATCAGCATCAGCATCACCATCACCATCAGCAGCAGCATCAGCATCACCACAATCATAATCACTGTCATCATCATCATCATCATCATCATCATCATCATCCTCATCCTCATCCTCATCCTCATCCTCATCCTCATCCTCATCATCATCATCATCATCATCATCATCATCCTCGCACTCATGCTCTATCCCCCCTCTGCTTCTCCTTCTTAGTGCCCCTCAATTTCCTCCAACCTCTCCTCAGCTTCCCCCTGAATCGCCATCCCCCTGCTCCCCTCATGCCCCGCTTAGCCCTCCTTATCCCAAACGTCATCAACACCGTCCTTCGCACCAACATCACAAGTCTCATCATAATCACCATCACCAGAATCCTCAGCAGCATCAGCATCAGCATCGATATCGGCATCGGCATCAGCATCATCATCATTATCAACATCATCATCAGCATCATCATCATTTTCTTCATCCTCATCATCATCACCATCACAGTGTCCTCATCCCCCTCCTTGCCCCTCCTTCAGAGAGAGAGGGCATGAGAGAGAGGGCATGACGACGATGGACCACTGACGACGGACGACTGACAGCGCGACCACGACGAAGAACGCATGAGGAATGTCGAACGCAAGAGCCCCTCAAGAATCCTCGAGAATCCTTCAGGAAGACTCCGGACCCAGGAGTCTTTCCAGAGTCCCTCAAGAACCGCAAGAGTACCTCAATAATCCCTCCAGGGTCCCTCAAGGGTCCCTCCAGACTCCCTCAGAAAACCTACAACATGTCGCCAATAATTCGTCAAACATCCGTTTTGGATTCATCAGGTATCCTCAAGAGTCCTTCAATCATCCTCGTGAATCCTCGAACATATTCCAACAATCCTCAATAATCTTTCAGGAATCCTCGAGAACCTTTCAGGGATTCTCAAGCGGCCTTCAGGAACCCTCAAGAATCCTTCGGGAATCCTTAAGAATCCCCCTGGAATCCTCTGGGATCCGCAAGAGTCCCTCAGGAATCCCTCCAAAGTCCCTCAGGAATCCGCAAGAGTCTTTCTGGAATCCCTCCAGGGTCCCTCCCTCTGGATAAAATCCAGAATCCCTCAGGAATCCTTCGGGGATCCGACGGGAATCCATCAGGAATCCTCCAAATAAGCGACAATTTACCCGTCATCAATCTACTAGAAATCCCTCAGGGATCTGCAAGAATCGCTCAGGAGTCCACAGGAATCCTCAATATTCCTAGAAAAAATCCTCCGCGAATCCTCGAGAATCCTCAAGAATTCTTGAAGGATCCTCAAGAATTCTTCGGGGATCCTCTGGAACCTGGAATCCTTCCGACATCCTAAGAATCGTTCTGGGATCCTCAAGAATGCTTCAGGAATCCTGAAGAGTCCTTCGGGAATCCTTAAGACTCTTCAAGGAATCCTCAACCATTCCCTGGCAATCCCCAAATCACATTTTGGTAATGCTGCAGGAACCCCCAACAATCTTTCAGGTATCCCAGAGGATCCTTACTGAGCACCCCCAAATCCTCCAGGAACCGCCAGGCATCCTCCAAGAATCGTCGAGAGTTCTCTAGGATCGGAGAAATCCCCCAGGAATCCTCGCTAAAGCAAGTCTCCTCTCACCCTTGGTCACGTCACGATTCGTGTCGGCGCCGTCTGGGAACCAACCATTCCTAAGCATTCCCGAACGGTGCTGGCGCGAATCGTGACGTTACCAGCCCCCCCCGCGGATAAATGTTCCTCGAGGAGCACCGATGAAGAATCCAACTGCGAGGCGTGAGAGTGACGATCCTTACGTTTGAGAGAGCGCGTTTCACGGGCGCTTGCCTTAGAAACATTCGGCTGGCGGCGCGTTTCGAACCATGGGGTGGCCCCCCCCCAACACTCGGCGCCGTCGATCAGAACCAGGGGGGCTCCCCTCCCCCCCAACCCCCCCTCAATTCCGACCCCCCCCCCTTCCAAGAGAGGGGGCTTTCAACCCCCTCCCCCGCCAGGCGCCGGCGCCGGCGCCGGCGCTGGCGGCCGCCAGCATCGCTGACGGCGGGGACGCAGCGACGATGACCAGAGGCAGCCCAGGAGGGGGTTTGGACCCCCCGCCGAGCCGGCGCTGGCGCTGGCGCTGGCGGCGGCCAGCAGCGCCAGCGCCGGCGCCGGCGAAGGCGGGGACGCAGCGACGATTACCACCACCACCACTACCACCACCACCACCACCACCACCACCACCCCACCACCACCAACCACAACCAAACACGCCACCACCACCACCACCACAACCGCCACCACACCACCCACCACCACCGCCGTCACCACCACCACTACCAGCAACACAACCCACCACCACCACCACCACCACCACAAACCACCACCACCACCACCACCACCGCCAGCACCACCCCCACCAGCACCACCTCCACAAACCACTGCCACCACCACAACCCACCACCACCAGGACCACAAAACCACCACCACACCACCACCACCACCCACCACCACAACCACCACCACCACAACAAACCACCACCAGCACCACAAACCACCACCACACCACCACCACCACCACACCACCACCACAACCACCACCACAACAAACCACCACACCACCACCACAACCACCACCACCGCCACCACCACCACCACACCACAACCCACCACCACCACCACCACCACCGTCGCCCTCGTCGACGCTCCCCGCCGCCGCCGCCTACCGCCGCAGGCGCCGGCGCTGGCCCCGAAAAAAAAAATCGTCGTCCCCGCCGCCGCCGCCGCCAGCCGCCGCCGACGCAACCGCCGGCCCGAGGAGAGGGAGAGAAGAGAAGTAGGGGAGGAGGGAGGGGGGTCGAAACGCCCCTTCACGGGAAGGGGGGGGGGGTCTGGTTCCAAAGCCCCCCCCCCCTCCATCCAGGGGGGGGGGGAAGGGGGTCCGGTTCCAAACCGCCCCCTCCCTCCAAGCGACCACAGAACGCGCTCTTTCTTACGTTTCTCACATATTTTACTACGATAGGCCGAGTTTACTACGGCCGTCCATTCGGGACTGGTCCTGCGGCGGAAGGCAGACCGCCCCGTCGACAGGCCCCCCCTTGGGAAACCGATGCACGCTGTATGATGCGCTACACGTCGATAATTTTTAATCGTGCTCATTTCTAGTTGCGCTCGTTTCTGACTGTTCCTGGCCCTAGTGGCCAGGAAGAGGCCCAGGAAAGAGCAATTAGAGATGAACGGATCTTGGCCCCCCCAAAAGTCAAAGAACCTTCGAATAATTAGTAATGAAGAGTGTTTGCATGTGCATTGCGGTCCATGGCGACGAAGGGGAACCCAAAGCCCGGTGCGATCGGATGCGCGCGCAGCCCTCCGCTGCACGCGCCTGCGCGAGGCAAAGCGCAATCCAAGAACAACATCCCTTACCTTTCGGCAAAAGCCAGGCGTCACTCCAGCGTAGGGTCGCGAAGCAAGGGGAAGGGGAGGGAAGAGGAAGGAAGTAGGAGGAGGGAGGGAGGCGGAGAAGGTGCGACTGACTCCTGAGTAGGGTATGATGATATGCGGGGGCTTTGTGCGGGGGTAACGGAAACCAAGCCTCAACTGCCAACATTGCAACGCGAAGGTCGCCACAACACTCCGCTGTAAGAGGAACCTATAGATGCGACCAAGGAGGCACCGAAAACTGATCTGCGCGGGCTGTGTAGCCAGCCGTCTGCACAGCGGAGGTCACCACTGCCCAGGACGCCAGCGCGCGAATGGCATACCGAAGTCCCCCACACCCCTGCGTAATTTAAAGTACGAGCAAGGTGGGCATGGGGAGGGGGGAGGCAAGGCGGAAGGATGGATATGAGGAGGAAAGAGGAGGGAGGCGGAGCCCAAATGGACGGATTGATTCGCACTCCGAGATACAGAATTGCGGGGACGCAGGGACGACCTCCAACACCGCCCACTGGGGCACGTGGTGTTGACACGAAGTCTGTACAGCTGTTCTTAGGGAGTCTTTTTTGACGTTGCCCAGACGTGATGCGTAAACTTGTCGCGTTCAAATGTAAGGAAAAACGCCGACTTAGCCGAGCGAAGAAACAAATCAACATGGCGGGCGCAGCGGACCAGGCGGTGCGAAAAGATCCGAAAACGTAGAGGGCCTTAGAGTATGCCTCCGCCAGGCAGCAAGACAGCGCCTGGCGTTACCTTGGTTAGGGAGTCCTCCTCCTCCTCCTCCTCCTCCTCCTCCTTCTCCCCCTTCCCCTTCTCGCCGTCTGCCTTCTTCTTGTGGCCGCGCCCACCGGACGGACTTCTCGCGCGCGGCCTCGAGCCGCGCGCGAGGAGGCGGCAGAGGGCCGCAGGAAGAGAGAGTCGTGGGAGGGCCTCTCGAACTGACATCTCAGTTGTGTACCCGCTGCGCGCTCCAGGAAGACATCTCGTTCGTCGCCGGGGTGTCTCGCTCAGCCACGTGCGTCGTCAGCGTTCTCGTGCAGGTCGAGCTCCTGTTCGTCACGCTCCTCTGACGGAGGCCTGGTCGTCGATGTCAAACAAATCCTCCTCGTCCTCCTCGTCCTCCTCCTCCTCCTCCTCGTCGTTCTCCTCGTCGTCGTCATCCTCTGCGTCAGCCCTCCTCGAAGATGAAGCTGCACACAGCTGGCATCCTGTAAGACCCCCTCCGGCCTGCGGACCGCGGCCCTGACTTGGGCGTCGTTTCCTCGGGGGGCGATGTTTGGGGGGGAGAAAGATGCCCCGCAGGGCCCGAGGAGGAGGAGAAAGAGGAGGAGGAGGAGGAGGAGGAGGAAGAGGAGGAGACGGAGACGGAGGAGGAGGAGGAGGAGGAGGAGGAGGAGGGGGCGGAGGAGGAGGAGGAGGAGAAGGATGAGGAGGAGGAGGCGGAGGAGGCGGAGGAGGAGGAGGAGGAGGAGGAGGTGGAAGAGGGAGGGCCACTTCAGGAGCCCCAAAGGGCTCCTTTTCTGCAGCCCCTCGCTGCCCCCAGGGGGCGCGAAGGTAGTCGCGCGTCGCGCCTCTCGGCCTCGGTTGGATGGGGCGCCCTTCTCCAGGGCGGCGGCGCGAGGGCGCGAAGACAACCGCGGGGCGCGGGGGCGCGAACAATTGATTCTGATTGATTCCTCTTGCTTCCTACTGGTTCAAGTCGATTCCTATTGATTCCTATTGATTCCTGCTGATTCCTGTGGATTCCTATTGGTTCCTATTGATTCCCATAGATTCCTATAGATTCCTATGGACTGCGATTGATTCCTTAAGATGCCAGTTGGGCGCCTGTATTTACGCGACGCCCAACTGACATCCTACAAGACTCCCTCCAGCCTGCGGGTCGCAGCCCCCTGACCTGGGCGGGCCGGGCGGAAGCATGTGAGCATGTGCCTCCGACGGCCGCCCCTGGCCGCGCTCGTGGGCGGGAGGCGTGCGAAGCTACGACGCAGCATTGCAAAGGAGGAGGTGGAGGAGGAGACAGAAACGGAAGAGGAGGAGGAGGAGGATGAGGAGGAGGAGGAGGACGACGAGACGGAGGAGGAGGAGGAGGAGGAGGGGGGGGAGGAGGAGGAGGGGGGAGGCAGAGGAGTGCAGAGGAGGAGGAGGAGGAGGAGGAGGAGGAGGAGGAGGAGGAGGGGGAGGAGGTGGAGGAGGGGGAGGAGGTGGAGGCAGAGGAGTGCAGAGGAGGAGGAAGAGGAGGAGGAGGAGGTGGAGGAGGAGGAGGCTGAGGAGTGCAGAGGAGGAGGGGGAGGAGGAGGAGGAGGAGGAGGAGGGGGGCACCGGCCGCCGCTCGTGAGTGCCAAGCCCCTCGGTGCGGCAGCGCGCAGGGCCAGAACAGAAAATACAAGGCAACGTGACGGTAGTTCGGACGTGCCGCCTTAAGGACGCGAGTGTCGCCCCACATCCGCAGAAGACATCAGAAGACGTAAATGTCGCCCAGCAGCCGCAACGTGTGGCTGCGGGCGCGGACGCAGCATGTTCTGGCATAGCTACCGCAGCAACAACACCGATAACAACAAATCATGATGGGTGGGCTTTGTAGGCCCCTTGCCGATGGGAAACCGACAGGCAGCGAGGTGGAGATGGGCCAATTTGGAGTGAAGTGCCCTTCTGGGTGCCTTCTTAGAATGTCTGAAGACAGCTGGGGGGCCCCAAGTAAATCGTCAAGGGGCGTGTCAGGGGGCGCGGCAGGAGACGCGCGCTGGGGGGAGACATAATCCAACAGCTTGGCCAGACCTCGGCACTACGTTTGACCGCGCAGGTGTTTCGAAGAGGCAGGGGGCAGCGGTGTTTCGCCGCAGGCGTCTTCGATCCGCCGCCCCCTGTTGATTTATCACAAGGGTTGTTGGCGCATTGGACTTCTACTGTAAAATCACCCTTTCTAGAAGATTCCGAATGGCCTCCGGCTCAGCCCGCTGGTCACCTTCCAAGACGGTCCCAATATGATTCGAAACTGTTTTTTTTCTCCGGCAGGCGCTGACCGAGCGAGCAGGCGCCGACGCGCCGTGCCCAGGACAGGCCACCTGCACCGAATTAGGGGGAGATGGGGGGGCCCCCACGACCCCGGCCAGCACAGGGGAGCGCGCGGCAGCGGGATGGTGGGGGGCGTTGCCTCCGCGAACGTCATAGGCAGCGCTCACCTCAAACCAGGAGGTGCCACTGACCACTCTGTACACCCTAGCGGAGCGGGTGGGCCCAGGCAGCACGGCTTGCCCACCGTGGCGGGTACTCTGAAAATTAGAATGATTCGAAAACTGCCAAGATGGCCACAAGAAAACCTGAGATAGCCCCAAGATGCCAATGACAGCCCAATGTGACTCCAAGACTGCCGAATATGCCCTCCGCACGGCTAATACGCCCCCAAGACGCCTCAAGAGAGCTCCAAAAGGACTTCCAGCGGGCCCAAATCAGTGTTTTTAGTCTGTTCAATCTGTTTCGAGTTCTCGCATTTCGGTCTTCCGACAGCCGAAAACGGCCCCCAGATGCCCCCAAGACGGCCCGGAAGCGTGACAATAGGGCCTCAAATACAGCTTAGAAAGACCAGGCGATCCCTTGCATGCCCGAAGCGCTTGGGGCCCCTGGCGCAGCACCAAGCACTGCTGGCGCCAAAGCGTTCGAAAGACAACATTCGGTATCGGTCACTCTGGCTCAAGCAGGTTAATGAGAAGCCTCAACAGCTCTCCGAGGCCCCAAAAGAAGCATAATACCTGGGGGACTCGGGCTCTAGCGTGGCAAACTTTGCCCTGAGACAGGCAAGAGATTACATACTTCCCATTCTTAATGGGCGGGGCACACGGATCAAATAAACCTTTGATGTCCCCCCCCCGTCGGACGCTTTGGCTGGACGGCTGCAAATTTTGCACCGCCACGTGGAGCAGCGTTCAACCTATTCCATAATGTGCGAGTGGCGCACAGCTCTACTCCCTATTTGGATCACATGTTGTTGGGCCCCGACCCTTCTGACCTTTCTAGAGTCCTAGCAGTCGGGGTCTTACAAATACTGAGCCATCGCCTAATGGTCAGGGAAACCGAATGCTTGCTAATTGCCGCGTTGCCCACCCTACATTGACAAAGACTACGAGAAGCTAGGGGGCTATGAGGGGAGGAGGTGATGGCCTGGCTCAAGTCACTGGCTTGCGGACTCTTCCTCTCAATGGCCTCCTTCCTCCCGGGGATCTGGGTGGGCGGATCTCCGGCGACAGCATCAGAGTGGGCGCGGAGGGGGCGCATTCCACGCAAGGGACGCGGTGGCTGGCACACCCTCGCACATGCGCATCTGGTGGCGCGGCAGGCTGTGCGAGAGGGCGCCTCGCTCAGCCAATGCGTCTGCCACCGCGTTGCCGTGCCAGGCCTCCTCGTCGAGGTTCATGCCCTGCTGCTCCTCCGCGCCCATGTTTCTCGGGATGTGGCGCAGCTCGACCGGCGCGGCTGGGTCGTCAAGGCCTGGGCTGCGGCTCCGCAGCACCTGGTGCATCTCGTCCCAGATGTCCATGCTGGCCCTCTGACGTCCGGGCTGGCTGCGGTGCGATCTCTGCCAACCGCGGATGGCCACATCTGAGTGCGTCCATGTCCGTACCCGTCCTGTCGTAGACCTGAGCGCCTGGACAATAGCCCACAACTCTGCTTGGTTGTTGGCCTGACGTCGCCCTGGCAATGGTCCGTAGTGTGCCGCGCGTAGCTCCCATCCGTGATCATGCTTCGAGAGTATCGCCCATGCCCAGCCGCATCTCCTGTAGCGCGGGTCCAGTGCGTGCTCTCCTCCGCTGCCGTCTGTGCTGATGGCTGTGTAGCTGGTGCCGTCTTGCTCGGATGGCGTGCCCAGGTCGATGGGCTGGTTCTCGGTGTCGCAGTCTGGTGGCGCTGCCCACTCTCGCGGCACCAGCCCCCTCAACCAAAAGCAGGGCACGTGCTCGCTCCCTGCGATGGCACGCTGCTGGGGTGATGCTGTTCTGTCATAGTCGCCGTGCTCCACTCGGCTGCCGCAGTCGCCCCAGACACGATGTAGGTCATCTCCGGTCTGTCCGCAACTGCATCTGTTGTTTGTGTCGTCGTGTCCTGCTATTGCGATCTGGCGCCCACGTAGCCGCGAGTGCAATAGCCTGGAGCATGCCCGCGCCATGATGTTTGCCTTGTCTTATCATATTGTCCAACTTCCTTCTGAGGTCGCAGGCGTCGGTGCCATACCCGGAGCCTTTGCCAAGCCAGTGTGTCGATGCCTTGACCCATTGCTGGAGTTTGTGCGCTTCCATGATTGCGTGGATAACGTCCGAGGGGTCGCCCTGGTAGTCGTCGTCGCTCATGCGCCATAGGTTGCCGTGGTTGTCGGTCCACTCCGCGGGAGAGGTGGCGTTCCATCCTATCTCCCACAGGGTGAGAATGACCGTGCCGATCAGCACTCTGCACTGCTTCCAGCGGTATACTGTTGGGACGTTGGCAAGGCGCTGGTAGATACCAGGCGCGGCGCGCCCCCTCGCGCAGGTTCTCTCGTTTAAACCATACGTCGAACCATGTGCTCAATACTCCGCGTAATATAACGACTTCAGGGTCGGCGTCGGCGAGGCGAGGTATGTCCGGAGGCATCGGCCTGCCCGGTGCCTGCCGAGAGCCTTCGCACATCGTCTTCTGGCTGCGGTGGTCGCCGTCGGTGCCTCCCCGTATATCTTGCAGCTGTAGAGGTAGGACGCCATGGGGCCCGGCGTTGACAGGGCCTGCCTGCGCTGCGCTCGAAGTCGCCGTCACTTGAACATGATGTTGCGTAGGATTCCTGCTGTAATTCGTCGTCGCTTGCTGTGGGTCGGTCTGCATGACGGCGTTCTGCCAGCTCTGTTCTGTCCCAAGTCGCGTCAACCAGTTGCTGCCTTGATGGCGATGCCCCGTTGTCGCAGCTGGCTGCAGATTTCATTCGCCATGCCCATGCTAGTGCTGATGACCGCGCTCTTGTCCGCCATCCCCAATCCCTGCTCTGCAAGGCGTCGCGCGTGCACCGTGGCGGCGCTGAGGGTGGTCGATGTTGAGTGGCGTCTGCTCCCCGCCGCCCTGAGCTCCACACCGTCGAACCTGGCGCTGGGCACTGACGCTGGTACCATGTAGCGCATGCGGTGTAGTACCTGGTACATGACAGCTCGTGCGAGGTTGTTCGCGTGCCTCGATCCCGCGACACACGATCGCGATGTCCATATCGGATTGCCGTAGGTGGAAGCCTGTCGTAGAAACCGAACGAATGTGTAGAGCTGCAGTTCTAGCGCCAGTGCCCGCGGATGGAACCACATGCCTGGTGGCGTAGACCACATGCATCAGGTCGATCGTGTCGTAGAGATTTCAGAATGTCGGGAAAGGTGGTTGCATGTGATGGCTGGAGAGCGTCGCATATCTCGTCGCCCAGGATACGTGCTGCTGGTTCTCGCAAGCATCTGCTGCCAACCACGGCAGCGTCCCAGTGTCGTCCAACGATGCGCACCCACTTGTCCACCGTTGGTCTGGCAAGCTTACCCCATGCTCTGCATAATGGTGGTCGTAGTCTTATGGCTCTGTCTCCTTCTGATTTGGGCTGGAGCATGATGATGGCTGTGAAGCTGCCATGACCATGCCAGCTCACGCTCGCAGCTGTTGGAAAGGTTGACTAGTTGCTGTCGCCCCGCCTGCGGGAGTCGTCGCAAGCCGGGACTGGTGATCTTGTCCGTGCCCTTGCCCTTGCCAGGCGAGCACCGTAGCCAGTAGTCCAAGTCGTCCAGGGTCCAGTTGGTGGTCGGTGCTGCCTCTGCGATCTCGCGGACGTCGTTGATGATGGTGACGTAGTCGCGATGGGCGATCGTGGGATGTGTCCACGGCTCGCTGAACTCGTCGGACTTGGCGTTTATGATGGTCAGTGGGCAGCACGCCTCCCCCCGAACGTGGATGTGCTCGTCCTCGTGCTGTGCTTGTGGTTTCGTGATCTTGTGGAGCTTCCCTGGCGTCGCCTTCGTCGCGTCGGCAAGCCAGATCACGAAGTTTTGCGGGCGTGCTCGCATAAAACCGAAGAGCCTTCTGCACCTCGCGCTCAGCCTGGTCGAGCATGCCCAATCTGATTTCTATGTGGAGCGATAATAGTCTTTGAGGCCGGTCTGCCCCCAAGTCGCGATGCAACGCTGCCGCGGGGTTGAGACGTACTCCTGCAGTTGGAGCGCCCTCATGGACCAGCTGGCGCGCTTCGGCTTCAAGGTGGTGTCCATGTCGGTCTCCCTGTCCTCGTTGCTGCAGCGTGGAGTATGCCCGCAATATCGTAGCAGCGAGCTTCCCCCGCCAGTCGGACTGCTTGTCGCGGCAGCGCGTCGTCGAGCGCGCGGCTTCGCTCTCTTGGTGGCCATCCGTCGCGCGCCGCCTCGACCCATGCACCGATGTCTATCTTGAAGTTGGATGGGGTGGGCCGCGCAGTAGAACCGCTCCATGGCGCTGACGAACTGGCCGTGCTCCTGCCCCAAGGTCTTCGCCGCCGATGGTCCGACAGGTAGGCCGCCCTGCGCTCGATGTAGTCGGGCGGCTGCTCGTGCCCGGGTCGTGGCCGCGAGAGATCCCGCGATGCCTGTCACAGGCTGTCCATGGTCCTGGTGTCAGGCATCTTCTCGGAGTGCGCGCCTCGATGGGAGGGCTCCTGAGACGGCGCCCTGTCCGCCTTCCCAGGCGCGCTCGATGGCGTCTCGTGGGTCTGCGGCACCTCGAGCAGCGCATCGATGTAGTCGCTCGGCGGCCCCTCGTCGCAGAGCTGTTCGAAGGTGGCCTCCTGGTCCATGTCCTCGAAATGGTCGCACTCGTCGTCCATGCTGCTGGTCGTAGCGATGGGCGCAGGGCCAATCGCTGTGGGCGTCGTAGTAGGCGGCGTTGTGGTCTGGTGCGGCGCTGCCCGGTACCTCGCCGGTGGTCTAATGCTCTTGTTGCTTTTTGTCCTGCTTTAGCCGCTGCCTCTTGCTGTCGGGGTTGGGTGGTTTCGGCGGCGCAGGTGGGTGTGAAAAATGACGCGGTAGCTGGAGCTGACGCATGTTGATTGGCCTGGCAGCACCTCGAATCCGAAGTGTCTGTCCAACGTGCGCCCTCCAGGGTGATGCCGTGGTCTCCAGGCCGATGGAGTACTTGTGAGCGTCGTGGCTCACCGGCGCGTAATCAAGGAGCGTCGCCGTGGCGGTGCCTATCTTGCCGTTGTGGGCGAAGCAGGTGTAGCCGTCTGGGACCGCGGCAATCTCGGCCCCCATGACTTGCGGCCATCCTGGGTTCCATAATCGTTCTGGCGTTGCGACCCAGTCTCCGATCGCAATCCAAGGGCGCTGGCAGCTGGCCAAGAAGGCGTCCAGCGCGGGGAGCTTCCTGACGTTGACCCCGCGCAGGCTGCCCGCGGCGCCCAAGTACGCGCTGACCAGCATGACACTGCAGCCCTTCAAGTGCCAGCACATCGGGACCCAGTCGAGGAAGTCGCGGTGAGGGCCGTCCGCTGACAGGATGAATAAGTCTGCTGCGGCGGCGGAGGCGGCGCCCTATTTGGCCTTTCCGCGGAAGCACTCGCTCTGATGATATGAGAGGATACCCACGCAGGTGCCGCCGTTGGAGCCGCGCTGGCTCTGGGTGGACTGGCGAGCAGGCGCGAAAGAAGCCTTGTGGCCCATGTTCTGAAGGTCGCGCTCCGCGCCCATCAGCACGTGAATTCTCAAGTGAGCCTCCTGAATGGCGAAGGCATCGAAGCGTTTCTCGAGCCTGGCAGCTGCCAGGAAGTCCTTCATTCTGGTGCCCCACTCCGCGCAGTTGCCGGCGAATATTTTGCGCTACACATCGCGGCTGAGGCCGGCATGGCGATGGGAGCTGCGCAGCCCCTATTCGTCCAGCTTCTCGGGCACGGGCCCTTTGCCCGCTGCCTGTGCGTCCTCCGCCTTCTTGGCTTTGGCTCGCATCTCGTCGAGAAGCTGGTCCTTAGTCTTGCTGTCCGCTGATGCTGCGCTTGGTGTCGTCGGCTGTCGCGGTGGTGGTGGCGTAGGTGCTTACTCTGGTGTTGTTGTTTTTAATGTTGGTGGCACAGCTTGGGCTCCGCCTTCGGCTTTCCGGTTTTTGCTGCCTGCTTGATGTCCTCGCGATTATTGCGGGCCGTCTTTCGAGCTTGCTGCAGGTATTGTCGTGGGCCCTTCATGTGTGTCGCTACGTTGTCTTTGTACGACTGGGGCAGAAGCCGCTTGGCGCCTGCTGCTTCTTTGCGGGCGTCCTGGTCGTAATCCTCATCGTCCTCCACGTCGTCCGCGATGCCTAAGCTGTCCAGGTCTTCCAAGTCCAAGTCCAAAATGGTCTGGATCAGGTTGGCCTTCGGCTGGCTCGCACCCTTGACTTTAGTGTCTGGCCGAACTCCCGTGATGTCCTCAGCTGCCTTCTCTGCATCGATCACGGCGCTTGCACACTCCATGAGGTGTGCACTCTGCTCGGCTAGCAGCTTGCGTGTGGCTGAAGCCTTCTCATAGGCCTGCTCGTACTTCTCGTTGGTCCTCTCTAAGCGCGCGGCCGCGTTCCTGAGCTGCCGCGCGCGGGACTGGGCTGGCTCCTCCACCTGCGGGGCCAAGCCGTCGTCGACCGCCTTCATCTGTGAGGCTGGCCCGCTGGTGACACCCATGCCCGCCAGGGACTCCGCGATGCCTCTGAGAGAGTCGGCCATATCCTGCTGCTGGTTGCCGCGGCCCTTGGAGCCGCCGTCCCCCTCGTAGAGTGAAGCGCTCTTCTTGGGCTGCTCGACCCTGCAGCCGCAGGAGCAGGTCCAGTTCCACTTGTTCCAGTCATTGTCGTGGTGCCATGCGCCGCAGGATCTGCAAGTTGACCAGGACCATGTGTCGGTCGAAGAGCTGCTGCCCTTGCCGCTGGTGTCCTTGCCCTTGCCTTTGCCCTCGCCCCCGCGGTATCTCCTCCACGTCCCATGGTGTCGTACTGGTCGACTACCTGGTGCCGCTGGTGCGAATGCTGGTGCTACTGCTGCTACTGCTGCTGCTGCTGCTGCTGCTGCGCGCTGTGGTGCTGCTGGAGCCTGCGCGCTGCGCCGAGCACGTGCACCAGCACCCGCGCAGAGGATCTGCGTTGGCGCTCTCGGCGATGCCAGGTTGGCTCCTGCGGCGTCGCGCTGGCCGCGCGGGCGCCGGCTGCGGCGCTGCGGCAGCGGCGTCGCCAGGAGCTGCGCGTGGCCGCCAATCGGGCCCAGGAGGGGGAGGCTGGCGAGGCGCGGGGTGCCTCACCCCCCCAGGGGCGCCGAGCGGCTCGCGTGAGCCCGACCTCCTGGGCGGCCTGATCGCTGTCGATCGCGCGAGGGATCGAGCGACCGCCCGACACGACCACGATCTGGCCCCCTCCCACCTGAGGCCAGATGGTTTTTCTGTAACAAAAAAAAGGAGGAGGGGGAGGAGGAGGAGAAAAACGCTCACCTCTCCCTCCTCCGTTTCGTCCTCGCCCTCCCTCTATATGCTACGCCTTCCCCTTGTCCTCGCCCTCCTCCCTTTTCCCTCCTCCCCCCGTCCATGCTCCCTCCCTCTTCCTCCCTCTTTTTGTTTTCCTCCTCTTTCTCCTCCTCCCTCTTCTCCGCCTCCTCCTCCTGTTCCTCCTCCTTTTCCTCCTCCTCCTCCTTCTACTCCGTTCTTGGTTCTTCAGAATAAACTCCCCCTGTGGCGCACCCCGAGACCGGTCGGAAGGGCGGGTCGGGCGTTTCGCCTGGGACTTCTTTACCACTTCTGAGCCTGATGCTTAGAAACTGACAACTGTTTCACAAATGGAGGGCGGGTGGTTTTCAAAATGCGACTCTCGTCTCAGCGCCGCGCAGATTCGCTTTCAAACTTGCAAGAGCTTCACACGGCTTGAAAGCGGGCTGTTTTCAGAAAGCGGCTCTCGCCTGAGCGCCGCGCAGGTTCGTCTTGATATTTTGCATGAGTTTCGCGCATTGGGGGCGGGTGGTTTTCAGAATGCGGCTCTCGCCTGAGCGCCGCGCGCATTCGTTTAAGAAGTTGCAAGAACTTCACATATTGAGGGCGAGTGGTTTCTAAAATGATGCTCTCGCATGAGCGCCGCGCACACTCGTTTGTAGAATGTCGCAAGAGGTTTTTAGAACTCGCAAGAGGTTCACGGATTGAGGGCGATTCGTTGTCAAAATGCGGCTATCGCCTTAGCGCCGCGCATCGTTGCAAAACATTGCAAGGGTTCGCGGATTCCCATGGTTAACCCTCCAAAAATTGTGCTTTCGAGCGGCTCAGGACTGTCCAGGCGGAACAGTCAGGGTCGTTAAGACGCAACAGTCAGGTTGACTCGTGACGTTGAAATCCTGAAAATGATGTTCTGGCACGCTTCCGGATTTCGACACGGTTGTCTCCCAACGGGGCACTTTCTTCCCTCAGTGGATGTGAAACTCTGTGTATGGGGCCTATGAAGACGGAGCTTGGAGGGAGGGTGTATACCCAACATCGCTGATGAGCCTTGGGTTTACACCGGTCCTCCTCCTCCTCTTCTTCTTCTGTTTCTTCTTCTGCTTCTTCTTTTTCCTTTTTTATTATTATTTTTCTTATTTTTCCTCCTCCTCCTCCTCCTCCTCCTCCTCCTCCTCCTCCTCTTATTATTATTATTATTCCTCCTCCTCCTCCTCCTCCTCCTCCTCCTCCTCCTCCTCCTCCCCCTCTTGTCACCCACACTCCTTCTCCCACCGGCAAGGGCAAGGGAGGCGGCGAGCGGCCCGGCTCGAGCTCCCGGCGTCCTGCGCGCCCGCGGCCGACGCCACCTCGTCGAGCAGCTCGCTGCCGGCGTGCTCGCCTCACGACGACGCACCGAAAGCGAGCACAGTCCTCCTCAATTCCTGCGCTGGGCGAACTCCAGGTGCTGGCCTGTGGCGTCGTTCGTGCGTCAGGAATAAAAGCTTATCGGCGCGTCACAACTAACGGAGGCTGCCGCCGTTGGTTGCACAAGCCGGGCCACAAGGGCTGGTAGAATATTGGGTGCCCACGCAAGAGGGCGCAGGGTAACTAAGCAGACAACCAGTGGGAGGAGAGTAACTGACAGCATGAATCGTCATCCTCCTCCTGCTCCCGTCGCCTTGTTCGTGTGGTGCCATGGGATACTCCACATCATCATGCCTGTCTTGCTGGCATTTTGCTACGTATTTCCACATGGATAGTTTCCTCATCCTCGCCCTGTTCCTGTTCCCCCCCCTCTGTCCCCCGCGCGTGCCTTCCGCCAATCCGCCCGTCCGCCCTTATTCCATCGCCTCCTCCCCCCCGTTCCCTTTTTGCCTCTTCCACCTCTTGCAGACCTGGATCGTCTCCCTGAACGCTCTGCCCCCTCCCATTCTCCATATCCTCCTCTCCTCCTCCCCCTCCTCCCTCCTCCTCCTCCTCCTCCTCCTCCTCCTCCTCTTACTCCTCCTCCTCCTTATCCTCCTTATCCTCCTCCTCCTCCTCCTCCTCCTCCTCCCCCTCCTCCTCCTCCTCCTCCCCCTCCTCCTCATCCTCCTCGTCCTCCTCGTCCTCCTCGTCCTCCTCGTCCTTCTCGTCCTCCTCGTCCTCCTCGTCCTCCTCGTGGGCGCTGGTCCGCCCGATAAGCCTCGACTCTCTCCACGCTGCCGCCCGGGCGCTGCGAAACGCGAGCTGGCAATCGGGTGGTGGCCTTCGGGGTTTGACGGGCATGTGGGGCTCCTCGCCCCCGTCGCTTCCTGAGAGCTGCGTTCCCGGCTTCCGCCCAGCAGCTCAGCGGAGGCAGATCGTGATGGTATCTTGGATGCTGTCCTGGCCGGCGCCGTGGACGCCTGGAAGAACACTGGGATGTTGCTCGATGATTTCCCGGTGCCAGAGCAGATGCCGATGTAGATGCCTGTCCTGTATTCTCCTTCGCATACGGCCTGGAATTGTTGGATAACCGGCCAGCGAAAGCGGCCATGGGCCCAAGGGGAAGGATGCAAAGGCAACCTTGGGAAGTCGCTCATCCATACTAGGCGGGTTGACTGTGCCATGCTGCGTTGTCCCCTCAAGCGTTCAGACGCTCGCAGATCCAGATCCACCGCAAGCAACAACTGGACGAAACAATCAAGAACGCCTGGCCCTGTACGTCAATGTATCGACCTTCTTCCCTTGAAGCATATATATATGTATATGTCTGTGTATATGTATATACTTATATATGCATCGATGCATATATGTATATATGTGCATGCGTAAATAATATAACATGTATATGTTATATCTGTGTAGATCCACGTGTATATACATATATAATAATAATAAACAAATAATAATAATAATAATAACAACAATAATACGAATATTAATAATAATATTAATAATAATAATAGTCATAATCATAATCACAATCATAATCATAATAATAATAGTAATAATAATAGTAATAATGTGAGCAAGCGGCTTCTATACAACAAATATGGGCGGACGATTTTTAAGATAGTTTCGCGGGCCTTCGCGCCACCGCAATAGCGGGGGGGGCGGGGCAGGCAGACGGAGGGCGGACAATCCAGGGTTGTCTGGAGGCCTGGGGTGGGGCGCGGTCTGACAATTCAGGGCGGGGGGGCGGGGGGGTTCAATTCAGAGCCGGGCAAGCAAAAGCTGGGAAGGACTTCGCGGGCTGACGAATCGAATCCGCAGGGCAGGACAATTCGAGGCCGCGGGCGTTGATTTTGGCCAGCCCTGAATGGCAAGTAGAAATTTCTGATCAGCAAGTCCTGCGCGGAAGGCAGACATTCTGCGCCGTCCTCAGACAGCGACCTCCTTCCCCACCTCCTCTTCCTATATCCTCCCCCTCCTCCTCCTCCTCCTCCTCCTCCTCCTCCTTCCCCTCGCTATTATATCCCTTGTCACCTTCCCCCAGCTAAGTATTGTTCCTCTGCCGCTATTCAATATGAATTCTATTCCCGCCTCTCCCCTGATGCACTCTGGAAGATTGCCTGTACCCCTCCGCGTATTGCGTTTAACTACACACAGATTTGGCGCGAGTCCGTCTCTCATAATTGTTTTTCAACCGGAACGTGTTCGGCTCTTCCAACATGCTGTTCCCGCTGTAACGCTGGCCTCATTTTCGAGTTTCCGCTCGGTTCGAGTCCTCCCACGTGCTGTGTTTTTGCACAGAGGGTCGGGGGAGTGCGTTGTTCATATCTGTTGCTCAATCCGAACTGGTTCGGTTCTTCCGACACGCTGCTCCCGCGGCAGCGTTGGCCTCATTTTCAAACTCCAACCGCCGTCCGCGAGGACGACAGCTGGGACGTCCTCAAGTTGGTTCTTGAATCGGGGATGAAACCACGGCATAAGTATAAACTTTCGGCGGTCCCCAATGGATTTCCTGGATCTGCGCTGGGACTCCCTAGTGGCGCTTCCGGCGCCCCCTCTCCGCAATCCTCCTCCCGCGGCCGCGGGTGATCGAACGAACGCAGGAAGACGAATAGAATATCAGTTTCCGCAAAGCGGCAAAATCAAACGCCAGGGGGGAAGACGATTAAAAACAGTTTCCGGCGGCTGAATTCCATTAGTCTGCCCCACTCATTCATTTTGGGGTCCCCCGGACGGGTGGGGGGGGGCGGGCATTTTTTTCATCGTTTGCCCCCAGTGTATACATAGATATACATATAGATATATACGTATCCATATACTACATACCTGCTTGGGCGACGAGGAGGCTGCTGCAGGTGGGACGGGCAAGGCGTGGAGGGGCCAGGGGGCCAAGATCTGCTGTTGCCTCCCTTTCACGTTCGGCGGACATTAAGGTCAGGCTTGTTGCTTTCCTCGAAGGAAAACAAAGCACGACGACGATTTAGGCGGAGCGCGCAAAACAAATTAAGCTGCGAACGCGCTGTTGCCTCCTCCTCCTGCTCCTTCTGCTCTTCCTCTATCCTCTTCCCCGATGCTCGGTGTTGCGGTCTGACCTGTGCCAAGCACTGGAGCCCTCGCCGCCCGGGCTCCCGTCCAGCGCTGGGAGGAGGGGGAGGCAAGTGCCTCCTTGGTGAGCGCGCCAGAGGGTGGAAGGACAACGGAAACGGAGCGACAAAATGGCGGGAACGACGAGAGGGACCTCCTCCTCCACCTCCACCTCCTCCCCCTCTGCCAACCCAGCCTGCCACCCTCGCCGCGCCACACACACACACACCCCTGGTTGATCCATCGCTGCCGCCCCCCCCCAGCTCCCTGCGATCGCCTGGCAGCTGCCCCAGCAGCTCCGTCAGTGCGTTTGCGACCGCGCCGCGCAGGCGGCTTAGTGCCACCAGCGCGCTGTCCCGCTCCTCTTCCGGCGCTGGCCGATCGCAAGGTGGAGGGCCCGCGCCGCGCGCGCGTCGAACGACTTCTAGATTCGAGCCTCGGCTCAACCCGCCGAGGCTCGAATCCGGAAGTCTTTCGGCACGTCCGAAGTGGCCAGGCGGGGGAACTCTGAGACACAGCTCGAGAACTCTTTGGATTCATCCAGCCCGCAACATCCACCACCACCAAGCCCCCACGGGCAGATCTCTTGGCCCGGGCCTTGGTTGGCACGGCCTCCAGGTTGGGTCTGGGGAACACATGCGTTCGCCGTGAGAGGGAGGTCCTGAGGGAAACGGGTCCTAGAGCCTGCAGCTTTACCCGGGACCAGCTTTTCATCCCGCGTCGCTTCCTTGGCGGCCCCAGGTCCCGAGGAGGGCCCCCGGGGGCGTGAAAACGGCGAAACACCTTCGGGGCCACCCTCTCCCAGGTCCGCGAGCTCCTCCTTTCATAGCGACAGGATGAGCAATAGTGGCCCGCCCGAAGTGGGTATGGAGAAAACTGGCAGCGATCCCACACAATACATGTCGTCCACGACCGACAGCGGCCGCTGTTGGGCAGGCGGCGTTTGTCTCAAATGTATAACGCCTGCGGCGACGCCAACAATGAGTCGTGTACAAAGCGGACAAGAACTAAAGGTTGAGACTCGTCCCCACAGTTTCACGCCATCCTTCCTCTTCTCCTCCTCGGCCCCGAAGCGAATGGACAGGCATGTCACGTCGAGTTGGATCTGAAGCACAGTGAAATAAAGGAAGGGAGCACGCAGAATACAGCAAGCTTTGATGGAAGAGGAGGGAGGCCCGTGAGAGGGAAAGGGGGGGCGCGAGGGAGGAGGGTGGACCGGGAGGCGGGAGGAGGAGGGACATGAGGAGCAAGCTGTGGAAGGAGGATCTGCGGAGGAGGACGGAGTAACCAGCCTCGAACTTATCCCTATCCCTAGGATAGGCGAGCAAAAAGCGAGGACAATCTTAGGGATGTGCCCTCAGAAACAAAGGGAATCCTTGGATATAGGCATCGAGGTGAGGTGATGCCAAACACAGGAATAGGGATATTTTTCAAACTGGCAATGGAAGGGACGACGACCAGGGGTGCAGGGGAGAGGCGCTCACTGACAACAGGCATGCATTAACAACAGGCGTTTGACGGGTCGCGCGCCGCCGCGGCGCGCCCAGGAGCGGGGGGGGGGGCAGACCTCGGCGGCGCACGGGGGAGGCGGGAAGGCGGGAGGCTGAGAGACAACTAACCTCGGGCGGGCGGCACTGGGGGTGACCCACATGGGGGGCGGAGAGAAGGGCCCGCAAAGGGCCCCCCCCTTTAGGGCTCCTCTTGGGGCCAGCAGGGGCCCAAACGAGGGGCCCTGAACGGCCCCTTCAGGGTTTTTTTCCTCACCCTCCGCGTCGTGGGCCGCCTCCACTACCACCCGCCCAGTAGCCCAGACCCCCCGCGCCCCGGTCGAGGCGCCTGTGCGCTCCAGGCCCGGGGCCTTCGAGGGCGGGGGCCGCCCGCGAGGGCGGCCTGCCTGGCAGGACGCCCTCGGGGGCGTCTCGCCGCCTCGGCCCGACCCGCCTCGAGAATAGTGATAATAATAAGGACGGTCAAAATAATAATAGTATAAACCATAATAAGAGTAGTAATAATAATAATACTAAGAAGAAGAAGGAGGAAAATAAGAAGAAGAAGAGCAATGATACGCGTAAGAAAAAACGCCAGCCTCCTTGTGGGGCCACCAGGCTGTAGGACGAAGTTGCTGCTCCCTGCGCCAGTTGCAGTTTGAAGCCTCCAACGTTACAGTCCTGCGTTCTGCTTCCTACTGTAAGTTGCTGACACCCGCGCGAGGGGGGGAGCCCCAAACCGGCCGGTTACCACCTTCGGATCGCGTGCTCTGAATTCCCGGGGGAGCGTGGAACATGTAAAACAACATAAGATTCGCGCCCCCGAAGCCATAATCCCTCGTGAGTTACGCGGTGTTCGCGTCCCCGAGGCCACACACCGTCGTAAACTAAACAATTCTTGCGTCCCCGAGGCAACACAGCCTTGTAAATCACGCGATAATCGCGTCTACGAAGCCATAATTCTATTGTTAAGCTATACCATCTAATATTCGCGTCCCCGAGGCGATCACCCCTCGCAGATTGTGCAAGTCTTGCGTCCACGAGGCAACAAACCTCTGTAAATTACGCAATGTTCGCGTCCCGAGGTCATAGACCCTCGCAAATTACGCCGTATTCGCATTGCCGAGGCCAAGAGTGCTCTAAGGCGCCCGAAGATGTCTCCAAGACTACCCAAGAGAGCCCCAAGAGGCCCCAAGAGCGCTTCAAGAGGCCTCCCGAGAGAGCCCCAAGAGTCCCAAATCGTCGATCTTACTGAGGTTCTTGAAAGATCCTGGCCTCCTCGCATTTTAAGCTTTCCGACGCTCCAAGGCGGCTCCAAGACGGTTCAAGAAGCTTCCAAGACCGCCCCAAGACAACCCAAGACGCTTCCAGAAGGGCCCCAAGACGGCCTAAGAGGGCTCCAAGATGGACCCAGAAGCGCTCCGAGAAGCCCCGAGAAGCTCCCAGGAGGCCCCAAGAGGCCGCCAAGAGGCCGCCAAGAGACCCCAAGACGCCCACGAGGCCTCCAAGAGGCCCAAAAGATAACCCACGAGGCCCCAAGAGGCCCCCAAGAGGCGCCCAAACCCCGTCCGAGAGGCCCCCGAGAGGCTCTCCACGACACCCCAACATATATACAAGAGGCCTCAGACCCACAACCCAGGCACGGTGGCGGGATAGGCCGAAAGTCACTAGGACCCGCCGCCCCCTGTTGATTCATCACAGGGGTGCCCGGCGTGCTAAATCCTTTCGCTTTTGGTTTTGGTTTTTTTCCCAGAGAACTCTCCCTGGGGTTTCGGCCCCGCCCGCCGGGGTCCCGAATGGCCCAGAAAGGGGTTCCAACAGTTTTTCCTGCTCCAGATGGCTCCAAGATCGCTTTCAAGATGGCCCTCCAGGTTCGCCCAAGATGGTGCCTCCAAGACGGCCCTGGAGAACCACAAGAGGGCCCCAAGTCGGCCCAGAGAGGCCCCCCAAGACGGCTTCCGACGGCGTCAGACGGGCCAGGAGCCCAACAAGACGGCCCAAGATGGCTCTAAGATGGCCCAAGACCCAATAGGCCTCCATGAGGGCATCCAGGAAGGCCCGAAGAGGCCAAAATCATTGATTCATCTAAGGTTGTTGAAGGACTTTGGCTTTTGTTTCTTTTCGGCCTTCCGATGGCCCGAGACGGCCCAAGAGCCCCCAAGAATCGCCCCAAGATCGCCCTAGAGGCCCTCAGGATGGCCCCATAACGGCCCAAGAGGCCCCCAAGACGGCCCCAAGACGTCCAAGACGCCAAAGAGGGCCCCAAGTCGGCCCAGAGAGGCCCCCCAAACGGCTTCCGACGGCGCCAGACAGACCAGGAGCCCGACAAGACGGCCCAACCCGAAGAGGCCAAAATCATGTATGTTTCGTAAGTGTTTGAAGGACTTGCGCATTTGCTTCTTTTCGGCCTACCGACGGCTCGAGACGGCCCAAGAGCCCCCAAAGATCGCCCCAAGATCGCCCTGGAGGCCCCCAGGATGGCCTCAGAACGGCCCAAGAGGCCTCCAAGACGCCCAAGATGACCTCCAAGACGGCCCTGGAGCATTCCAAGAGAGGCCCCAAGTCGGCGCAGAAAGGCCCCCCAAGACAGGTTCCGACGGCGTCAGACGGGCCAGGAGCCCAACATGACAGCCCAAGAGGCCCCCAAGAGGCCCCCAAAGGCCCCCAAGATGCCCAAGGAGGTCCCCAAGATGCCTCCAAGAGGCTCCCAGGAAGCTCCCAGGAGGCCCCAAGAGTGTCCCCAGTGGCTCGCAAGATGCCCCCTCTTCCTCCTCCTGCTCCTCCTCCTCATCCTCCTCATCCTCCTCCTTCTCCTCCTCCATCTTCTCCTCCGCCTCCTCCTGATCATCCTCCCCCAAGTATTCCCCGAAGGTTTTCCACAACGGTCGGGGGAAGACATGGTCCGATAGTTTGGCAGAGCCCTTGCCACAACGCTCCGACACATGGGTGATTTCAAACCTCTTGCTCCCCCGAGGGTTCCCCGAAGGCGTTCCGAACCGACTCGGGAAACAATTGGCCCGATAGCCTGGCCAAGCTCTAGCCCAGCTGTCGGCCACATGGGCGCTTCCACAAGGGCAGGGGGCGGCGGTGATTCGCCGTAGGCGTCTTCGATCCGCCGCCCCCTGTTGGCTTGCAACAAGGGTGCCCGGCGCGCTAGATTTCTTACGATCTTGGTTTTGATTCTTTTTCCAAAAGAACTCTCCCCTGGGGCTCAGGCGCATGCGGCCAGCACCCCGGAAGGCTGCACAAGGCCCTGTTACAAAGGTTTTTCCTCGTCCAGACGGGTCCAAGACGGCCCAAGATGGCCGCCTAGACGGCCAAGATGGCCCTCAAGTTCGCCCAAGATGGTCCCACATGGCCTCCAAGACGGCCCAAGAGGGTCCAAGATACTTCCCAAGTCCGCCCAGGAAGCCTCCAAGACGGCCCAAGACAGCCCAAGAGGTGCCCAAGGGGCCTCCAAGACGGCCCAAGAGGCCTCCAAGAGGTCCTCCAGGAGGGCCCGAAGACGCTGAAATCATTGATTTACCTTTGGTTTTTGAAAGATTCCGTATTTGCTTCTTTTCGGCCTTCCGACTTCCCGAGACGGCCCAAGAGCCCCCAAAGATCGCCCCCAGAGCGCCCAAGAGGCCCCCAAGGTGGCCTCAGGACTTCCCAAGAGGCCCCCAAGACGGCCCCAAGAGGGCCCCAAGACTGCCCAAGAGGCCTCTAAGATGGCCAAGGAAGCCTCCAAGACGGCCTTGGAGAACCCCAAGAGGGCCCCAAGTCGGCGCAGAGAGGCCCCGAAGACGGCTTCCGACGGCGTCAGACGGGCCAGGAGCCCAACAAGACGGCCCAAGATGGCTCTAAGATGGCCAAGACGGCCCAAGAGGCCTCCAAGAGAGCCTCCAGGAAGGCCCGAAGAGACCCAAATCAGTAATGTTCCTTAGGTTTTCGAAGGACTTTGGCATTTGCTTCTTTTCGGCCTTCCGACGGCCCGGAACGGCCCCAAAGCCCCCAAAGATCGCCCCAAGATCGCCCAAGCGGCCTCCAACATGGCCCCAGAACGACCCAAGAGGCCCCCAAGACGGCCCCAAGAGGGCCCCAAGACAACCCAATAGGCCTCTACGACGCCCAAGAGCCTCCAAGACGGCACTGGAGAACCCCAAGAGGGCTCCAGGTCGGCCCAGAGAGGCCATCGAGACGGTTTCTGACGGCGTCAGACAAGCCAGGCGCGCACCAAGACGGCCGAAGATGGCTCTAAGATGGCACAAGACGGCCCAAGAGGCCTCCAAGAGGGCCCCTAGGAAGGCCCAAAGAGGCCAACATCCGTGTTTCCCCGTGGATGTTTGACAGAGCTTGACATTTGCTTCTTTTCGGCCTACCGACGGCCTGAGACGGCCCAAGAGCCCCCAAAGATCGCCCCAAAATCGCCCTGGGGGCCCCCAGGATGGCCCCAAACGGCCCAAGAGGCCCCCAAGACGGCCCCATGAGGGCCCCAAGACGGCCCAAGAGGCCTCCAAGACGCCCAAAATGGCCTCCAAGACGGCCCTGGAGAACTCCAAAAGGACCGCCCGGCCCAGAGAGGCCCCCAAGACGGTTTCTGACGTCGTTAGACGGGCCAGAAGCTCACCAAAACGACCAAAAAGACGCCGAGAAGCCCCCCAAGGCCGCCAAGATGCCCAAGGAGGTCCTCAAGATGCCTCCAAAGAGGTTCCCAGGAAGCTCCCAGGAGGCCCCAATGGAGTTGTCCCCAGAGGCTCCCAAGATGCCTCCTCCTCCTCCTCCTCCTGCCTCCCTCCTCATCCTCCTCCTCCTCCACCTCCACCTCCACCTCCACCTTCACCTTCTCCTCCTCCTCCTCCTCCTCCTCCTCCTCCTCCTCCTCCGCCTCCTCCTGATATTCCCCGCCATCCTCCCCCAAGTGTTCCCCGAAGGGTTTCCACAACTGTTGGGGGAACAAATGGTCCGATGGCTTGGCAGAGTTCTTGCCACAACGCTCGGCCACATCGATGCTAGAAGGACGGGGGCGGCGGTGACTCGCCGCAAGCGTCTTCAATAACGCCAACGTCGCAATATGCGCTGATGTTTCCTATCCGCCCCCGCATGATGTTCCCAGATGCGCCAAGGCAGCGCCGAGACGCACCGGCGCGACTCTGATACATCCCACTCTGATAGAGGGGGCTGGCTGCAGGGGGCGACGCCGTTACGGATAAAAATAATGAGGAAAACCATAGTAGTAATAATAACGCCGATCTGGCGTGAGTTTTAAAGACCCTCAAAACAGCCTGAGCCTCAATTCCTGAGTTTCAGCTCTACTGGGGGGTGGGTGCGGGGGTGGTTAGATTTAATCCCCGGGGCGGAATCGGAGCTCCAGCTCACTCCGGGACG
>CAUYUJ010016301.1:273746-285789 GCA_963575745.1 Prorocentrum cordatum
TCCTCCTCCTCCTCCTCCTCCTCCTCCTCCTCCCCTCCGCCACGGCCACCGCCCAGCAGCGCGGGCCGCCCCCTTCACAGGTTGGCAGAAAAAAACACCGGCAGGGCCGCGCCGACGCCGACGGAGACGACGCGACGCTTTGGGGTGCGATCCTGGGCTCTCTCTATGGGCCGCTTCGGGGGGGCGCCCTCGCGGCCACGGCGGGGCGCAGCTCGAGAAACTGGTCAAGCTGGTGGGGGGGGGTCTGCGGACCGATCCTGACGCGCAAGGACATACTTGTACTATGTGTCCTACTCGGAGGCGTGCGCCCGACCCGAACATACAGTAGACCCATCTTGTAGTATACCGTTTCCCAAGCGGTGTGGCCAGAAAACGCCCGCCACGACGCATGTACTATCAGATTTCTCGGTGCGCGCGTCGCCCAGGGGGCGGGGGCGACGAACACATAGTATGAGTATGTTGGAGTGACGCCGATTGAGCGGTCAGGAGTCCCAGACGTGCGACGTCCTGATTGCTTCAATAGGAGCTTCCAGGAAGCCCCGACCTTTCCCCAGATGCGAGTTTCCATCCCGAATTTTGTTGTTTCACTGCCACAAGGCCCGGTAAAAGCGTCCCGAACCCGAAAATGGAGAGCAGACTTCGTCCTGACCGTGTCGAGACGTTGCATGTCTGGGGTGACAGCCGCAAGCGCAAGAAACATGCTTACCTGCAGAGACATGCCCGCAAATGCCCCTGCCCCTGCCCCGCGACCTCCTCCTCCTCTCTCTCCTCCTCCTCCTCCTGCTCCTCTTCCTCCTCCTCCTCCTCCTGAGGGGGGCCGCCCGGCTCACTGGCCTCGCCACTGCGAGAAGGCGTCCTCCTGCCAAGCCTTTGCGGGCACTGTGTGTATAGATGGATAGATAGATAGATAGATAGATAGATAGATAGATAGATAGATAGATAGATAGATATATAGATATATAGATAGATAGATAGATATATAGATATATAGATAGATAGATAGATAGATAGATATATAGATATACAGATAGATATATAGATAGATAGATAGATAGATAGATATATAGATAGATAGATAGATAGATAGATAGATAGATATATAGAGTTATATAGATATATATACATACAGATAGATATATAGATAGATAGATATATAGATAGCTAGCTAGCTAGCTATATATATATATATAGATAGATATATAGATATATAGATATATATGTGTGGAAATATATAGACCGATACATAGATATATACATTGTTATATATATGCATAGATCGGTCGATCGTTCTATGTACAGAAATACATACCTATACATACATACGTTCATACATGCATGCATACATGCATGCATGCATACATACATACATACGTACGTGTGTGTATGCATATTATGTATGTATATATGTGTGTGTGCGCGCATGGATGTATGTATGTGTGCATGTATGTGTGTGTATGCATGTCTGCACGTGTATATGGATGTACACGTATGCCCACGTGTATATGTATGTGAATGTGGTTATGTCGATGTATGTGCATGTGCAGCTGACTATAGTTGTACATGTACATGTGTAGGTGTATGTTTAGGTATGTGTATATGTACAAGTGTATGTGCCTGTGCTTTTCACATGCGTATGTAAATGTACGTATGCAAGGTTGTATGTATACAGCATAGTTGCTACACAAACGCAAAACTTACTGTATATACTGAGAGAGAAAGAGAGAGAGAGAGAGAGAGAGAGAGAGAGAGAGAGAGAGAGAAAAAAAAAAGAGACAGAGAGAAAGAGAGAGAGAGAGAGAGCTATTCCTCTTTATATCTATGTATAGAGGGGACGGGACAAGCGCCCCCCCTCCAAAAAAAACTCCGGGATATGGAAATCGGGGGCCCCCTGGAGGCCCTTACAAGAGGCCCCCCCAGCACTGCGGCGCCTCCCTGGGCGCCTTGCTGGGCCTTGCCAACAAGCTCAAAGCAAACAGCGAAGTGGCTGGAGAGGCACAGGAGAGCCCCACGGCAGCGCAAGACGGCCTGAGAAATATCCAGACGGCTCCCAAGACAGCCCAAAAGGCCCAAAGACGCCCCAAGAGGTTTTCACGAGAGCCCCAGAAGAGGCAATAACCGTCCAATTCCCAGAAAGGAAAGCACGTATGTTTAGCCTCTTCGTTTTTTGTGTCGTAGCGGCCTCCAAGACCCCTGAGAAGCCTACGAGATCGCCCCACGGCGGCCCAAGAGGCCCCCAAGAGGGCTTCGAACCGGGGTAAAAAACCCAAGACTGGCCCAAAACAGCCCAACAAAAGCTCACGAGGAGGCCCCCAAATGCTCCCCAAAGAGACCCACGACGGCCATGGGAGGTCCCCAAGAGGGCCCAAGTTCCACAAGAAGGCCCCAAGACGGCCCAAGAAACCCAAGACGGCCCACACGGGCTTCAAAAGGACCCCCAAGACGGCCCAAAGAGGCGCCCAGGAGGCCTCCAGAGGTCGCAAAAGCCGTCGAGCGGCATTCGTGAGGCCCCAAAAAAAATTCTCTAACGAGGAACCTCTGCAAAAAGACCTGTGGCAGATCTCGGGGTAATCCCCCCCCGGAAACGGCTGTTCCTGCACAGCGGTCGGTTTGCGTTGCCGACGCGGCGGCGACCCCGGCACGGGCGTTCGGAATGAACGCGGTTAGTGGTGAGGACTCGGCCGGCGTTGAACGGGAATGCGCGATGGTTCACGGCTGAACGATCCGAGCGGTCTCAAAAACCGACGCGCAAGCCGTTGAAACACCAGCCGGCGCAGGATCGCGCCAAGAAGGCACGCGATTTGGGTTCGACGCCCTTTCGGAGCCTCCGGGTGGCCTTCTCGCGCCACGTGATCGGGTCCGCCTCGAAGCTGGAATCAAAACGCACCCCAAGAAAGGTTCGGGTGGCGCCAGGATTTGCAAAGCGAGGGCACAAGGAAATAGGAACGGGCGAAGGGGACTGGAAGGGCAACGGCC
Source organism: Prorocentrum cordatum (assembly GCA_963575745.1). Classification (NCBI taxonomy): domain Eukaryota; class Dinophyceae; order Prorocentrales; family Prorocentraceae; genus Prorocentrum; species Prorocentrum cordatum. The sequence goes on from CAUYUJ010016301.1 coordinate 276,720, forward strand.
CAGCTCAAAGGCCAAAGGGGACGGCGCCAAGTGCCAACAGACGCGAGTCTTAAGGGACCAAGGTGCATTGCCCGAAGCACCAATGCAATATTGTGCATACGTATATATATACATATGTAGGTATATGTACGTGTATGTGTATGTATGTATGTATGTATGTATGTATGTATGTATGTATGTATGTATGTATGTATGTATGTATGTATGTATGTATGTATGTATGAATGTTTGTATGTATGTTTGTATGTATGTATGTATGTAAGTATGTATGTATGTATGTATGTATGTATGTATGTATGTATGTATGTATATATGTATGTATGTATGTATGTATGTATGCATGCATGCATGCATGCATGCATGCATGCATGCATGCATGCATGCATGCATGCATGTATATATATATATATATATATGGATGGATAGGTGGATGGATGGCTGGATGGATGGATGGATGTGTGCATATATAGAGATGCATTCCCATTTCAATGTTTATATTATCTGGGACCCTCCCCGAAATCGGACCTTCCCGAATCCCGGGCCCCGGGCATCTCCGGGGATGCCCAGGCGTTTCAATGCTCCTGGAAGCCCTTGATCGGCCTAGGCAACGGACCCAAATTGGTCAGGAGGGCGGCCGAACGCCCCCCCGAGGGCCCCAAGAGGCCCCAGATACCCACCAGACGCCCGAAGACGACCCAAATAAGACCCCCAAGAGGCTTCCAAAACGAAGAGAACATTGATTTTTCAAGGTTTTTCTGTGCATGATTTGAGGAATGTTCTCTTCGGTCTTCTGGGCGTCCGAGACCGCTTGGGAGGCTCGAAAATCACAACAAAACCATCAGACAGGGCAGTCCAAGAGACCAACATGGCCTAACAGAGCTCCATGACGGCCCAAGATGGCCCCAAGACGCCCTCCGAAGCATTCCAAATCGTGTCCCGGTCGTTCAGGGAGACCGCGGTTGGAGGCAGGGTGGCCCGAGGAAGCACCCAAAGGCCCCCAGAAGACGCCCAGGAGGCTTCAAGAAGGCCTTAAGAAAGCCTGGAAAACTTCCGTGAGGCCCCCAGAGGCTCTCCAAGGAGGAGCCTCCGCAAAAAGAGCTGAGGAGGATGGGGAAGAATTCGCAGGGTAGGGCGAGAATGAAGAACAAGAAGCATGGAAGAAGGATGCCGGAAAACATTATTACAACGGCGATGCCGGAACAGGCAACAAGGAGTTATCGCAAAATTGTCTGTTTCACCTTCCTGCCATTCCGCCTGCATACCAAACTTCAAGGACCTTCAAGGACCAGGTGCATGGCGCGAAGCGCCAATGCAGTCTTGTGTGTATATATATATATATACATACATACATATTCATATTAGACATACATACACATATCTATTCAAATAAATCCGTAGGAAGCCTGGCGGGTTTGGGGGGACCCTCGGTTCCCCGAGCGCCCTAACGGCCCAAGATGCTCCCAAGGCGGCCCCATAACCCGCCAAGACGCCCCGAGACGGCTCCGAGGGGACACCCTCGGGGCAAGAGGCCTGCGGGATTCTGAGATTCTCGCACTCTCGACCGTCTGGAACCCCCAAGACGGCCCAAGAGGCCCCCGGGAGCGCGCCGAGACGGCCAAATGAGGCGCCCAAGAGAGCCCCAAGGCAGCCCAGGAGGGGCCCACGGAGGGCCCAAGAGGTCCCCAAGATGGCCAAATACACCCCCAAGAGGCCCCAAGACGGCCCAACAAGCCCCCTAAGAGGCCCCCAAGACAGGCCAAGAGTGACCTGAGTCTGCCCACGAGGGCCCCAAGACGGCCGAAGATGCTGTCAAGACGGCCCCAGAGGGCCCAAGACGCCCCAAAAGAGCCCCAGGAGGACCCCCAAGAGGGCCTGAAGAGGCGAAAATAATAGATTTCACCTTGGTTGTCGATCGCACACCGCAGATTGCTGGCATTTGCGCGCCAGAGACAGAAGCGCGCGTCGGCAAACTTCGACTTACGCAGCTCCGTGGATTTAATCCACGGGTGCGCATACACACACACACATATATATATATATATATATATATATATATATATATATATATACACCCCCACGTATATATATACACATACATAATATATATATATATGTATCTGTATATGTATACATATACAGATACATATATGTATATGTGTGTGCGTGTGCAAATGTGTATATACATGTGTTTGTGAATGTGTGTAAACATACATATATATATATGTGCATGTGTATAAATATGTACATCTGTATATATATATATATATATATATATATGTATGTGCATAAATGTAAGTCTGGCCACTCGCCTTTTAAAACGTTGCCCGCGGCGGGACATATTTCACATTATTTCACCCGTGCTGGGGACCTACAAGAACACTTTCGGACTGCCTGAGGTGACGAGTCAGCCACGGGGGTCGGGCGAAGCACACGCAGATCATCCGTAGCCATGGGCGCCTTGGATACTCCGGGAAGGGATGCCAAACACCCAGGGCGCAGTGGATGTGGCTAAAAATCTGGCCTCGCTGGAAGCCAAATGCTTACCCAGAATCGGAGACGCTGTGGATACAGTCAACCCGTAAAATAAGGATGCGCGGTGTGGATGGATGCAAGGGCCCTGGAAGGCCATGTCGACGCTCAGCGAGCTGGGCGCGGCCAGCGAAAGCTGCCAACGATGGGCCGAAGGGGAAGGAGACAAGGGCAACCTTGGAAAATCGCTCATCTTTCCTATGCGGGCTGACTGTAAGGATATAAATCTTGCCCGCAACCTTCATCGTGGGGCTGTAGTGCGCCCGCGGGGGCTGCCAGGCCGGCCGGGGCCTCTCCGACGCCGGCGTCGCCGCGGCGTCCTTCAGGCCCAGCGCGCCCACGTAGCCGAGGTAGGCGGACTGGCTGTCGGAGGCGCCGCCGAAAGCGGGCAAGGCGACCTTCGGGCCGCTGGGTGCCTCCTCCGCCATGGCCAGCACCGCCGGCCCAGAGGGCGACGCCCCTGCTAGGAGAAGAGCAATCGGCATAAGCTCTAACGTTCGGAGGTCCGCGCGGATTTTAAGGATCGGCGCTGGACCCCTCTCCGTGGCGCGCGGAGCGCGCCAGGGACGGCGCCAGAGGCGCCGCCACTCTGGAAGTGTATGAATGATTACGGTCAGACCTGGGGCACAATAACATCCTTCAAGAACATTAGACCCTCCGCCGGCCAAGCTGAAGAACATTCGAGGGCACCCTCAGGATGCACAAGAGCAGCGGACAAACACGAAGAACATGAGGGTGCCCTCCCCGAGCCGACCTCGATCTTTATACCTCGGTCCGAGCGTATGAGTAGTGAGTTCTTGCCTTCGGCCTGCCCCTGGCCCTCTCGCGCGCAGCTCCGCCACCGAGATGGCCCGCGAGCTCGACGGGCTGCTGTCGGACACGCCCGCGCTCAAGGGCGACGCCCCCGCGCGCGCTGGCGTCAGCGCGGACCCGGGGCCAGCAGGCCTCTGCTTCGGGATGGCGCAGACCGTCTGGAGCCCCGCGGCTGGCTGCTGCATCATGCGGTCGAAGTGGACGCACCAGGCCAGGTCTGCGGAGGCGTACTTGGTGCCGGTCGTGGCGTCCAGGTAGACCAGCTGGCCAGGGCGCGACTGAGAGGGCCTCACCGTGAAGCCCGGGGGCAGCTCGCCGTCAGTGTGCGCCCCGAGTGGCGCCAGCTGCGAATCGTGCCTGTACAGCGACTTCTGCTTCGGCTCGTCCTCGATGTAGAAGCGTGCCGTGAGCACATCCTGGGAGCCCTCCGTCCGCACCTCCACAAGCCGGGCCACGTACCAGCACCCAGAGGTGGAGGAGAATATCTCCAGCACCGAGCCCTCGTTCCATGCCTGCCGCGCGCGGGCCTCTTCAGCATCTCTGGCTGATTGGCCTGGGGCGCCAACTGTGCGCGTTCGCCGATCCAGGACGGGCCCACCCTGCACCCAGGATCGATGTGCACGGCCTCCTGCTTCGGCCAGGAAGGTATACACACCGGCCCTGGGCCAAGGAGCAGCCCTGCCGGGACCGGTGCAGGTGTCCAGTTGGCGCGCTCGGATGGCCGCCGCGTGCCGCTGCGGCCCCTGGCGGCGGCCTCGTGACCCCGATGTTCTGGTGTGCGGGCGCGTCGGCGTAGGGCGCCGAGCTCGCGGGGCGGTGCTCCTGTCGGCTGCACGCAAGGAGTGGCCCCGGGCATAAGAGTGGCCCCTGCGCGGCTCAGGCGGGGGGCCCTCTGGGGACACCGCCAGGCGCGCAAGCCGCTGATATCGCCTCGCATCCTTGGCGGCGCGCACAAGGGGGTGGAGGGAGGGGGGAGGGCTTCGTAGAAGGAGGCTGCTTCTTAGAATTCGCCGGCCTTACATCTACAGTTAAGGCCCGCGCCTTCTAAAAGAAGCAGGGGTGCTTCTGAGAAGCCCTCCCCCCTCCCCCCACCCCCCTCTGCGCGTGGCCGACATTCCGCGAGCGGGGGGCCCACTGGCCCCGCACCCCGAGGCCCCTCTGGCGCGACAGGCCACTCCTCTACGCGCAGGCGCTCCTGGTAGGCAGGCGTCGACGGACCCGGACGGTGCGGGGAGGCCGCCGGGAGGTCGCCGAGGCCCCCCGCGCCGCCGTACTCGGAGCCCGCGGCCGACGCGCGGGAGAAGCACCTCGCGCGGGCGGCGAGCACGGCCACAGCCGCGCGCCCCAGCGGTGCGGGCTCCCGGGCGCGAGCTCGTGCGCGGATGCGTCTGTCGCACGGAGAGGCGCTCCGCGCGCGGGGCATCCGCGCAGGAGCGGCCCGAGTGCCCACGGGGGCGCGGCCCTGCCCGGCCCGAGTGCCCCAGGCGGCGTGTGCGCCCCCAGGGCTTGGCCGGGGAGGCAAGTAGAAAGGGGCCCTGGGACACACACATAAGTACACACAAATAAACAGATTCCCCTATAGTTTCCCATATATTTTCAGTGTTTTTTTTTCCTCCCGAATGTATACCGGTCCTGGGCCCGGGAGGCAGGAGCGCCCAGAAGCGAATCGAGAAGTCGAATCGGCGATCGCAACGCATCGGGTATTGGCGAGAGTCGGCAGCCGGGTTGGGAGCAGCCGAATCGGCAGACATCGGCAGGCAATGAGGCCTCCATCAAGAAATCGAAATCCAAATGAGAACTCGAAGTCCAGTCCGACTGCACTCGGAATCGATTGATACGGCCAGGCCTAGGACAGAAGAACATCCGTCGAGAACATGAGACCCTCCGCTGGCCAACCTGACGAACACTCAAGGGCACCCTCCCCCAGGATGCACAAGAACACCCGACGAACACGAAGAGAACACTAGGGTACCCTCCCCGAGCCGACCTCGATCTTCTGCCTCGGTCCGACCGCATCAAATCCTAGGTCGGGCATGAACCCCTACAGGCGGATTTGGGCGCGAAAAATCGAAGATACTCAAAAAACAAACACCCAAAGAGCCAAACATGATCAAAACATCGTCCACCTACTATTGTTTGACTATCTTTGCATTTTCCTCCTGCAGGGGGACAGGCCCCACTTAATACTAGGGCACCCTCCCCGAGCCGACCCAGAATCGTCCACCTACTAGTGTTTGACTATTCTTGCATTTCCCTCCTGTAGAGGGACAGGCCCCACTCACTACTATAGGGCACCCTCCCCGAATCGACCGCATCAAACCCGACCCGGCCCGACCGCATCAAACCCTCGGCCTCGGCCCGACCACATCACGAGGGGGGCCGTCGAGAGGAGCGGCCCTCGGGGCGGAGAGCCTCCGAGAGAGCTGCGCGTCCTCGGGAGGCCAGCTCGGCCTCGGAGGGAGCTTCGGCCTCGGCCCGACCGCACCACACCCGAGCCGACCCATGACGAGCCGGCGTGCGCCCCGAGGGGCCCAGCCGGCGGCGGAGCATATGCGGACGGGCCTCCCGCGGGCCGCGGCAACGGGCGGGCGGGGCCCCGGGGTGCTCCTCCTGCTCCTCCTCCTGCTCCTCCTGCTCCTGCTCCTCCTCCTCCTCCTCCTCCTCCTCCTCCTCCCTCCCTCCCTCCTCCTCCCCCCCTCCCTCCCCCTCCTCCTTCTCCTCCTCCTCCTCCTCTCCTCCTCCTGATCCTACGACTCCGCCTCCTCCTCCTCCGCCTCCTCCTCCGCCTCCTCCTCCTCCTCCTCCTCCGCCTCGGGCCCCAGCACCGGGAGGGCGCGGCCCCCGGGCGCACTGGGACGTCCTGCTGCGACCTCCCAGGGGGCGAAGAGCGGCATAGTCCCAGACCCCCTTGCGTTGGGAAAAAAATCACGACGGGAAGCTTGTCGCTGTTTTCGGCCCCCGGGGGCCCTTACCGGGCCTCGGGACCGTCAAAAAACGATTGAGGATGAAAAACCGGTCCAGGGGAAGGGGTCCAGACCTCTGGGGCCGACGTTGAACAAATCACGACGTCGGGGGTTCTGGGTTGGAGGCCAATCCACAAGAAGCCTTCCACAAGAAACCCAATCCCGAGACCCCAGGGCGTCCATCGATCTTTGGTGTGGGAGCGTCACGCCTTCCACTGCAGAACCAGCGAAGCCCAAGAAACCCAGGTCCCCCTGGAGGCAAGCAGGGTGCTTCTTGGCATGGGTCTCCACTGCACAAGATGAGCTTGTGCGCCGTCGGGGACGCCTGGCCCGGGACGGCTGGAAAGTTTACATACCCTTGCGGTGGCACGTCGGGGTACCCTGAGATCCGACGTTGCCAACAAAGAATCCACCTCGCAAAAAATCACGACCGGAGCCCTGGGTCCTATCTCTCTGCATCATCTTCCGATGCGGATCGACCTGTGAGGGTCCCGGGGCGCGAAATGGAGCGACAGCGCCCGCTGCAAGAAGAAGTTGCAACGCCAGGATCTCAGGGTATGACCTCTCCAGCCGCCCTGGGGCAGGCACCCCCGGCGGCGGAGCAATTTTGCTCACACCGTTCGTCGCCCGCCAAGGCCGCAGGGGCGAGGGCACGCCGAGGTGCGGCGGGGGCGGGGCAGCGCCGAGGTGCGAGGCCGCGTCGAACTCCGAGGCGTAGGAGCTGCACCGCGTTCCGCCCCGCGGGGCGCTGAGCTCGGACCTCGGGGCACCGCGGATTCGCGTCGTGTCCTTGGACGCCCGACATGGGTACGGAAAGAAGGGGTACAATGCCCAACAACAAATGTTGTCCCAAACCAGCAGCGGCCGCTGCTGGGCAGGCGGCCTTCTGTCTCGAATGGACACAGGCCGCGGCGGCGTGGACAGCGAGTCCTGTTGAAGATGAACCAGATCCGCTGTTGGGCATTGTACCCATTCTTTCCGTGCCCATTTCGTTCGTGCAGAGTGTCAGCCGCGGCGTTGGTTCCTGACACCGCGGGCGTCGTTCCAACGTGGAATGATCGGCCGATCGGCCATCCCCGAAACGTCAAATCGCTCCACGTCGACCGAGTCTGGGCCGCCGGCGCCGTTCCACGTTGGACGCCAGCGGCGGGGTCGCCGCCGGTCGACACGACGCGAACCTACCGTACGCACACGGTTACCCCCAACTCTCGCTGTGAATTGGCCACGTTGTACGATTCTTGCCAGTTTTCGGCCTCCGCCGGGCCCTCACCGGGCCTCGGGACCATCAAAAACCGCCCGGGATGAAAAACCAGGCCTGGGGAAGGGGTCCAGACTTCTGGGGGTCGACGTCGTGAATGAATCACGACGTCGGAGTTCTGGGCATGCCAATACTCTTTCTCTGTGGCCCGATTTCGGCCACTCCTTCGGCAGCGGCGGGTTTCGAACTCTGGCCCCCCTGGGCCAGAGCAAGGCCGCAGTATTCACGCGCGCGCGTGCTATGCAGCGCGCGAGCGAGGCAGGTTGAGGTCAAGCGTGCGAGGGTGGATGCACACGGGCGGGGGGAAGGGGTGGGGAGGGGAAGACGCGAATTCCCAGACCTCTCCTGGGGTGCGCCCTGGCCCAGCTTTCGATGAGCACCCAGCCGTGGCGACGAAGAGCTCTCTCCAGGACGGCCTACAAAGGGTGAGCAGGGAGGGCTTCGAGCCGCCGGGGGACCTGCACGATTCCGAGGCGGGCCTGCCACGGTCCAGCGCCACCCCCCAGGAGTCGCAGTCGTGGCCGCGCGGCGGGTCCCCACCGTGGTCGTCGGCCGAGCTGTGCCGCCCGCAGTCGCCGGGGAAGGAGCCCGCGCCTGCCATGCTCGGCAAGCGAGTGCTCGGCGGGGGGTCGGCGTCGTGCATCCTGTCCCTGGGCACCTCATCGGTTCGTGGATACCCACTGTGACGCAGAAGGACCTACCACCACTACCACTACAACTGCTTCTACTGCTGCTACTACTTCTGCTACTACTACTACCACTACTACTACTACTACTACTACTACTACTACTACTACTACTACTACTACTACTACTACTACTACTACTACTACCACTACCACTACCACTACCACTACCACTACTACTACTACTACTACTACTACTACTACTACTACTACTACTACTACTACTACTACTACTACGACTACTACGGACTACTACTACTACTACGACTACTACTACTACTACTACTACTACTACTACTACTACTACTACTACTACTACTACTACTACTACGACTACTACTACGACTACGACTACTACGACTACGACTAACTACTACTACTACTACTACTACTACTACTACTACTACTACTACTACTACTACCACTACTACTACTACTACACTACTACTACGACTGCTAGTAGTCGTAGTAGTTCTACTATTTCTACTACTACTACTACTACTACTACTACTACTACTACTACTACTACTTCTACTTCTACTATTACTACTACTACTACTACTACTACTACTACTACTACTACTACTACTACGACTACTACTACTACTACTACTACTACTACTACTACTACTACTACTACTGTGACTACTACGACTACTACTATTAACACCATTGTTATTACTACTACTACTGATACTACTGCTGCTGCTACTACACATACTACTACTCCTCCTACTACTACTACTACTACTGCTGCTGCTGCTACTACTACTACGCCTACTTCTACTACGACGACTACTGCTACTACTACTACTACTGCT
>CAUYUJ010016302.1:0-12500 GCA_963575745.1 Prorocentrum cordatum
CGCCAACCAGCGGCGACGGCTTCACTGAGTGAATCCGCGCGCCGCGCGTTTCGAATCGGGAGCTGTGCTCCCCGCCTGCGCCCGCATGAGCGTAGCGGAGGGTGGCGCCCCCCGTCGAGGAGGCGCCGCGCGCAGTTCCTCCTCCCCCCCCCCCCTTCCGCGTTCTCCTCAGCGGCGCAGCCGCTTTGCTTTGCGTGGTCCCTGAGGGGGGGGGAAGAGCGGCCGAAACCAGACAGATCAGTGATCTATATGTTTTGGGCCCTCCTCCACCTCGTCCTCCTCGCCCTCTCCCTCCTCCCCCTCCTCCTTCTCCTCCTCCTCAGCGGGCCCAGCCGCTTTGCCTTGCAGTTGTCGCATGCATTTCCTCTTCCTCCTCCTCCTCCTCGTCCTCGCCCGCCTCCCCTCTCCTCAGCGGTCTACCCGCTTTGCTCTGCAAATTCAGCGGCGCGGTCGCTTCCCGCGTTCACGCTTCCCGTTCGCAGCCACTTGAAGGGCTTCCCGAGGCGACTGCCTTCGTCGGAAGTTCCCCCGCGCACGTCATGGCACCCAAGCGCGCGATGAAGAAGCGGCGTCCAGGAAAGGTTGCTTCGCTGCCTTGTGACGGTGGCGGCGATCATGCCGCATCTTTTCTCATGCCCTCATATCATCTCTCCATCCAGGCGCAGCGGCGCGACCGCTTGGCACCCGACCCCCATCCCCCGCACCTCTTCAGGCGATACTACTGATGCAGCAGACGCAGCACAGGTCATCGCCAACGCGACGATGGCGACCTTGCCCAGCTTCTCCGGCGACAGCCCTGCTCCCATGGCACCAGTGGCAGCTCAGAACGTGCTGCAGTCGCTCTTCCAGCGCCAGACCGCGGCAGGCAGCCAGGAGGCGCCAACCGAAGAGGCGGGAGACGCTGTCGCAGGCAGCCTTCAGCCAGCAGCAAGCGAGCCTGTCGGCGAACCCGCCGACGAGCCCGTCGCCCGCGCTCCCGGGGTCGCGCCAGCAGAATCCCCGAGCGACGCCCGCCCGCCCTGTCCGCCCCAGCCCGAGGCAACCAAGGAGGCGACAAAGCCTGACAAAGAGGCAACAAGGGACACCCTGCCTGACAAAGAGGCAACAAAGGAAGAGGCTGAAGAGGAGGCGGGCGAGGAGGCTGAAGAGGAGGACGTGCCAGTGGAGCAGCTGTCGGACGACGACAAGAGGGGGGAAGAGGTTGAGGCCCTGCTCTCGCAGGGCGACCCGAAATGCTCCATGTGCAAGAAGGAAACGAATCCGCTTGCACAGGGTTGTAAGATCACCCATGGCGGCACGGCCATTACGCGTGCCACGTGCAGGGTACGCGACCAAACACTTCGAAGGATTTTCGGCGGGTGGCCGATTGCGGAGTTCGACGAGCTCACCACGGAGGAGCAGGATCACTTCTACCAGAACTGCGGGTCAGCCGCTGCTGCTTGCCGCGACGCTATGAAGGGGGTGCTGGTGAATGTGCGCATGAAGCGCATCACGGAGACCCACACTGGGCAATTTCTGCCCTTGTCTGTGCACGAGAAGCTGGGGTACAACACGAGAGATAGTGAGGAGAGAAACACAGGCTGCTGACATCGAGGATCATCCAGTTCTCGGGAAGACGTACCGAGTTCAGATCCACGAGATCTCGGAGGCCAGGATCAAGGAGGACACAATGCAGGAGATAGCTAAGAAAGTTGGCCGCAATCGCAAGCGCAGAGCGTCAGCCTTCCTGGAGGCTGCCGAGGAAGCTGAAAAGCCGCAGAGCGCAACAGCGGCAGGAGCAGCAGCAGCGCTCGAGGAGGCCCCAGCGGAGCTGCCGAAGCAGAAAGGCTCAAAGAAGCGCCAGCGCAGCAGCAGCAGCAGCGACAGCAGCAGCAGCTCCAGCTCCCCGAGCTCCGACAAGAAACAGAAAAAGAAGATGGGCAAGAAGGGCAAGAAGGGCAAGAAGGGAAAGAAGGGCAAGAAAGGCAAGAAGGAGAAGAAGAACAAGAAGGACAAGAACGATGACGAGGAAGAGCTTCCAGGGTCTGACGCGGGCCTCAGCCCCAAGGAGCTTGCGGCCAAGCGCAAGGCGAAGCTCGCAGCAGAGAAGAAGGCGGCCCGCGAGGCTGCGAAGATTCAGAAAGCCAGAGACAGGGGGATGGCCAAAGAGCAGGCAGCCCGCAAAAGGGGGGACCAGAAGAAGCGCACCAAGGGCTTGCAGGTCGTTAACAAGGCGCTGTTGGCGGTGAAGCCCTTGCTGAAGAAGACGGGGGATCTTCTGCGCGATGAGCGCGCAGAGAAGGCTCGACGGAGTCAGATCGGATCTGACGATGGGGGGGGGGAGGGAGAGGAGGAGGGGGAGGCGGAGGAGGGGGAGGAGGGAGAGGAGGCAGAGGAGGAGGAGAAGGAAGAGGAGGAGGAGGAGGAGGAGGAGGAGGAGGAGGGGGGTGGCCCCCTCTCATTTCAGGCGCCGACGACGTACACTGAGGAGGCCGCCAAAAAGCAGAAGTTTGTAAATGACGTTGTGGGGCATTGCAACAAGTGCCTGGAGGACGAGAATGTCGCCCCAGACGTCAAGGAGGAAGAGGTTAAGACGGCTGTCAACTACATGACAGCGTGGATGAAGAATATCAAGGCTGCTTTCGAGACGCAGTCACGGGCCAAGAAGAAGTGATCCACTTGGGCTCTGGCCAGATCACTTCGGAGTAAGTCTCCATCGACGGGTTGGTCGCCGATGGCATGACCGCGGCGGTAGCTACCTGGACTTCTGAGCATGCTTGCAGGGGCACACAGCGGACGTAACCGCTCTCGCGTGGGATATATAAGGGGCTCGTTGCTTCCATTGCTAGCGTCGTATACATCGGAAGCTGCTGCGTTGCTCCTCTCGGCAGTCCGCGCCGATGCAGTTCACATAGCAAACGCGCCCCCCCCCCCCCCCCCTCCTGCACGAGTTAACCGCTTATCCCCCCTCCCCAACCACGGAATGCATCGTGATGTTGTCGCATGCATCCGCGGCATTGCCACTTTGCTAATGATGGCGGTTTCACTTGCAGCGGCATTGCCGCTTTACTTGTAGTTGCATTGCAGCGGCATTGCCGCTTTGCCATAGTGATGTCCGTCTCAACTTGCAGCGGCATTGCCGCTTCACTTGTATTTGCATCAGCGCAGCGGTCTGACCGCTTTGTTACGCCTGCACGCCCATGCCAATGCTTCCGCCCAGCGCCGCCTCAACCGTAGCGCTGGCCTCAAGCCAGCCTCATCTCCGACGAAACGTTCAAGCTCCGAGGCGGGCGAGAACGTCTCCAAGAGGTCGCACGCATTGGCTCAGCTGGTTGCCTCGTTTAAAGCGTCGCACGCGGCGCGGCAGTGATCGGCATTGCGCGCTGCTTGAAGGAGCAGCCAGAGAACATCGACGACATGACGAAGTGGAGGATCAGAAAGGCGAACGAGAAATTCGCATCAGCATTTCTGAATGCGCCAATACAGCTGAACTCGGCAAGCGGCACGGCCTTCGACATGCCCGTCGTCAATTTCGCCAGCCTCCTTCAACACTGCGCTTCCGAATCTGCGAGCTTCAGAAATTTGCTGCCCACAACTTTAAGAAAATTCCCGTGCTCCCCAACGGCGCCGTGGGACTTCATCTTGCACTTCGATGAGTTCGTACCAGGCAATGTCTTGCGGCAAAATAACAAACGCAAGACGCTCTCGTTTTACGGGAGCTTCCGCTCCTTCGGCCCTGGCGCGGCGTCGAGCGAGGACGATTGGTTGCCTCTCGCTTTTGTTCGCCACACAGTGGTCGATAAGGTTGCTGGCAAGATGTCTGGAGTCGTTCGCCAACTGTTGCGACGACTGTTTATTGGCCCAGACAGCGCGCCGCAGAGGGGCATCCTCATTGATGGCATTGGGCCTGGCGGCGCCCCTGCGCTCATCTTCTTCAAGCTGTCGAACCTGCTTCACGACGAAGATGGCGCTAAAAATGCCTTGTGCTTGAAGGGCGCCGCTGGCGTAGTCCCTTGCGCTCTGTGCAAGGATGCGCACGGCATCTACGACCACTCGGAGCCCCTGCTGTCAGCGCATGACAGGACGAGCACGCTGGTGCCCATTTCGTGCTCTGACCCCAACCTGTTCGACGCGCGCACCGCGGAGGACCTGTTCTTCTCCGCGGACCTGCTCCAGCGTCTGCAAGCCACGCTGCCCAGCGCGTTCGAGGAGCAATGCCAGATGCACGGCGTTAATCACGTGCCAGATGGTTTGCTATTGGACGCTGAGCCTCGCCAGCACGCGTCGCTGGACATGCACGCGTACGACCCAACACACTGCATGATCATAAATGGGATCGCTCAGATTGAACTGAGTGAGCTTCTGTGCCGCTTCGCTGCCGCCGGCCTGACGTTGGAGCGCTTCAGGGACATCGCCAGCGCGCAGTGGCAGACTTGCAGCTCTTCAGCGACCAGCGGCATGCTGGACGCCAACGGGCTTTTCAGCGACCAGCGGCAAAAGCACTTGCAGACCAGCAAGACATACAGCGCCAAGGCGAGCGAGATCATCGCGGCCGTTCCGCTCATTCGGCACGCTCTCGATGAACTCACCGCTGGGTCCGCTCAGTTCAAGCTGGACTTTGCAAAGGAGCTGGCTTCCACTGCCGCGCTGGCCAAATCAATTTCTCTGTATTTGCTGGCCAAGAGGGGCGCGGCTGTGGCAGATGCCTGGGTCGTGGCGCTCCGCGACCACGCCGTGGCTTTCGAGTCTGCGCACGGTGATTGCGGCATGCACATCCCAAAGTTTTATTCCTGCAGGCACCTGCCGCGACAGGTGCTCAGGGATGGGTTCGCAGTTGATACGCTTGTGACGGAGAGATACCATAAAAAAACCACTGCTGGTCGCTGAATTCATCGACAACACGCGGTGCTTCGAGAAATCATTACTGCTACGAGCTATTGCCCTTTAGTGCCACGATGCGCAACATAATGTTTCAGTTGGGAATGCCTTGGTGTGCGGCATCAAATACAGCGACGTCATGAACGTTTCGAAGGTCGTTCTTGTGGGTGGCTCTCGCATATCAGCTGGAGATATTCTGCGCATTGGTGAGAAGCGCTATTTTATCCTCGGTGGCGCCGAGGAAGGCGGCAACGTGGTGTTGATTGTTCACGAGTTGCATTTTATTTGCCAGGTGTTGCCCAGCGCCTCACGGCGGCGAAAGGACGACGCCCCGAAGTTCGCGCAGTGCGACCCCTTCATGGCGCAGCCTCTCTGGACACAAGAGGCTTCTGGAACGCTGTTATTGGTGGATATGGCATAAGTACCCGCAGGCGCCGAAGTGCCTGCAAGCGTCGAGCGCTGGCGCGATTCGGCAATCGCTGTCGAGATTTAGCGGCGCGACCGCTTCGCGAGGCTATCCAGGGAAAGACAAGGGGGCGAGGAGGAGGAAAAGGAGGAGGAGGAGGAGGAGGAGACAATCGGAGCGGCGCGACCGCCTTGCCACTTTGCGAGGCTATCCAGGGGGGGGGGCGGGCGGGGAAGAGGAGGAGGAGAGGGGGAGGAAGGGGCAGGAGGAGCAGGAGGATGAGGAGGTGGAAGAGGAGGAAGAGGAGGAAGAGGAGGAGGAGGAGGAGGACGAGGAGGTTGAGGAGGACGAGGACGAGGAGGAAGACAAGGAGGAAGAGCGGCGCGTCCGCTTTGCCCCTCATGCCCCGACCCTTCGCGCGCGATCGCTTCGCGAGGCCATCCAGGAGGAGGAGGAGGAGGAGGAGGAGGGGGAGGAAGAAGAGGAGGAGCAGGAGGAGGAGGAGGAGGGCGAGGAGGACGAGGAGGAGGAGGACGAGGAGGAGGAGGACTAGTAGGAAGAGGAAGAGCGGCGCGTCCGCTTTGCCCCTTAAATTCTGATTCTGGGAATGACCGCTCTGCAGGTTATCCAAAAGGAGGACGAAAAGGAAGAGGAGGAGGAGGAGGAAAAAAGGAGGAGGAGGAGGAGGAGGAGGAGGAGCGGCGCGACCGCTTTGCCCCTTCAGCTTCTTGGTTCCCTTCAGTTTTCCCGCTGCCATTGTCATCTCAGGGGCTGCAGCGACGCCTTGCGCGGGCCCAGTACGAGCGCGACAAGAGGCTCACGAGGCCATCGGAGGTTGCCATCCAGGGATTCGAACGAATTTGCCCTCCCTCCCCCTTCTCCTTAACCTCCCCTCCCCCGTTGGAGCGCAACGTTCTGGGCGTGATTAAAAACGAAAGTTCTGAAGCGGCCAAACCGCTGCACTGTGCAACTTGCAATGTAAAAGCGGCCTGCCGCTGCGGAAAGTCAGGAGAGAAAGGAAGAGAAGCAAGCTGGTTTGTGATTTTTCTTAGAATTTGTTATTTTTTCATTTTCACTATTTGTTCCACTATTTTCACTATGTTTCACTATTTTCTCATAAGTTCACGATTTAACACTATTGTGTTCACTTTTTTTCACTATTATTTACTATTTTTCTTATTTGTTTAGCGCATGTTGATAGGATCCTATAGTGCACAATAGCCATATATAGTGTTTTATGATATCCGCACCCATCTAAGCACCCGGGACCAGCACATGCGGGACCCGAGACCCGGGACGGGCGCGGGCCTGGGACCCGGTACCCGGGACTGGCGCGGAACCCGGGACCCGGGACCAGCGCGGGACCCGGGGCCCGGGACCCGGGACCAGCGCGGCATCCTGCGCGTGACCCGGGACACGAAGTCCGGAACCCGTGACCGGCGCGGGACCCAGGACCCAGGAGCGTCGCGAGACCCGAGACCCGGGACCGGCGCAGGACCTGCGACCCCGCACCGGCGCAGGATCCGGGACCCGGGACGAGCGCGGGACCCGGGACATGGGACCGGCGCGGCACCGGGGGGGCCCGAGACCGGCGCGGGATCCAGAACCTGCGACCCGGGAACAGCGCGGGACCCGGGACCCGGACCGGAACCCAGAACCCGGGACTGGCGTGGGACCCAACACTGGGGACCGGCGCGGGACCCGAGACCCGGGACTCCGGACCCAGGACCCGGGACCCGGGACCGGCGCGGAAACCGGAACCCCGAACCCAGCACGAGCGCCGGACCCGGGACCCGCGACCCCGGACCGGCGCGGGACCCGAGACCCGGGAATGTGGTGCTGACCCCTCTCTCCTCGACCTGCCAAGCGCAACAGGTGCTGCTGAATTTCAAGCTGCCCTATGGCTAGTGCTATGGATGTTGCAGGCTCCTAGCAGATTCAGGTCCAGGCCCCTGGAAGTTTTAACCGACAATATCCTTGTAGTCAGGTCGGCCGAAGGCGGAACGCACTACTCATCTTGTGGGGGCTATCCTGGGTTGTTCGATGGGGCGCTGAAGCTTCTCCGCTGTTTTACCACGGTGCGTTGGAAACACGTCTTGGGACACAATGCCGACCCTCGGAATGAGCTTGCAGATACCATTGAACGATTAGCCTACATGGGCCTGGCACCGACTGCGCCCGACGACTTTCAACCGTGGTCTGCGCTAGGCGCCGCCGCCGCTGCTGCTGTGCCCTGGCTGTGGATGTCAGTTATCTCCAACGCCAGCGACGGTCATGGGGTGTACCCGAAAGTTGGCATGAGTGAGAAATGCCCATCACATGTCCACCTCTCCTCGATCCCCGTCGTGCTTTCTCGCCGCATGCAGGACTCAGCTCGGAAAGTGAAGACGCGGTCCGTTCGCCTTCCCGTTCAGGTCTTGATGCCTTTGTCAGGTTTGCCGTAGCCAACGTTCTTACATTACGGCCCAGGAGGAAAGCTGCACGGAAGAAAAGCAGGATGCGGATACGATGTCGGTACCAGGACGCAGCAGGACCAGATACCCCTGGGCGCATGCTGTCTTTGGCGCACTTGTTTGATGCTCGCCAGTTTCTCTTTTATCGGCACGCTTGAGACTAGGACACGTCGCAATGGATGGACGCCTGCCGCTCAGTATATTGTGCTCACCGCCGCTGCCGAACAGAAGGGTGCAGGTGGGGTCGCTTTGTGGGTGCACACAGGTATTCAGTACGTGCGTGGGTGTACGCTATCTCGCCGCCATCTACGAGTTCTCAGCTTTGCTTCTCACCATCTTCTCGTGGCTGTGCGTGCACCACATTTGTGTGTCGATATCTTGGTCGGGCATGCTCCGCACTCCAGACGTGACAGCGTCGAGGTTGAAGAGTGGTGGGTCAGTATCGAACGCATCCTGCGCCAGCGCCCGCATCCCGCGCCCCTGTGCTGTTTGTTGGATGCTAATGCTACTCTGGGCTCTCAGGTCTCGGATCACGTTGGCGACGTTGCCGCCGAAAATGAGAGCCACACTGGGGCACGTTTCCATCAGTTCCTGCAAACCACGGGACAGATTGCCCAATCCACGATGTTACCTTCGGCTTCTCGGGTCCATTGTACCTGGCTTCCCATTGGGGCTCAAGGGACGGACCCACGGCGTCGCATTGATTACATCACTGTGCCATGCGGACAGCTGTCGTGCGTTACACGACAGTCAGTGGAAGTGGATATTGATCTCTCTCTCTGCGTAGTGATGATCATTTTGTGGTGTCGGCAGATGTGCATGTGTACCCATCTCTGCCATACCAGCATGCACACACGTGGTCCCGATTACGAGTGGACGAAGCGAAGTACAATGACCCAGAGTGTTGTGCCGCATTCGTTCGTGAGCTTGAGTCAGTGCCTCAGCCCCTACCAAACCCACCCGGACGACCATGCCGATCACTTGAACCAGCACATTTTGCATGCGGCCCAGGTTGCCTTCCCGCCCAGTGTTTAGGACAGTGGCCGACAGGCCAAACACGGTTGGATATCCAAGGGATCCCTGGACCTCATGGACCTTAGAACTCAAGGACGTGCGGCCCTACGGGTCCTACGGTCGCAACTGCCCCGCCTACTGCTCACGCGCGTGTTCACCGCTTGGGCCACCGACGGTGCTGAGAGTGGCATTTGGTTTTGCCATCGGACTTCGAATTGGCGCCATTCATGGCGCGAGAGCCCGCCCCACTACCCACTACTGTGTGTATGCCGCACTATCGCGAAGGCTACGGACACAGTCATGGACTGCGCTGCCCCGTTTACCCTGCCCCTTCGCAGTCCAACAGCCAAGTATACCTACCCACCTTTCAGCCAGGACCACTTAGTGGGCCTCAGATACTTAGCCCGCCTACCTACCACCGCCGAACTAGTATTCCCACCGTCAGGACACTGGTTTCAACTGGGAACCAGACTGGAGCTTCGCCAAGGGTGGATGGGATTTTACTGGGCCACCAGCTACATATTTCTGCGTGCCGCCACGTACGTAATTCGACAATCCACGGGAATCGATTATGCCTGGCATTGTGCTGCCATTGCCAAGGGAGTCAAAAGCGCCTGGGACCGACGGCAGTTTGCCGAGGCTTATTCGGCTTTACGACGCATTGGGGCAGGGTCCAAAAGGCGCAAGATCGATCGTGTTCTCCCGGCCCTACGCGACATCACGGGACAGCCTCTAGTGTCGGAGCGAGCAGTTGCCCAGCGCTGGCAACAACACTTTGCCAGCCTCGAGCTCGGGGCCACCTTCTCTATGGCTGATATCCCCCACATAGCAAGGCATTTCGGACGTGCACCGTATGACGGCATGCCGATCGATACACCAGTCCCGCTTGCCACAATCCCGACTCTTTCCGATTTTCAGTGGTCTTGCCCACAGGCCCGTCGTTCGGCCCCAGGTTGTGACGGGATCCCAGGAGGCCTGGTGCGAGCGTGTCCTGCTGCCGTCGCTACATACTACTACCCACTCCGACTCAAGTTCTCCCTTACACTAGTGGAGCCTATCCAGTGGAAGGGTGGATTCTACAGGGATCTCATCAAGTCTGGTCAAGCGGACCCGACACAATGCCTCAGCTCCAGGTCTATCCTTGTCTCGTCCCAGATAGGAAAGGCGTCTCGGAGGTGCATACGGAAACAGCTACTCCCCTTCTTGGCCCAGGAGGCAGGCGAAACCCAGTTCGGGGGCCTCCCAGGCCGCGGCACCGCCCACGCATCCCTCATACTACGTACTGCACAGGCTCTAGCACGACGGCAGAACATGAGTTTTGGAGCCCTGTTTCTGGACGTGGTACAAGCTTTTTATCGGGCCATTCGTGAGCTCGTTATACGTGCGTGCCACGAGACAGAGCTCGATGACGATACAATTGCGACGTTGGTGCGAGCCACCGGACTACCGCCCTCTGTGATGCCTCAGCTTGCCCAGAGACTCAGCGAGCGGCCCGCGGCCCTCAAAAGCTCGGATGTCGACCGACATGTGGTGGCCCAAGTCGGCCAATGCTACCAGGCCCCTTGGTTTGTCTGCGAAGGGTCCGATCAAGTCTCGTTCCCACAAAGATCCTTCTTTCCTGGGCAGCCCCTAGCTGACGTTCTATTTGAGCTACAAATGGCCGACTGCACGAAGGACGTCCGCACCCAGCTTACCGATCAAGGATATGCCCACCTTCTCCCACCACCGACAGGCAGGTCGCTGGCAGCATTACTGCCTACCGACCCGACTGAACGACCCCAACCCACTCTACCACTACTCGATATTTCGTATGCCGATGATGGAACCGTCATCCTAACCATGCCTGCGAGCCAGCTGTACGATTGACTCAGCCGAGTTCTTGCATGTGCTTCCGAAGCGTTTGCCACCCGAAGACACAAACTCAACCTGGGGCCATCCAAAACGGCGGCTCTGATTTCGCGGCGCGGACGCGGATCTAAAAAGGCTAGGCATGCCGCGTGGCATGAATGTGGAGGATACATTGCTGGCGTCTCGGATTTCAGGCGCCCATTGTACACAACTATATCCAGCTGGGCTCGGTGTTCGATGCGGGAGGTGCCATGACTCCAGAAATCCGTCATCGGTCGTCGTCATCGGTCGCCTCTCTGCAAGTACTACGACGACGGGTGTTTGCCACCGATGACTTGGATGTGAGAGAGCGCCTTATTCTTGCAGACAGTCTCGTCATGGCCAGTCGACTGCACAATGCAGGGGCTTGGCCCGCCGTCACTCGTGCCGAAGCCCATCTCGTACACGTTGAGGTCATGAAGGTGTATCGAGCAGCCGCCCGTGTCAGCTATCGCGAGGACATTTCGCAGGTCTCTGATCAAATGGTCCTGGCACGTTTGCGTCGACCCTCTCCAGTCATGATCCTACGGGCCGCCAGATTTCGGCTACTTGGGCCCTTGGTCCACACTGGTCCCCCGGTCGTTTCTGGGCTTGTCGCGGCCGAGTGGCACGCCGCCGCCGATACGAACACACAGAGTCGGACTATCCTGGGACTTTGGTATGATGATCTCGGATGGCTACAACAGGCGCTCCCCACCCTGGGTGAGTTGCCCCTCCCAGCCGACGACTTTGCCGCATGGGGGTCTCGTATTCGTCGCAGTCAGTCAGCATGGAAGCGCATTATTCAAGCTGGGTTACATGCACACGCACAGTGTGAAGCACGTGTGACGTTGGCGCAGCATGTCGAACGCCAGTTCTTTGCCGTTGCGAAGCCAGTCGGAGTGCCCGACCGCATCTACACTAACGAGCGCGGGCTCATCGTGGATCCCCCACCCCCTGCCGCACATCCCACGCATACATGTCCGTGGTGCAGCACACAGTACTCACGCCATCGAGCCCTTCGGACACATATTGCGCGCGCACATCGCCAGCTATCAACACTCGCAACGGGATACGCATGCCCCAGCGGCACATGCACTACGTGCCTCACTACGTTCTACGCTCGGGCGCACCTAGTGGACCATTTATCATTGGGATCACCACGGCGTTTACTTGTGCGCTTGCTACAGACCAACAACCCAGCCCATCACCTGCAGCCACAACCCATCCCCCAGCCACCGGGCACTACCGCCCAAGTACGCATACCCCGACGGCACGCGGTCGCGCCCACTACCAAGGCGCCCGGCCCACTAACCGAGGAGGCCACCAACCGCCTCCACCTTTCACAGCAGGACGCACGAATGGCCACACTGGAGGCTGACCCCTATCTCACTGACGACGCCGGAGCAGCCTTCCTACCATCACCAGCACCGCTGCCAGGACTAGATGACTTGGATGTCGAGCCCTACCCACCTGTCCAGACAGAACGCTACCCAACCCGCATGTTCCTAGCCGACCCGTATACAGGCCTGGCGGCGCAGGCATTACCTGTTGCCATCAAGCGGGCCGAGCATTATGTCCTCAACTTGTTTGGTGGGCGTCGGCGTCCAGAGGATATTCGGGCATGTTTAGTGTGGACGCACTACGACGTTGATTTCACGGTCACGGCCCTGTCCATAGACATTGCCATCGATCCCGTCCTTGGGAATACGATGCGGCCCCAGACCTTGGAGGTCTGGAAGGAACACATACGCGCGCGCAGGGTGGCCCTCTCTGGAGGTGGGCCCCCCTGCGAGACCTGGTCCGACATCCGACGGGCTCGGGACATGGGGCCCCCACCACTGCGGCCCCACGATGACTTCTGGGGTACGCTTGCCATTACACCGCGTCAAATGGAGCAGGTA
>CAUYUJ010016302.1:17500-60000 GCA_963575745.1 Prorocentrum cordatum
CGGCTCTCGCCTGGGCGCCGCGCACGCTCGTTTACACGCTCCTCAAGGCTACCAAGATGGAGGGCGACTCTCCGCGAAGTCGCGTTAGGATTTTGGCCCTTCAGGGCCGAACCTGGTCATGATTGTCTTATCACCTCAAGGCGCTAGATCCAATACGGCTGCGTCCCCAAAAATAGGCTACACTATTATAACTGCTGCTGCGATACATCCTCACACTGATAAGGCATGCTTAGAAACCCCCTGTTTGTTGTACGAATATGTCTGAGCTGTGCTGCACGATCCCTTCGTTTCTGACCTAGTCGGGAGCAGTTCCCTCACCTCAGTTCGCAAAGTAACTGACACTGGCGAGGTTCGGGCTGGTACCGGTGCCTGTGGCCTCCCGACCTGTCCTCTGGGGCCAGCGCATCAACGCTTGTGTGAGCTCCTTGCGCCCGCAAGCAAAGCAAGGATATGCTTTATTTTCCCGTGCAGAGCGCGTAAACAGCATAGCACACCCGGCAAAAACAGGTGCAGCGTCAGGGGCGCCGGCTGGTCTCATACAAACCGATGACCCTGGATGACGCCACTAGCATCTGCGACTTCAGCTGGCCCCGGAAGATACCTGTTGTTCCCACACTCCTCTCGAAGGTAGGGCTGCTGAAAACTCCCACTTGGACTCCATGGGGACGGCTGACGCGAGCATCCTTCGTGAGTGCCACATCCCGGGGTTCCTCGCCCCCGAAGAGAAGCCGAATCCCACGCGTTAATTCAAACGGGGCCTGGGCGAACTGATGCGCGACAAGGCCCACGATGGCGACGATAACCAGCATGCCCCCACAGTCGCAATCACCACGCCGCTGTCGACTTGGTCGATCCCTGAGGTCATAGGCATGACTACCAGGGAGCGCACGCCTGTGGGATTCACGTCGGTCACGCTCACCTGACTAATGGGGATGGTCGCCAGCAGCACTACGAACACCTGCGCGCGCCCTGGGGCAGGTGTCCTAAAGGGGCAGCACGGTGGGCAAATTCAGGAAAGTGGAGCCCTCGAGCGGTTTGGCCTGCACGTCCACAGGATTGAACTCAGTGCTGACCTTGGCAGCAGTAACACTTCGGCCCCGCGCCTTCTCTTGGACCCGCAATCACCTCGTCTCCAAAAACCGAACTCGGCCGCAGCCCGGC
The DNA here is from genome assembly GCA_963575745.1 of Prorocentrum cordatum. Taxonomy (NCBI): domain Eukaryota; class Dinophyceae; order Prorocentrales; family Prorocentraceae; genus Prorocentrum; species Prorocentrum cordatum. The sequence goes on from CAUYUJ010016302.1 coordinate 18,662, forward strand.
CTGGACGCGACGCCCTTCGCGCTGGAGCTGCCGGCGCTGCTTAAGTGCAGCATCGCCTCGATGCCCATCTCCCCGAGCAGGTGGTTGACCCGGGAACCTCGGGCCGACCCTCTCACGACGCCGGCGGCCCCCTCCGCCGCGCCGCCCAAGGCGTGGCCGCCCTGCCGCGCGCGCGGACTTCCGACGGAGCTCCAACGCGGACTCGCTGTCGACCTCTGCCGCGATCGCCTGGCGCATCCGCCGAAACGGGAAGAACACCTCACTGAGGGCGCGTCTCCAGGTAGATGGCGAGCCGCAGCAGGGGCAACGAGCGGCGCCGCGCGGGGGCCGTCGCCAAAGCCTGCTGGATCTCAGCACGGTCGCGCGGCGCGCGTAGGGCCGCTGGCGCCATGGCGCGGCGCGCGACGGCGCGGCTCGCGGGAAGCAGGTCGGCCGACTCTCGGCAGCCCGCGCCGATAATCCTGGACGGCGGCGCGATCAACCGTGACGCGGCAGTCTCTCCTCGAATGTTTTTGTCGAAGACCTTCGCGCGCTCCATCGCGCCAGGCCCGAATCCGTCGGCGGACCACGCACCGCGTCGATGCGCGCGCGGAAGAAAGCGACAATCACGTCGCAGACGGCGAGCATGCCGCCGTTGCCAACCCCCGCGGAACAGCGGCCGGCCACGCACGACAGGACCAGGTCGGAATACCGCCGCGGGCGGCGCGCCGGCGCACGCGCCGCCCCGACGCAAGGCCACGAAGCGCGAGCGGATCGACTCGGCGCAGTTATCGCCGCACATATCGCTGTCAACCCAATTCCCTTTCACGCGACTGCCCCTGGCCAGGTTGTCGGTGATCACGTGAATGACCTGGCCCTGTTCTGGGCCGCCTGGATCTCCTCCATCTGGCGCCTCTCCCCCGCGACCCGCCTTCGCCAGGGCTGGATCGAGCCCCCGTCCAAACCTTGCTCCATGCACGTTGCGGCAGATGTCCTCGCAGACCAAGAACTCAGTCCTCCTCCGTCGCGACCAAATCGGCCAGGGCCAAGTCGCAAGCCAAAACGAAGGGAGCTGCGGCCACGTTGACGAGGAGCCCCACGATCGACCCCTGTTTGGCGTTCGCGCGGAGGCCTGGGGCCTCGCGCCCCCAACTAGTCGCAGCCACGCCCAGCTCCATCCCGCCCCCAGAGCCCCTGGCGCCAATCCTCCGTCAAACATCCGATTCTCCTCGCCCATGGGGCCGGGCGGCGGCGCATCGTCTTGACCCGGCGGCGGCGGCGCTAGAACAGGCCGGGCCCGGTCTGCAGCGCGCGGCCCCTGACCCGGGGCGGCCAGCGCAGGAAGCGCCCCCTCGGCTGGGGCCACCGCCGATCGCGAAGCGGCGGCGCTAGCTGCTGCCCGCGCAGCCGCCGCACGCCCCCCCACCTCTCCCCCTGCACCGTCAAGCCTTCGACGCGCGAGCTGCAGGCCCCCACGCGTGGGCGCCCGAACCCGTGGCGCCCGTCGCAGCGCGAGTTCGGGCCGACCTCGTCGACGATGGGTCTCGCGACGGACCTGCGCCTCGCGGCAAGCATGGCAGCTTCTGGGCAAGCTGCAAACTCGCGCGCCCCACGGCACGCACTCGATATTGTGGAAGAGACTCTTCGACAAGCGCTGGCCGCCCACCCTCCCCGCGGTCGCCCGGCGGTCTTTCCAGCACTCGTCGCGAGGAGATGCTCGCCCGCTGCCCAGACCCACGTCGACTTGGCCCACCGAGCCCGGCCTCGCGGCGAAAGATGCGATGGATCTCGCAAGCGACAGTCTCGGTGAACTCGCATATCGCCCCTCCGCATGGGGGGTCCTCTGGGGCGCCTGCACCGAGATGGGACCCACCCAGGACGTCGAACCACCCACCCGACCACCCTGTGATCGAGCGCGCGCTCCGCCCCGCATCGGGATTCGACGGCGGCCCTCAGCGCGCGGAACATGCCCCCGACCATCCTGTTGGCATTGTCGATGGCGCCTTTGCTCTGGGGGTCGCGTTCGGGTTCGCTTCTCGGAATCAAATCCTCCTGTCGCCTGAACTAAGCGGCGCGGAGCAATTCTTGGATGGCCGGTTCGCCGTCGGAGGCAAACGCAACGCAATGATGCCCTACGCGCGCATGGCCGCCACAGTCAACGCAACCGCAAAGGTGGCCGGGCCCATCGTCGCAATCTGTCCACGCTCGTTCGCCCCCAGCTGGCGCGCGAAGATGTTAAAGACTGCCACGGGTTCTCCGTCGATCTCCCACATAAACACGCAGTCGATGCAGCCGAGTGGGATGAGTGCTAATGGGTTCTGCGAGCGGCACCACGCCAAGCACAACCAGACGAAAGGGAACCAGGGCCTGGCGCAGTAGCATCGACCTCGGCGGCGCCGCAACCTCCGCATCCGCCACCGCGGGATCCAGCGAAGCCCCGAGAGCAGCCAGGGCAAGCCGACGAGCAGCGAGAAGGAGTCCGACGACGGCGAGGCGACGGAGCACTCCATCATGTCTCTGGAGAGGCATCAAGACCCGAGGCATTCCAGCGATGCCTGACCGAACGGCCGAAAGCAGCACCGTCTCACAGCTCGGCCATATCGATAAGGGCGCCTGTTCTGCCTCATGGGAAAAAGCCAAGAGTGGATCGGCGAAACGCGGATCAGTTCGGCGGTGTCCACGGTCGGCCTGCGGACCCTCAGCCAAAAGGTCCCCCCGCTGCAATAGGGCTTGACCGTGCGCCCGTCGCTCAGAAAGACGCACGGCTCTTTCCGATGATGGGGGCGCGGCCGTTCTCCGCAAAGGCGTCGGCGTTCACGCTGGCCCTCCTGGCACTCGCTGCATGGAAACCGATATGCAGGGATACGCCTGCGCTTTCTGCCGCCACCACCCTCGCGCCAGTAGATTTGACCTCCTCTCCCGTCGCCGGCTCGCAAAGGAGAACAAGGCTGGCGGGCAGGAGCGGTGCATACGCGGCAAAACAATGCGGGCAAGTCGCGGGCCCGGAGCCAGTGTAGAACAGCGCCCAATCGCACTCGACAATGCCCCCGTAGATCACGGCCCAGGCGTCGCACTGGGTAGGGCCGTATATTTTTTCCGTTAGCGGCGAGGCGGCGAAATCCGCTCCAGCGCGAAGCTAGATAGGGGCACTAACTAGCGAATTGGCCGGCAAGCAAAGATGGAAGGGGGACGGCCGAGAGGAAGGAGGGACGTTCAGACGCCGAAGAGTTCGACGATGAGCAAAGGGCCGTAGATCACGCCAACGCACCAGTACTCCTCGGGTGTGTTGGGGAAGCCTGAGGGCTCGTCCGAACGGACAGGGGTGTTGCCGAGCTGGACCGTCGACGCCACGGCTGAGGTTTAGTGCTTCCCCCCCAGCCGTTTCGCCGTTGATCCCGCCAGCATTCTCCGTCAGCGCTGCTGTCTTCAGCGTCTTCTTATCGTCCGCTTTCTTCGTCCGATTGTCTACAACCAGGCGCCATGCCGTGCCGCAGTGGTGGCAATCACGAGCATCCTCCCCCTTGAGTGCCTGGCGTCGCCCAGCGTCTCTGAACTTGGCAGATCGCCTTCAGTTCGCATCTGGGCTCTGTGAACGCATTGGGCTTGGACGCGTTGGGGCTAAAGTGGTCCGCGAGCTTGTCATTATTGACCCCTGACGTGACCACTCCCCTGGTTCGTGTTGTCCGAGATGGTGTCTCCCGACTGGCAGCCGCACTCCCTCACGAGCAGCTTGAACTTGGCTAGCGAGACATCACGGGGCAGTGGAACTCGTAGGTGGTGATCGTACCAAGCATCGCGGCGAACCTGTTGGACTCATTGGACGCGTACTCTCGCAGGAGCTGCCACTATGCTGTAAGGCCATCTCCCCGTGGCGTGTTCCTGATGTCGACTTTGGCGAATTCTGAGGTCAACGATACAAGGACGTAGTAGAGCTGAGCGTTCATCGTGATGTACATCTCGCCCTGGACTGTGATTGAAGATCGTAGCCTGCTGAATAAACGTTCCGAGCCTGGGGTGCACAGCGTAGGTGTATGCGTACGCCTCGAAGTCGAAGCTCCACGCCTTCCAGTCTGAGTGCAGGTCTGATAAGATATGAAGCTTGCTCAATCGCCTGCTGTTCACCATCTGGCCGCCGAAGAGCTGGGTTGCTGTCCTGGGGCCCTCGGCACCGTCGATCGCCATGGCCGCTGCAAGCCGCTGCCCAGCGAGCTGGATCCGTCGCTGGAGATCCGCATTCTCTGCAAGCATCAATCGGTGCCTGGTAACCTCGCCCTCCATGCCTCCATCGCGGAAGGAATGCAGCCGACGGCAGCCAGAAGAATCGCTCGACCACGCTCCGCTACCATCCGCGGAGTCGCGTTAGAATGTGGGCCCCTCAGGGCCGGATCAGATCATGATTAGCTCATCACCTCAGGACGCAAAAGTCAGAACGGTTGCGTCAGAGAGGGACAGACAATACTGATCCTACTGCTTCTGCAGTACCTTACCATACGGATATATCATAATTAGATACTACACAGCCTGACGAGGGATAGTTTTGCTGCGCTGCAGGCTCCTTTTCAACACGACGCTCGCGCTCGGGACGTCTTCAAATTTCATAGCCAAAACTACTCTGGTGTCCAACAGCTACCCTACACGGATGGAGGCCGCACCAGTTCAACATGGGGCTCTCGCTTGAGATTTCTTCAATATCCGGCCCAAAAATAAAACTGTTTTCAACAGTTACACGGATGGGGGCCGCCCACTTCTTTAACGTGATGTTCTCGCTTGAGAACCCCTGGCCCTGCAAGACCACCAGACTTGCAAAAGAGCGCAACCGTTACACGGATGGAGGCTTGCTTTTATCTGGTCCTCATCCTCTTCCTCGTCATCAGAGAATTCCCCCTTGACAAACCCCTGGGCGTCGCCTTGACCAGCTCGGCCTTGGCACATCCACAAGAAACCCGCAGATAATTCAAACCGTTTTCCTGTGAAGCCAATGCGAGGCCAAACAAGCTTCAGGTTATTTGCATGGGCCCTGCCTGTCATCAGAACAGTATCCGACTTGAGGGACCAAAGAACCAGGTAAGGCATTTAGGTCAACTCTTATGCTGGCATGTGTTCCATTGTGTTCCATTCCTGCTATGCCCTTTTTATGGTATAGGATTATCTGCTATGGTGTGCTGTGGGTTGTGCTTCCATCTCACATGCCATGTGATGGTATGCTGCTATGTTGCATCAGCCACCGTGTCGTAGGCTTGAGGGTCCCAGATCCCATGTTCTGGGCACTCCAAGGCGCGCGTGGCTTTTTCAGAGACCTCGGGGGCATGACTGGGAGTCAAATCTCAAACATCATCTAATGTTTTCAGGGGCCCGTGATGGCGCTCTCTCGGGGGTTTCTTGTGCTGTTTTGGAGTCCCTCGAGGCCAGCCCAGAAGGCCAATCATTGAAGAACACTCCCAAGTTACCTCAGTAGGCCTCTGGGGGGGGGGCGGGATGGGCTGATGGCTACTAGAGTGGCCCCCTGTGCCTGCCACAGGGGTATATGGCGCGCCAATGTTTGGGGTTCTGGTTCTCCCAAAAGTTTTGCAGCGCTCTCTGGTCCAACCCGTCGGCCACCTGGAAAGCGCTTCATGTTCAGCATAACATTCGCCTTCGAGACGCCTAAGATGGCCCAAGATGGCCTCCAAGGCGACACCAAGACGCCTCCAAGACGCCTCCAAGACGGCCAAGATGGCCCTACGATGGGCCTAAGATGGTCCAACCTGACCCCAAGATGGTTTCAAAACGACCCAAGATGGATCCAAGATGGCTCACAATGACCTCAAGACAGCCCAAGAGGCATCCGATAGAGACCAAGAATGCTCTAAGTTTATCTTCAGGAGGGTACAGAAAATGCCAACATCATTGATCACCTCCGCAAAATGTGTCAATTATTCTTGCGCTCACAAGGGCCAGGGGGACATAGAGAGAGAGAGCGAGAGAGAGAGTGAGAGGGACACAGGAAAGAGGAGACTCATGGAAGAATGGGAGGGAGAGGAAGGATACGGTGACGGAAGCGGTGAGGAGAACAGAGCTCAGAGGCGCGGCGCTGCCACGCTGCAGGGTCGGCCGGATGGCTGCTCAGGATTCACCTGAGAGCGCCGCTTTTAGCACCGCCCGCCCAGCACGAGAGGATCTGGACGGCGCAGAAGGCCAGGCCAAACGACCACGTGACTGGACGACAAAGAGAGAGAGAGAGATAGCGAGAAGGATAAAGAGAGAGAGAGAGAGAGAGCGCGAGACACAATGAGAAAGAGAGAAAGAGACAGGGATGGACAAAGGTATACATGTATAAAGAATGAGGAAAAACAAAAATATTCAACGGCTCGCTCTCGCGCCGTTTCGCTCTCCTCCCAGAGAGCCCGCGCCGCTCAGCCGAATGTATATCTGCAATGAGCACGCACTGCACTGGGATGTCGACCCCACATATCCCGACCTCTGGCCCTCTCCCTCCCCTCCCCCCCCCGCCGACCCCCCTTCTCTCTTTTTCTCTCTCTCTCTCTCTCGCTCTCCCTCTCTCTCCCTCTCTCTCGCTCTCTCTAGTCGCGTTTCGAGAGCTCTGCTCAGAGCGAGCCCAGACGCCAAGCGCCCCGCATCCTCCTTTCTTGCCGCGCGAGACTGGACAAGACCCACCCAGGTCGTGACACATTGGCGTCCCCGCCGTACCCCGCAGACGGCCGCAGCCATGGCTGCGAAGTCGACTGGCCGCCGCCGCCTGCCCTCCAAACAGCCAGCACCGCGCAAACTGCATGTGGAAGGAGCACCCCTTCATCGCAAGCAGATGTGCGTCGCGTTACTCGTCAAGAACGGCTGCGATCGAGCCACCCAGGCGCGCAATCTACTGGCACATCACCACGTTGACGACCTCCAAGATGCCTTTGACAAACACCACGACGACCCTAAAAACTAAGCGCCGCCCTGGCGCGCTTGCGTGCGAACCACGGCATCCGCTACACGCAGGACCACTACGAACACACCAAGCAAAAACGCGAGGGAACGATCAAGGCCTCACCGCCAAGCCGCACGCCCACAAGCTCCAGGTGCTACAGCACCATACGTCTGCCTTGACCCTGACAACTGGTCTGTACAGGTCACATCGGCGCCTACAAAAAACGTCGACGACAGTACCACCTACCAAAACGACATCTCCCTAAACGACACCGAAGACGGCGACAAGATCCACGAACAAACGTTGGGGCAGGGCACCCGCCCAGACGTCGCCATGGCCATCGCCGTACTTGGCCCTGTCAACCCTACCTACGTCGGCACTCCCTTGCCGTCCCCGCGCTTAAGCGAGGACCCAAAGCGACCAAACCAGTGCCCACCGTCATAGACGGAACGCCTTACCAACTCGGCACTCAAGTCCGATGCAAGCAAAACGTCGCTCAGGTCCAGCTCGAACCGGCACGCCACGTGGCCTGGATCCGAACCACGCTGCACGAGACCGACGCCATCGCCGCACCCTCCGTGCATGAGCCCTTCGAGGACCAGTTTTCGGGCGCTGCCCCGATCAACGGAGGTCCCAGGCAGCAGAGCAACAAAGGGGGCGGCTCGGCACAGGACCGAGCCAGGGAGAAGAGCAAAACGTCCAAGAAAGACGAGAGAAACTCTGCCAGCTCGACAGCGATCTAGAAGACATAGTCACTGCCCTCTTCCCCGCCGCGAAAACCCTTGAGCCCCGCAAAGCCTTCGGACGCTTCGGCTCCGGACTAGGCAAACGATCCCCAGCAGTCACCTCTGGCGCAGCACAACAGGATGCTGTCACATAATCACATGCCTCAGGGCTCATGGGGGGCCACCCACGGACCGAGCAATCTCAGCGCCAAGACGCCCGTTTATCAGGCAGTCTGGTTCCCGGACGGCCACACGGGAACGCTTGCTACACCACCTCTACCGAACTGGCGGCGCACGGGGCCGTGAAGCACGGGAGAACATGCGCCCTCGGCATCCGAGCACCGCGCGATTCACAGATCGCGCGGGACGTTGCCCTACGAGCGCGCGGCGCTGACGCATCGCTTGCCACAAACCGCTACAGGATTGCAGGCATAGAATCCAAATGCACTACCATCACCCAGGTCAGCAAGGTGCTTGCGGCCCTCGAATTGACCTGCGAAGTCTACCACGCGGCCTGAGATGTGGAAATTGCATCCCATTTTGCCCCCTCCCGGGCACACGGACCAGCGCCGAACGCCACAGTAAAGGTCCAACAGTGCACCGCCCCATGGACATTGCCGAAGCACCCTTCACCGACGCTGCCACTAGGAAAACGCACCACCACATAGTGACGCCCATCACCATTCACGACGTCCACGCATACAAGTCCCCCATGAGAAGCGACCCCAGCCCTTCCCCCAGACTCTCAATCGGGAAAGCGGCCCCCGCCACCAGCGGCAAGGGCGCAGCCATAGGGCAGCCCCCCATCAATCGGACGGTCGCGATCGCTGAGCGCCACCCGACCCCGATCCAACAGCGCCACACGCCGCCTGCGCTTCGCTGCCGCCGTGGAAGGGGTCCACATCAGCCCAAAGAAGCGTGGCCCCGAGGGCTCTGCTGACACCCCTGTGCCCTTGGAGGTGGACTCCGCGAGCCCAGTTGCCCCTCGCGAGACCAGCGAACAACAGAACCAACGGACAGACGCGCCACCCCTTCCCGCTCCACGGACATCCATCACAAGAACCAACACAGCTCCCGCGTCCGAAGCCCAAATCATCCATGGCTCGGAAAGCGAAGAGGACCGCGGGGACACCTACTCTGAGGACTCCAGGGAGGATTCCCACGAGTTTGGCTCGTGCAGCGTCTAACCAGACGCCGCTGCCGTCCGACTGGTCCATGACCAGCTAGCCTAACAGCTAGCCCATGAATGGACAACGCCCATGACCAGCTAGCCCAACAGGTCCATGGCCTCCAAGGCAACGTCGCACAACTAGTGGTGCCCCATCCAGTCCACGCTCACTGACACTGATGTCAGACTAGAAGGGGGGGACTCCCAGCGGTGGCCGCAGAACAACAGTCCGCTGCCAGTGCCACCAACGCCATGCGCAGCGACCTCCAGCAATTCCTGATAGCCCTTCAGACAGGCGGGCTCACCACCGCCCCAACACCAGGGATCACCGCTCCACCACCCGAGAGCGGCAAAGTTGCCGATCACCCCACTCCGATCACCGCCCAAAACGCCGAGGCCGCGACCGCTCCCCCCAGCCGCAGTCGTAGCTGCCGCGGCGGGGGCCGCCGCAAAAGGCAAAGGCAAGACCGAAAGGGCACCCCCGCATTGACGGGGCCCCCGGGGTCTGCCTCAACCCCTAGAGGAAGTCCTGTTCCCTCTCCATGTCTCCAATACGCCTCGATGTCGCTCCTATTATATACCCGCCTGTGGCAGTTTTGCATCCAGCACGCGCGCGCTGCGCTTGGGGCGCCAGCGTGCTCGGGGCGCGCACGTGCGTCAGAGGGGCGCACAAGCACGGGCGACGAGGACCACGAGCGCTCTGGCACTGTCCGCAATGTTTGCCTCAAAAGGTCTTGCGAGAACTGCCGTGCACCGAAGGGGCCATGCGAGCCAGCGCCCTCAGCGTGCCACTCGCTGCACCCAGTCGGGCCCAAGGGCGCCCGCCCCTAAGCGGCGCCCCCCCCCCCCGACGGGCGGTCAAGCGCGGGCCTCCGCGGTTGCTACATCGACCAAGTCCAGTCTTGCCGCGCAGACGCTGACCTTGCATCTGGCACGTTCCACCCCCGCGGCTACCGTTTTAGCACCGCCACTTTCGGGTCACAACGCAGCTGGGGAAGCCCAGCAGCCAGACTCGCCCACCTACTCGGCCCACATCCACATTACCCTTCCCAGGGTGAGCGATCTCATCCTCACCCAAAGGAGAGACAAACGGCCAGGATCACAGGCTCCACGAGCGCAAACCCCGACACCGACGCCAATCCACTGGCGCGCAACGGCAACAGCACTCCCAGTACTCCCACCAGCACCTGGCTAGTCGGTCCCATACACAGCGACGACGCGTCAGACCAGCAGAGCACACGACACTACGCAAGCTCTCACAACTAATCAAAAACTACACCCGAGGAGGCCAACACCACAACGATCCCGACAGCATACGCGACACTCACTGGGCTCTGATCCACTTGAAGCCCATAGAAGAGGCCTGGGCCCCTGGCGACGACGGCATCGACGAAATGGCAGCATGGCTCAACGACTGCCTCACTTACGTTTCAATGGTCCTACACCTTCCACAGTTCGACCAGATATTCGCCAACCTACCCACGCCACTCATGGAGCTCGAGCGAGCTCGCACGACAGGTGACATCTGCGCGCAGGCCTGGAGCCGGACTGAGCTGGGGATCGGCGACGCACCGCCGTGGCACTGAGCCAGCTAACGGGCCTGGCCAAGATCGAACGCTTCTAGTTCTCACTCTCGATTTCTATTGCGCGCGAGCTTAACTGGCGGGTTTGGAGGCGCACGCGGCCCGCTGCCCCTCCCCCGAGCTACATGCCAGGTGCACGGGCCCTTCTCCAACCAAGGCGCCAAACCCCCAAGCGCGCCCATACTCGCGGAACTGCACCGTACCGCCCCACCGCAACCACGCGAGACTATCCCTACTGGGATGGGCCCCTCGCAAAACGGAGAGGCTGACACGGCACTAGCAGAAACCATCAGCATGGGAGCAGGGTCGCTGCTCACAGGTGCGCTCAAGAGCCCCAGCGAACCAGGAGGCCCACATGCCAACATGCGCACGAGTCGACCCACAACGGCGCGCACACGCAGGCTGACGGGCACGAAGCCGCGCCGCACGACGCATCACCCAGAGGAGCGGGCAAGCGGAGGCGCACCCACCGACCGACGCCGAACCGTCGCGACGTGACCCAACCAACAACCCCCCTTCTGACCGTAGGAGCCCATCCTCAAACAGCCAGGGGGAAGATGACCCACACCCCTGCACAGCCGGGTCTTCGGAGGCACCTCCCACAGCCGCCATCGCCAGGCAACGTAAACTCATCCCACCAGTCGAATGCCCAGCGTCAGCTGACCACCAGGACCCCTAGCACGGCACGGCGATGTACCTCCCAGCCACGACGGCGCTGGAGAACCTGGCCGACGCGCTCATCCGAGACCTGCTACGCTGGGCCGCACAGTGGGATAAAGGCAAGTCGCTATGGTCCACCTGGGCCACCACACGTATGCTTCTCGCGTTCCTGCGTCGGCCGCACCTTGCGCACCACCTTAACCTACACCACGATCTACCTGACCACACGTCACTGGCCTACCATCTAGCTACGCTGGCCTACGACCACCCCGAGCCAGAATGCTGCTCTGACGCCCCGGAAGGAAACGACGGGTCCGCGGCATCTCTCGCGATCCTCCAAGACGACGCAGGGCCCAATCGCAATACTGGCAACACCGACGCGCCGCAGGGCCCCTCCCCGCAGGATAAACATCAGAGCGACACGACACGCCAAGGCCAATTGAGCTTCAATGGCACAAATTGGTTCCAAGCTGACGACCCCTTCGTGACCAACGACAGATACACAGAGCACTCTGACTATGATCCGACCCACCAGAATGACCACCGACCCCCTCCGTTCTCAGCCACCCTGAGGACGACACCAAACGCGCTACCTCCACTGTGCTGCTACTCTAGGCGCTCTGGGCCTCCATGGCGGCGCCAGGCCCTTGTGGCTCAGGACCAGATTTCCAACGCTGCAGAGGAAAACAGCACAATGAGCACAACGTGGTTCCCGGAAGGCCCACGCAGCAACCGAATGACGACAGGGGCAGGAGGTCTTAAGCCTGCCCCTAAGACGCCCCTGCAGGCAAAGCCCAGGAAAGTGGCTTCACCTACGCCTGCCTGTGCCAACGGCAGTGCGGCTACCAACCCTGCAATACCCACCACGCCCACCAACTATCAAGCATCACGACAGCAGATGCAGATATTGGCGAAATGTTGGCCAGCAGATCAAGAGGACGCTTGGCACGACCACTGAATCAGGTGTGTGTTCACCAGGCTTAGGCAACCCGCTCAGGCGGCAGCATGCAGCCACCTATCACCTCTCGAAGCAGACCTCCTACGCATTACACAAGCCACAGAGCGTTGCCGGCAAGCTTCTGGGGAATCACGGACAGCGCCCGAAGCATGCGAGGTAACCACCAAGAACGGCACAACCTCCAGCGCAGGACGGCGCGCTACCTGGGAGGGCCCAGCACTGCCCAGAACAGCAGGACCCTCGCAAGGACCCCGCGCCAGGACGGCGAAGCAGCCAGGGACGCTAGGTGGCGCCCTCTCACCCGCCGAGTCGACCAGCCCATCTCCGATGACGACAACACATCAGACACCTCAGACCCAGCGGCGCAGAGACAGCGGCTGTCTGACCGAACCCAGCTGACCAGTGACCCCATCAAGGACACTGAGGAGCCCCCGCAACGCAGCGAGGCCGCACCGAGCTGCCGCGCGACGGTTCGAGCCACGCACGCCCTCGTCGCCACCGCGATGGCCTGGCAAGCCCTCGAAGATAACCCGGGGCAGGGAACCCACAGAGCGCCGTCACCGCACGGGGAAAACGCAGGACGATACCGGCGATCCGACCCTGCGCAACGCAACATGCTCTCAGCGAGCCAGCCATCACCACCATCTGCTGGGCCCGACACACCATCAGCACTCTCTGGGACGACGCAACGCCAACTATGATGTACATCTAAACCACCATCACATTGTCGGCTACACTAGCTCCCTTCTGTATTCTTTGTCACAGTTGCGGCGCTGGCCGCATCTCCCTGCTCGGTGGCAAACTCACGGGATGGGCCATAGACACCTCAGCCATGCGCCCCCTCGTCCCCGCGCGCATCAGGCCCGCCCAGAATCGGTGCGCTGATAACGACCCCGCCGCCCAAGCACCGCTTCAAACTGATTCTCCCACGGAATAACGCGCGCCACCAGAGTGGATCAGAAGGACAGCGCACGCGGCCGAACACCGCCCCAGCGCCGCCTACGACACCAGCCCAGCCACTACACCCATAGTAGGGATGTGGAAGCCAGGTGTTTGGCTGACTCCACAGCCCCCTGCCCTAGGGCGCCCCACGGCCCCCCAACCGCTGATTCGAGATGCGCGGCGGACAGGCGAGAACAGCTCGCAAGGAAGAACAGGGGGAGGGGCAAAAAGAGGAAGAACTAGGGAATCCGAAAAATATGAAACAACTTTTGGTCAGCCATTCAAGCGAGTCTCTAGCGTCGGAGGAGGAGCAAGAGGAGGGGGAAGGAAGAAAAGGAGCGAGGAAAAGGGAGGAGGAGAAAGGGGAGGAAAAGGCAAAGGATGAGGGGGGAGGAGGACCAGGAGGTAGGAAGAGGAGGGGGCGGAAGAGGTGGGAACGCAAAAAGAGGTGGAATAATGAAAAGGAGGGGGGGGAGAGCTGGGAATGGAGGGAGGGGGGAGGCAGGGAGGGAGGGAAGGAGGGAGGGAGGAGGGGGTGGAGGAGGACGACGAGGAAAAGGAGAAGGATGAGGGGGAGACGCGGAAGAGGAGGAAGGAGGGAGGAGGGAGGAGGCCCCCGAGAGCGGCGTGGGGATAGTGCCGAGGTGTCACGGCGCTTGATTTGAACTATGGACGCCGTCGGGCCTTCGGGCTGGCGCTGCCAGCCTTGGAGTCGACGCGACGATAATGGGGAAGCCCCCCAAACGATGGGAACCAACAGGCGGCTTAGAAGGGCCTCCGGGAGGGGAGGCGGGGAAGGTGAGGGGAGGGGAGGGGGGGGAGGGAGGGGAGGGAGGGGAGGGGAGGGGAGGGGGAGAAGGAGGAGGAGGAGGAGGAGGAGGAGGAGGAGGAGACGGAGAAGGAGGAGGAGGAGGAGGAGGAGGAGGAGCAGGAGCAGGAGCAGGAGCAGGAGCAGGAACACGGGCAGGAGCACCAGCAGCACGAGCAGCAGCAGGGCCCCTCCTCCCCCTCTCACCCCCCCATCTCTCAGTCTTCTGTTTCACTCTCATGCGCTCGCGCAACCAGCGGCTCAAGCTGGCCCCCAGCTCTCCCCCGCCTGCCCTGTCCAGGGCTCAACGGGCTCGGCGGCGGCGGCGGTCGGGCGCAGGCGCGCGGCCGTCCGCGGGCCGGCCGCTCCGTGGCTGTCGAAAGATGGGCGTCGATGCGGGTGGGCGATGGTGAACCCGTATCTTGGGAGGGGGTGATCGGGGCACGTGGAGCGCGGTCGCGATGGCCGCGACGAGCCCCGTGACCCCCGCCAAAGATGTGATCGTGCGACCACACATTGTCGGAATTGCCGTCGTGTATGTAACCGTTTAGGCTCGAGCGAGTTTGTTCGCGTTGGCCGCCCCGCTCTCGAGGGCGGTGCTGCGCTGCAGCAGGAGACACAGCTGCGCTGCAGCAGCCATGGCCACTGTACCCAACATCATCGCAGAGTTGAGTCACATGATAGATTGGGTACAGACTCAGATTGGATTCGGGCTGGACCCAGCAAGTTGCGCCAATCAGCAGGTCGATAGCCTCACTGCTGAGATCAGGAGCCTCTCGGCCATCTCCGTGGAGAAGGCAACTAAACTCGTCACCGCAGTCCGCACCAAGGCGCTGAGCGAGTGGACTGAGGCGCAGATCACTGAACTGCGCAGCGCAACCGGAACGAAGTGCCATGCCATTGCTAACACGGGGGAAAAGCGGTGGCCAGAAGTTGTTGCCTTCCCCAGGTTCTTGACAGCAAGCGAGATCGACTCGCTCAAGAGCGGCAATCTCTTCGAGAGAGCAATGACCCAGGTCGTCGTCAAGCGTGCCCACAAATTGGGCATGCACACGCTGAGCGAGACGCCCAAAAGGCATACTGCCGCCGTGGTCGCCAGGGCCAGTAACGTCGGGACGGCGGGCCGGGCGTGGTGCGAGCTCCTGCGGAAGGTCAAGAAGGGCCTCGGAGCTATGAGAAGCTCGTCATGGCGGCATCACACGATATGGAAGTACGAAAACCCCTCGGATATCATGGCCGAGCCGTGGTACGAGGCAGCGCACAGCGACGGTGCCCCGTCTGGCGACGCATGGGAGATCGAGGCGCCCGACTTCGCCAGGGCGAGCCACGGGAACGCTGGCAAGTCGGAGCGCAGCCCCGCGGGCGCTGCCATAGCGCCCGCAGCGGCCACGTCGCCATCCGAGCTCGGGGCGCACCAGGGCAGGTTCGGGAATGGCCTGGCGCGCGTGCTCTTCAGCCACACCATGGCCGCCGCCGCCGCCGCGCCGCCGCCTGCGACGCCGTCGCCATGGTCGGCGTTGCCGCCGCCTGCGACGCCGTCGCAGCGGTTGCCAGCGCAAGTGCTCGCGCCGCCGCCCAAGGCAGCAGCCCCGGCGGCCCCAGCGGCCGCGGCTGAGGTCGCACCAGTCGCAGCGGCAGCGGCTGCCGAGAAGGCGCCTGCGCCCGAGGAGGCGGCAGCGCCGCCAGGTGAGCCCTCCTTGTCGGATATGGAGGCTGCGTTGCGCAAGAGCATTTCGGCTCGCGCCGCACTGCGCCGCCTTGCTGCTGCCGCCGACACCCCCGACGTGGATGAGGGCGATGCGGTGCGCAAGCGACCAGCCGCGCGCGGCGGCCCAGCACCGAAGGCGACGAAGGTCGCCGCGAAGGCTGCCCAGAAGAAGCCCGCCGCGGCGAAGTCCACCGCGAAGCCGTCGGAGCCCCCAGCGACGCCCATGGGTGAGGGGCTCCGCCCCTGCATTACTGGGTGGGCACCGCGACCACGAACTGGAAGATGAGCACTTACAAGGCCATACCGGGGAGAGCGGACATACGGGTCCGCTGGGACACGGGGTGCTACACCCGCCGTGAGGTTTTTGCAAAGGCGCTTGCATTCATTGATGATCGGTCGTGGGTTGTGATCGCCATGCTTGACTGCGTCGCGCCAGCCTTTTACAGCGGCGATAGGCTCGCCTTATGCTGACATGCTAGAACGCGCGCATACATGATTGAGCGTTTGGGTTATATATATATATATATATATATATACTAGAACCACGCGCGCGCTTCGCGCGCGCTTAGGTTCTGTCGAGTCACAGACCCAGGAATCGTTGCGAGAAGAAATTGGTGACGCGAAGCGTCTTGGGGGCGTCCTTGGACGTCTGGGGTCTCCTGGGGCCTCTTGAGGGGCCTCCTTGGGGCCTTCTTGGGCTCCATCTGGAAGCCAAGATGGATGCAACAAGAGGGTGCTTGGGCTCTCCGTGAGCTATCCTCTGGTTTTCATTCCCCTGGAGAGGAGGAGGAGGAGGAGGAGGAGGAGGAGGATGAGAAGGAGGAGGAGGAGGAAGATGCAGAGGAGGGAGGAGGAGGAAGGAGAGGAGATGTTGGGGCGCTCTTGGGGCCCTCTTGGGCTCTCTTGGGGCTCGTCGGGGCCCTCGTGGGGCCACCTTGGGCTCCTCTCGGAGCTCCAAGAGGAGCCCACAGAGGGGCCCAACATCGGTCACGCGAGAGCTCTTTCGCGTGACCGATGTTGGGGCTCTCTTGGGGCTCGCTTGGGTCCCTCTTGGGCCTCCTTGGGCCCACGTGGGGTTCCCTCGGGGCGCCCTCTTGGGCCTGTCTCGGGGCCCTCTTGGGCCATCTTGGGCGCCTCTTGGGCCGTCTTGGGGCCCTCTTGGGCTGTCCTGGGGCCCTCTTGGAAGCTTCTTGGGCCGTCTTGGGGCGGTCTTGGGCGCCTCTTGGGCCGTCCTGTAACGTCGGAAAGCCCAAAAGACAACTTTGTTGAAAATGTACGTTTTACGAACGGAATGGGCAATTTTTGCGTCTAGGGGCCCTCTTGGGACGCATGTTGGAGGCTTCTTGGGGCCTCTTGGGGGCGTCCTTGGACGTCTGGGGTCTCCTGGGGCCTCTTGAGGGGCCTCCTGGGGGCCTCCTGGCGGCCTCTTGGGGCGGAAGGCTCGAGCTTGCGGTTCGTGGTCCCCCTCTGGGCCCCCTCTTGGGCCCGTCTTGGGGCCCTCTTGGGCCATCTTGGGCGCCTCTTGGGCCGTCTTGGGGCCCTCTTGGGCTGTCCTGGGGCCCTCTTGGAAGCTTCTTGGGCCGTCTTGGGGCGGTCTTGGGCGCCTCTTGGGCCGTCCTGTAACGTCGGAAAACCCAAAAGACAACTTTGTTGAAAATGTACGTTTTACGAAGGGAATGGGCAAATTGTTGCGTCTAGGGGCCCTCTTGGGACGCATGTTGGAGGCTTCTTGGGGCCTCTTGGGGGCGTCCTTGGACGTCTGGGGTCTCCTGGGGCCTCTTGAGGGGCCTCCTGGGGGCCTCCTGGCGGCCTCTTGGGGCGGAAGGCTCGAGCTTGCGGTTCGTGGTCCCCCTCTGGGCCCCCTCTTGGGCCCGTCTTGGGGCCCTCTTGGGCCATCTTGGGCGCCTCTTGGGCCGTCTTGGGGCCCTCTTGGGCTGTCCTGGGGCCCTCTTGGAAGCTTCTTGGGCCGTCTTGGGGCGGTCTTGGGCGCCTCTTGGGCCGTCCTGTAACGTCGGAAAGCCCAAAAGGCGACTTTGTTGAAAATGTACGTTTTACGAAGGGAATGGGCCAATTTTTGCGTCTAGGGGCCCTCTTGGGACGCATGTTGGAGGCTTCTTGGGGCCTCTTGGGGGCGTCCTTGGACGTCTGGGGTCTCCTGGGGCCTCTTGAGGGGCCTCCTGGGGGCCTCCTGGCGGCCTCTTGGGGCGGAAGGCTCGAGCTTGCGGTTCGTGGTCCCCCTCTGGGCCCCCTCTTGGGCCCGTCTTGGGGCCCTCTTGGGCCATCTTGGGCGCCTCTTGGGCCGTCTTGGGGCCCTCTTGGGCTGTCCTGGGGCCCTCTGGGAAGCTTCTTGGGCCGTCTTGGGGCGGTCTTGGGCGCCTCTTGGGCCGTCCTGTAACGTCGGAAAGCCCAAAAGACAACTTTGTTGAACCATGTACGCTTTACGAAGGGAATTGGCCAATTTTTGCGTCTAGGGGCCCTCTTGGGACGCATGTTGGAGGCTTCTTGAGGCCTCTTGGGGGCCTCCTTGGACGTCTGGAGGCCATCTTCAGCATCTCGGAGCCCTCTTGGAGGCCTCTTGGAAGTTTCTTGGGCCGTCTTGGGCGCTTCTTGGGCCGTCTTGTCTGACTGGGGAGGCCTCCGGCAAGCCCCGACGAGCCTCCGGGCCCCCCGGGGTGCACATTTGTGGTCGAGGTCCCGGCCCCGGGCCCCCGGACCCGGTGCGCCGTTATATGTGTATATATATATATATATATATATATACATACATATATATATATATATATATATATATGTGTTAGTGCCGCGCGTCCCATTGCAGTTCCTCGGTCCTGGCATGTCTCGCCACAACAATCAGAGTCACCAGCGCTGACTCAACTTAAGTGACATGGTCGACAATTATTGTAATTTGCTAGGGTATACCCACACCGACGAATATACTGTAGTCTGCGCAACTCCACGCTGTCCATCACGGTCGACCCGGACACAGCGCAGCGAGCGGAAAATCTAGAGGCAAGATGATTGCATACTGTGTCGCGTAAGTAGTACAAGCCCAATGCCGTTCAAGTCATGCGCAGACACGCCAGTCATGCCTTGCATGTATCATGTACCATATCAGTTGTACCAGTCGTCTGTGATAGGACGGGGTCGGTTTGTTGAGAGTGGCTAAGCATTCGCACGGCCAGCCGTGTTTTGTGACCGAGCCCCGCGCGCATTGCAACTGATGAAAGCACGCAGGCACGCCATGCAAGTCATGCATATCTGCGCTGCCAGGTCAACACCCATGGAACAGGTGACCACTGACGAAGTCGTGCGCGATGCAACGATATTCACACGTGGCGCGTGCTGCGGAGCGCCCTCATCCGTGTTGTCCATGCGATACATGCAATCGGTGCGTCGCAATCAGTTGATATCATCCGTAGCCGTTTTGGCCCCAGTCGATGGCACGGCGTCGTCGACGCCGCGAAAGCGACCCGCGTCTCGCACGGCGGACGCCGAGGCCCTCGTCGAGATCCACCGCAGACCGTGCATCTCCGAAAGAGGGATTTCCCACGTATTCAAATGTATCAGAGACAATGGCATGCCATATGCAATCTCAAGGGCTGCAAAATATTGTGCAAAGGCGGTGGTCGTTGCTAAAGAAACGACACCTTACGAACACTTGCTGCAATGCGTTGACATGCAATTAGAACACGGCCAGCCATTCCAGAACTGGGCGTGTTGACCAGGGCCCACGCTTTATGCCGCGTGCAAGGCTAGCAGCGGGTTCAGGTCGTTGATGCGACAGCAGCTGTGTAGGTACCCGTGCACGCCAGCACGTCCATGGCGAATTCGCCTTTTAATGCAACGGGATCTCCCGACGCGACCCGTTGGCCCAAGGCAAAGATTATAGAGGGGTCGATGCTATCTATTGGAGCTTCATGGAGTTCGACGAGCATCTCTCCAACGAAGACGCCTGGTTCGTCTTGTCCGCGGCAAGAGTTGCCATGGTGCGCAAACTTCCAGGCGGCATTGGCCACTCGTTGCGCATACTTCTCAAGAAGCTGTGCTTCAACGCCGATGCTGGTGAAGTCAATCTCAAGACTACGGGCATCGCGCTCGATGTCCGAAAATGGCGACGGCGCGGCGCGCGCGACACTGGTCGCGAAGCTAGAATGCACCATCGGGGACGAGGAAGCACCGCGGGAGCTGCACATGAACAAAGGGCACGCGGGGATCAAGCCGTGAGCCACATGCAAAAGAATGGCAAATCAGAACTTCGATTATATCCTGTATGACGCGACAGGCTGGTACGTGTCATATGCATCAATATACAAAAGGAAGTGGGTCACCAACACAGACGAAACCGTCGTTGCGATCCTTCGCAGAAACCGCCCCGGGAACGGATGGACAATGGCGAGATACATGATGAACGATTCAGGGTGCCCACGCAGTTAAACGGGTGGAACTATCATCCAAATCACGTAGCACTCGACCCCGCTTTGGGGCACGGGTTCATGCCGATGCTGTGCTTCGATTGGATGCATGTCCACGTCGTTGGCGGTATCGTTGATAAAGAGACCACTGCCTTCCTCAGCGATCGCACGGTCGCTTCTATCGTCAACGGCAACGACCACAACGCATACTTTCAGGCGTGGGCGTGGCCGAAAGATGTCAAACACGCCCGTCGGGTTTTCGACGCGGGCAAGTTCGCTGCGGGCGCGTCTGAAACGTTGTCAGCCATGCCCGTGCTCGCACGCTACGTCAGAAGTAGTAGCCAAAGTTGCAGGCGCGCCTGCATGCGCCAAAAACATTTCGAGCTTTCTGGCGCTGCGCGACGCCTTGGGCTTGTTCGTTGCACTGGCGAGGGGCGCATGCGTCAGTCACGCCGAGCCGTCTGCTGCAATTGCACATCATAGTCGGCTGCGCCAGGACGTGCTACGGCACCAAAGTCTGGTCTACAAATTCCATCTGGCCACGCCCCCCCCCCCCCCCCCGACACGCGCCAGAAGTTCGGTGCATTATCATGCTTCGTGCACGAGCGGAAACACAATATTGTCAAGCGGTGCGCACACGATCACAGTTGCTTGAGGCGTCCTGGAAGGACATCGACGTTGCAGCTGATCGCCCAGCACCGCCACGAACGTAACCTCTTCAGCATTGCAACTGCGTTGCGAGATCCGATTCCAGCGTCTAAGACGTTGATCGAATGCCTAACGCATGTGCGCCCCCAGACGCAGACGGCTGCGTCGAGCACAAAAGGGTACAACAGCAACAATGTATTCGGTAGGGGTGACACTGTTCCGATGGGTTGTAGTACTGGTCACTCAGCCGTGCTGATATGGTCTCGCGTGCAGCGCGGCGTCGGGACGGCGTCGCAATCGGAACCACTTAGCTTGATTCTGCGGTTGACAACTCGTCAGGCGCATTCAGGATGGAGTAAATACACCATCCACGAAGACCAGCAACCAGTCCTCGTGCCAACGAGAACGATAATTCCCCTGCTCCCGCGCAAGGTTTCAGACTCACCCATCTTTACCACGCGCTGGCCTGTCGGGCGGGGTTCCGCCACATGCTCGGCCCCGATCAAAAAGCTGCAGCTGGCAGACAGCGCCGCGCGCGATAGAATCCGCGGGCCGCCCTGCAGACTACATGAAAACGCTGGCCCTGCGACCCTGCATTTATGGCACCCGACACCATTGTTTCGAACAGCGCGGCCCGGCGCCTTCGAACCTCAACCAATGCGGCGCTGCGCAGCGCGCCCGGAATGGCCGCGGCAATGATGGCTCACATGCGACACATTCGCAGCGCGCGCCCTGATCAACCCGCAAATTGTGATTAAAATGTTACGTCTACGTCGGGAAAACGGCGTCCTGCTTGAGACTAGTTTGAAACTACCTCCTTTTCCTATTTGAACCTGTTCATTTCTACTTTTCTAGATTGTATATATATCCTATGTTTTCTAGCCCATGTTAATCAACATGGCTGGGTGCTGTCTAAGGACTCGCTGTCACAATCCCAATCTCTCTCGACCCCATCCAGACTGCCCGAATCGCGCGCGCGGCCGCCGCCCCGCGCCCCGCGCGCAACTGCGCGCCTTCGCTGAGCTGCCCACCCCTTGCGTGCCCTGCCACGGCGGAGGGGCACCTGTCGGTTGCCCGCGCCGACGGGGTCGGGGCCTGCCTGGATCCGGGCCCTCGGCGTCTCGCACGGCTTCGTCGCGGCGTTCACGATCGCGGGCGTCTTCGCGGCGCGCGAGCGCCGCCTGAGAACGCGGGCCCCGCCGGCGCCGCTCGCCGAGGGCGCGGGAAGCACCGTCGAGTCGGCGCCCCAGGGCTCTGGGACCGACTGCGGCCGAGCAGGCGCGGGCGGCCAGGCAGAGGGCCCTGCGCGGGCGACGACGCCATGGCGCTCCAGCCTGGGCCCTTCCACGCCGCGAGGTTCCACGTGCCAAGCCGCGAGATCTGGCGCGAGAGGCCCGTCGTGCTCGGCCCGCGCACCGCGACGCCCGACTTCGACGCCCACCCCCCCGAGGGCCAGGCCCCGACCGCCGACGCGAGGGCCATCGTGCGCCCGCTGGGCCAAGGTGCGCCTGTCGATGGGATAGCGGCAACGAGCTCGCACAGCCGTCGGCGCCCCCCGACTGCTGGCAAGGTCTGGGACTCGCTCCGCCCGGCCGCCGCAGCGGGCGCCGGCGCGTCGCCGGGGGCGCGCCTCGCGGGCGCCACGACGCCCTCTGTGGACGCGAGCTGGGAGGGGCCAGCCACAGGGCTGCACAGCTCGACGCGCCCCAGGCCCTCCCGGTCACCAACTGGTCTGATTCCCCAGCGGGTCGCAGACCCCGGCGAGATGCTCTTCCACTCCGCTTGCTGGACGTCGACGCGAGGCCCCAGGCGGTCTCAGGTCGGCGGCCGCGGCAGCGCGCGGCCCGCGGCGCGGCGCGGCGCCAGCGGCGCACCGAGGGCACCCTTGCCCTCAACTGGCTCCACTGCCGCGCAGCTGACGCACCGAGCGGCGCCGAGACGGCGAGCGGCCCCTCGACCCGGCGCCTCGCGGCGGAGGAGCTGCAGGAACAGCGCCGCAGTTTTGACCTGCCAGCTGGACGCGGCGAGCAACGACAGTTGCGCGCAGCACCCCTTGCAGAGGTGCTCGCCGCGACCCCGGGCCACCAGGGCAACCCCGGGGTCGAGCCCTACGACAAAGCCCTCGCGGCCTGGCCGGCCCTCGCGGGCCCCCCCGCCCAGGCGGCGCCCGCGGCGCGGCGACGCCGCCCAGTTGAAGAGCATGAGGCAGAATGCGCTGAGATCCGAGGCCCAGGCGCGCGAGCTCCAGTCGTCGCAGGCAGTCGATCAGCCCCGCGTCGACCCGCAGCTGCGAAACCCTCGCAAGGGCGCCGAGCTTTTTGAACAGATGCTGCTGCACCACGCGATCGAGTGGCGCGCGGCGTTCCTCCCCCTACTCCGCGGGGACCCGCGGGCGGGCTGAGCCTGGTCTTTGACGCCCGCGCGGCGAACGCCCATGTCAAACCCCCGCCGACCACTGCGCTGCCGACGCCGTCGGCGCGGGCGCCCCTCGAATCGACGGACAGCATCTACGTTGCCCAGGTCGATGCACCGCGCGCCTTCTACCACATGGCGCCCCCGAGCCGGCTCGGCGAGCACTTCTGCGCGCCGGCCACCTCGAACCGCTACGCTGGCATGGAAACGGCGGGAGGCGGCGCAATCAGCCCGCGGGCCATCCTCCAACCGGCGGCGCGAGTCACGCCAACGGGGCGGAGCTGGGCTTCGCCCCACTGCCAGTCCGCCCTCGCGCGTGGCACGGCGGACCCCGGCACCGAGTCCGCCTGTCACCTGGCCGACGGAGCTGCTCCAGAAACGCCGGCCCCCGAGACAGATCTCGCGGCCGCGGGCATCGTCGACAACATCTGCGCGGCGTCCCAGACGGCGCGCGCGGCGACGCCGAAGGCCCAGGCGCTGGCGAAGCTCCACGTCGACCGAGTGGCCTGCACGTGCGCGGCTTCAAGAAGCGCAGTCCGAAGGCGTCTACACGTGCATCTAACTCTCGGGCAAGACGGCCAGGCTGCGCACGGGGCCCGACCGACTGGCCAGGCTGCGATATGCCACCCTTGCCTCGCCGTCGCGTGGCTCGGCCGCCCGCGGCGCCATATTTCAGTAGCGGGCCGCGCCACTTGGGCCAGGATCACGCGAAGAGAGCGCCTGTCGATGTTCAACGGGCTTGGTCCTTTCATTCAAGTTGCTGGTCCGACACCCACAAAACCACGGCCGCCAGCACGACGGGAGCTCTACGCGGTGGCCGCGCTGCTGCCCCTCGCGCGGGCCTCTGCGCGCTCTCCGTGGCTGGGCGATTTCGACGCGTCGGATGCCTCGCCGCATGGGATGGGGGTGCGTTGGAAAAAGCTGGACCCCTTCGTTGCCTCATCCACGGGCAGGGCCGCCGAGAAGTGGAGGCGCAGAGTCTCCGAGGCCGGCGCGGCCAGGTCCCATGCTCTCAGGGTCCATCGGATCCGCGCGATGCTGCTGCTGGATGCTCGCTGCCGTCGTCCGTGCCTCATGGAGACGGGGGCGCCGCCTCCGTCTCGGATTTCGTCGAAGTACCGTCGCTGCTTTAGAATTCGAAGGACTGTGTCATTATTCATTACAGTCGTCATTGCCGCAACGGTCTCAACATTCTGGAATATGGAGGGGGGGCGCGATGCTTTGCTGTTCGCCATGCTGCGCGCGCTGCTCGTAATCACTGACATCGATATCTCTTCTTCGTCGATTATGTGGTTCTGGCTCTCAGTTCCGGCAAGGACCGCTCGGGCCCGCAGCACTCGCGACACTTTTTGAGACGGATCGCCGCCCTGAGCCTCACCACTAGCATCAGTGTCATCGCACGATGGACTCCGAATGACCGGAACGTCGCCGATGCCCCGCCGCACGAGGACTTCTTCCTCTGCCCGTGGACAGAGTTCGACCACGAGGGCCGCGACGAAGGCGCCGAGCGGCCAGCAAGTTCTGGAGGTCCACCGGGGGCTCCCGCACCTGGGCGCGGCGCGGCTGCTGGCGGGCGAGACGTCTTTCCTCGAGACCGCCGCAATCACCCTGTCCGAGCGTTGGACGCGTGCCGCGCCCACGCCATGAGGTTCCACCTGTTGTGCAAGTGGACGGGGCAGTCGTTCGCGAATGCCGTCGCGTTGGACGCACTCCTGCTGGCATTATTCGGAAACCTCTGCCTGGACGGCTTCGACACGGCGACGGGCCGCATGACCACAGCGGTCCTTCGTCATCTGCTGCTGCACATGCTGGGGGGTCCGAGGCCGCTCCCGAGAGCGGCTCGGGCTCTCAAGGTGGGCGCGCATGATGCCGCCTCAGATGAACCTCCCGATACCCAGGCTGGCGATGCCAGCAGTGGTCGGGCTTTTCATCCTGGAGGGAAGTTCGGCGAGGCGGTTTTCGTGCGGCTCGCGTTCGGCACGTACCTTCGTCCGAGCGAGGCCTACCGCCTCGTCGCGGGAAGTCCGATCGAGCCCAGGCCAGGCTCGACCGAGGGCTACCAGCACTGGGGCATGATCGTCAACGACGCGTCGACGGGCGGCCCAGGCAAGATGGGGGTCACGGACGAGTGTGATAGTCGACAACGCGTGCCGGTGGCCCCTCCTCCAGGGCTTGAAGCGCCGCCGAGCTCACAAGGAGCCGCTGTGCAACTTCCCGCGGTCGGAGATCCGCCTGGCCTTCCTCGAGGCGCTGGTCAAGCTGGGCATCTGGGACGGCGTCTCGGCCCTCTACAAGTTGACGCCGCTCGAAGGAGGTCAAAGACGGTGGCTGATGGGTCACCGACGAATCCCTCAACCGCTACGCCAAGAGGTCGAGGATGCAGCAGTTCATCGCCTCTCTTCCAACGCAGGTGGTGGCGCTGGGTTCAGCCGTCGACGGGCGGGAGGCGCAGCTCATCTCGACGATGGCGTCGACGGGGACGTGCTCGCCGCCGGTGGTACCGGTGCCTCCCGCGGCCCCGACGGGCAAGCGGACGCGGGCAGCGGGCACCCGAGCTGAGCGGTAGGTGGTGGCACTTCGGCTGAGTAGGCTCTCTCGCAATGCCACTTGCCATAGCTTAGCAGAGCCTCGTTTCATATTCTTGTTGTGCGGATCAGGTCTCAGTCGGATCGATGCGGCGTCCCGCCGTTTGGGCATCGGGACCGTCGTCCTGGACACAAGCCGTGGGCCCTCCGACGACCTAGGCGCGCCTGGCGCCTGCCTCGTCGTCCACGGCTGGATTCGCGGCTCGTGTGTGCCAGGGGCCTGGTTTCGGCCCGGTCTCGTCTCCTGGTCCGTCTTCGGCAGGCCTCCCGCTAGGTCGTCGACTCGGCAATGCGGGCTTTCCGGTCTTAGTGGAATCCTTGATGCACGCGTGCGGGTAGCAAAATGCCGAGGTGCAGAAATGCCTTCAAACTCTACTTGTCTGTGCGCAGTGCAACGTGCCAGCTACCTTAGAGCACCCTGCAAGCAGCGCCCTTTAGGACCACCGTCTCGGCGTCCGTTTCCTCCAACCCTCTGCGTCGAAGACGGTTTTTGATGCGTGCATGTTCGAGGGGCGCGTGCACCGCAGATGGCGCCTCATAGGTTGGCATGTCAAAGGCTTGCACGAGCTCTCAAGATGCTGCAGCTGCAGCCGCAGATTGTGTGACGGACCCAACAAACTTCACGTGGGTTCCCTTGGCCTTCCTCATCTCGACGGGGTCCAGAGAGCCCACGCTCGTCAGATTCCTCGACTCGTGGCGGCTGAGGGCGTTGACGCTTTGCTCGCTGGTGCTCGTCGATTGGCCGCGGTGCTCAGACTCAACAAGGCAGTAAATTCGCGTTGAAACAGCGACAAAAAACGTGTTGAATTGGATGGCATTGAAAACCATTTTGGAGGCGGCCTCCTGGCCAATATACCAAACTCGCGTGTGGGGTACGGTTTAGTGCTCTGCGTGCTGGTTGGCCTCGGAGCGCCCTCGGCCCCTCGCATAAACATTAACATCAGGCGCAAGCATTTCCGCACATTTTGCTCTGCAGGAAACGTGTGGGTTTTGCGTGATCCGCCGCCTCTTCCTCGCTCAAGTCTGTCCCCCACCCCCTCCCCTCTCCTTCTCGCTCTCTGCACAGTTTCATGCTCTGCATGCGAACTGGCCTCGGAGCGCCCTCGCCCAAAAAATAACAGCTGGCGCAAGCATCTCACCACATCAGCATCATCATCAACACCATCATCAGCAGCATCATCATCATCATAATTGTCAGCATGGTCATCATCAGCATCACCATCTGTATCAACGTCATCAGCATCACCATCATCATCATCATCATCATCATCCACATCATAATCATCATCATCACCATCATCATCATCATCATCATCATCATCATCATCATCAACAACAGCATCATAATCATCCGCACCATCCGTATCATCCATATCATTATCATCAACCACAGACCCCTGAAAATAAGCCCCAGGGGATGGTAATGTTCGGGGCCTGGGGGGATAATGAACGTTTTTCCCCAGCGGGGGACGATGGTGATGAACATGGCGATGGTGATGATGATAATGATGATGATGTGGATTATGTGGATGATCCTGGGCGCTCGTGTAATTAGGTCCTGGCACAGAACTGTCCTTAGTGCCCTCGAGTCTCGCTTCTAAAGGTGGCCTGATCAAGGGAGGTCCTTGGCGCTCCTGGCTAAGGAACCTCTCTTGCGTACCATCTCTAACCATCCGCCCCATTGCCATGCTCAGCGTTTGTTTTGATGATGTTGGTAATCAACATGAAATCATGGCAATTTCGATTCGCAACTTCCCTCCGCCATAATCAAGTTCGGCCTCGCCGCCCATCTCCACAATCCAATATGTTTGACCCCGGGATAATAACCACTCAGGGGTTTCGGTGGGGGGTACTCTTTATTGTC
This sequence comes from Prorocentrum cordatum, assembly GCA_963575745.1. Taxonomy (NCBI): domain Eukaryota; class Dinophyceae; order Prorocentrales; family Prorocentraceae; genus Prorocentrum; species Prorocentrum cordatum. Next base: position 46,024 of record CAUYUJ010016302.1, read on the forward strand.
TGGGGAACGGGGTTATTATCACCATAACCGCTACCATTACAAACATATTTACCAACATCAAAACCCACATCAACCCCATCATCACCCACATCGTCATCATTATCATCATCACCATCATCATCATGATCCTCATCACTATCACTACACACGGAGGAAAAGTTTGAAACGAAATTCCTCACTCTTCGCATGGAAGCATTTGAGCACGCATCATATCAAGGGCAACTTCCATTGGTCACATGCAGCGCTGCACGCACGTGGAGCCGACGTGGGCCAGAAGGTTTCGTACAATGTTGCACCACATGGATCGCGCCTGGGCTGCGGCCCCATCCGCTCGGCGGCGGCCCCGTTCGCGCTCGAACCGAGTTGAGACGGCCCGACTCCAGATTTAATATTATAAGAACGGGTGTCGGATGAGTCCCAAAATCTGCACGACATTGTATAACGTCACACACCAGACGCGTCCGATGGCGGTCTCAAAGCGGTCTCAAGCAGTCTCAAAGGGTCCCAAAGTGCCCGAAACCCTCGGCGCCGAACTCATTTGCGAGTCTCACAATGTGTCATAGTGCTACGAAACCCTCGGCGCCGAACGCAGCTTCCAAATCGCACCGAAACCCTCGGCGCCGAGCACATCCGCGAGCCTCACATGGCCTCACAGTGCTACAAAACCCTCAGCGCCGAACGCAAACGCTCGTCTTCAAGGCGTTCAACTCGTTCCAAAACCCTCGGCGCCGAGCGCTTCCGCAAGTCTCACATGGTCTCGCAGTGCCACGAAACCCTCGGTGCCGAACACATTCGCGCGTATGGCCCGAAACTCCTGGCGCCGAGCACATCCGCGCGACTCGCGTGCCCTTGCAGAGCCGCGAAATCCTCAGCACCGAACGCATTCGCGCAATTCACAGGGTCCCACAATGCCCAGAAACCCTGGGCGCCGAGCCCATCAGCAAGTCTCACATGGTTTCACAATGCCACGAAACCCTCGGCGCCGAACGTATTCCCGCGTTTCAAAGGGGTCTTACAATGCCAAGACACACTCATGGGTCGAACCCTCCCTCGGGAAGCAGGGATCACTCCGTCAACCAGCAAGAACAAGTTCTGCTGAAAATCTCTGGGCAATATGCTAACCACGATCGGGAAGGTATCTGGCCATGGCTGTGGTTGGAAAAAGGCTGTGACTGGCCATACGAACGTTATGTCCCGAATCGTATCGCCAAAAAACAATAGCATAACATTCAAAAGCTTGAATAACCTTGGATATCGAAACAAGTTGTGGCCACCGAAAGGGGAGAGCACCAGTCTGACGTCAGCGCGCAAGCATGCGAGGACGCCCGCACGAGACACGCCACCAACCAATCACACGGGAGTTGGAGCGCAGAGTGCATACTCCACCGCGTGTGCATGTGTGACTGCGTGCGTGCGTGTGCGTGCACGTGCGTGGTTGGTAGTATGCGCGTGCGTGCGTGGTTGGTAGTATGTGCGTGCGCGTGCGACGCGCTGCAATGCGACCACGTTCGATGCAACGCAAGGCCATGCAAAGCAATGGGACCGAAACGTCCGCACGCATTGGACTAAATGTGGACATCGCGCTTTCGCGCAAGGCATTCAGTACCACTGCAACCTCAATGGCGATGCATCGAATGACGCGGTCCCCCAGGCGAGCGCGAAATCCCTTTCTGAGCATTTCTTCTCGGACTGTAGCATCACCACCATCAGCATCATCATCACCGCAACCATCATCATCATCATCATCATCATCATCATCATCACCATCACCACCATCACCATCACCATCACCATCATCATCAACATCATAATCATCGCCGTCATCGTCTTCGTCATCGTCTTCTTCCCCGTCCTCCTTCTCCTCCTGCTCCCCCCCCCTCACAACCTCCAAATTCTCCCTCCTACCTGCACTTCCCCCCCCCCCCGCCTCCTCGCCCCTCTCACGTCCCAATTCCTCCCTTTCCACCTCCCTCGCCCATCCCCACTACCGCCCTGTTTCCTCCTCTTCAATTGCCCATCCCACCTTCCCATAGCCACGCTCCTCCTCCTCCTCCTCCTCCTCCTCCTTCTCCTCCTCATCTGCGCCCTCCTGATCCTCAACCTCATCCTCCACCGTTTGAGTTTCTCCTCAATTGAGTAACCCTCATGAGTATCACCATCATCCTCATCAGCAGCAGCATCAGCAGCAGCATCAGCAGCAGCATCAGCATCATCATCAACATCATCACTTTCAGAGTAATCGCTAAAAGCCCTCCTCGTCATTCTCACCATCATCATCCTCGCCATCCTCACCGTCATCACCATCTTCCCCCTCCGCTGTATCGTCACACACCTCCAGGCCACTCGCTTGGACAAACAGCTCCAATCACCCTCATGTCCCTAATAGGCCGGCGCGCCTGAACAAGCCGCACTGCTCCGGCTCCCAGGAAGACCTCGCCCTTACCTCCACTACAAGTCACTTGCACGTGTACTGACGAACATGCACTATGCACTTCATTCGCACAAGTTTGAAGCGAACCTGTAATGATTATCCCGCCAAAGCAACCTAACAGCGATGTGTATAAGCATGTCTGGAAGCATTCCCCTTAAGATTCAGGTGAGAATCCAGTTGTAGAATTCTGCTGTTCTCGGAGTCGCAGTCGCATTCGCAATGACAGTCGCAGTGGCAACGGCCTTAGGATCCAATGGAATCCTAAGGATTCCTAGGGATTCCAAAGGCATCCTTAGGCATCCTTAGGAATCCATGGGAATCCTCAGGATTCCTAAGGATTCCTGAGGATGCTTAACTATGCCGACGGATTCCTAAGGATGCCTACGGATTACTAAGGATTCCTGGGGATTCCTAAGGATTCCGATGGATTCCTACGGATGCCTCAGCCTGCCTCAGTTTCAGCCTCAGCCTCAGCCTGCCTCGGCTTGCCTCAGCCTCAGCCTCAGCCTGCCTCGCCTCAGCCTCAGCCTCAGCCTGCCTCAGCCTCAGCCTCAGCCTGCCTCAGCCTCAGCCTCAGCCTCAGCCTCAGCCTCAGCCTCAGCCTCAGCCTCAGCCTCAGCCTCAGCCTCAGCCTCAGCCTCAGCCTCAGCCTCAGCCTCAGCCTCAGCCTCAGCCTCAGGCCTGCCTCAGCCTCAGCCTGCCTCAGCTCAGCCTCAGCCTCAGCCTCAGCCTGCCTCGGCTGCCTCGGCCTCAGCCTCAGCTCGGCCTCAGCCTCAGCCTCAGCCTCAGCCTCAGCCTCAGCCTGCCTCAGCCTCAGCCTGCATCAGCCTCAGCCTCCCTCAGCCGCAGCTTGCCTCAGCCTCAGCCATCAGCCTCAGCCTCAGCCTCAGCCTGCCTCAGCTTCAGCCCCAGCCTCAGCCTGCCTCGGCTTGCCTCAGCCTCAGCCTCAGCCTCAGCCTCAGCCTGCCTCAGCTTCAGCGTCAGCCTCTCAGCCTCAGCCTGCATCAGCCTCAGCCTCAGCCTCAGCCTGCCTCAGCCTCAGTCTCAGCCTGCCTCAGCCTCAGCCTGCCTCAGCCTCAGCCTCAGCCTGCCTCGGCCTCAGCCTGCGTCAGCCTCAGCCTCAGCCTGCCTCAGCCTCAGCCTGCCTCAGTCTCAGCCTCAGCCTGCCTCGGCGTGCCTCAGCCTCAGCCTCAGCCTGCCTCGGCCTCAGCCTGCCTCGGCCGCAGACTGCTTCAGCTCGGGCATTCAAAATATGGCACAGGACTAGTGTTCTGGGAACACGAAGATCACGAAGTGGCCCACAGTTCGCTCCGGGCAATCAACATATGGTGCAGGAATGGTGTTCTGGGAACATGATGAACACGAAGTGGCCTGCCGTTGGCTCCGAGCATTCAAAATGTGGCCCAGGAATGGTGTTCTGGGAACACGAAGAACACGAAATGGCCTACAATTGGCGCCGGGCATTCAAAATGTGGCCCGGGAATGGTGTTCTGGGAACACGAAGAACACGAAATGGCCTACAGTTGGCTCCGGGCATTCAAAATGTGGCCCGGGAATGGTGTTCTGAGAACACGAAGACCACGAAGTGGCCTACAGTTGGCTCCGGGCATTCAAAATCATGCCCAGGAAAGGAGTTCTGGGACCTCGAAGATCACGAAGTGTGTAAGTGTTTGCTTAAAACGACTTCCGCGGATTTTCCCCGGCACCCGTCCGGCATCTGCCCAGACCCCCCTGGGGAGTCAAGATGCTTTCTTTTGAGACCATTAGAATCCTATCAGTCTTCGCTGTTAGGTCAAAAAGGACTAGGAATATCGCAAGGTTGACTCCAAGGGAGCGCAAGCAAACGCGACGCTTGTGCAGAGGAGGGAGAGGAGGAATGCGCACACTAGACGAAGGTCGCCGCGCCTGACACCTCATCTCTGCCCCGCTAACTCGCGACGAACTGATCATCCGTTCTCCACCGTACATTCCTCCAACGGTTGGCACACCAGCCTGCGGCACCGCGCACAACGAATCGTCGAGCGAGGCCCCAAGACGTCCCAACAAGGCGCCAAGACGGCCCCAACTAAACTGCTAATGTGTGTATACATACACACACTAGAGCCACCCCCGCTTTGCGCGCTCAGGCTCTAGTCACAACTGCACCACGTTTTGGGGCTCTACCTTTCGCTCGTCTGATCGGCGACATTGTGAAGTCCACTGCATGTGGCGCGTTGCAGAGTCTCCATCCGCCTCGGCCCTCGGCCCCCTCCCCCTCCCCCTCCCTCGTCCTCGTCCTTATCCTCATCCTCGTCCTCCTCGTCATCTTCCTCCCCGTGCTCCTGCTCCTGCTCCTGGTCTCCCTCATCATTCCCTCATGCTCCTCCTCCTCCTCCTCCTCCTCCTCCCTCCTCCTCCTCCTCCTCCTCCTCCTCCTCCTCTCCTCCTCCTCCTCCTCCTCCTCCTCCTCCTCCTCGTTACTCCATTTTCACTCCTACCGTCCTCCTCATCTTCCTCCTGCTTTTCCTCCTCCTCCTCCTCTTCCTCCTCCTCCGCCTTTTCTTTCTGTCCCATGTGCTGCACCTCCTCCTCTCCTCCATTTGCAGCTGCTCCTATTCCTACCTCCTCATCCTACTCCTTCTCCTTCTCCTCTTCGTCCTCCTCCTCCTCCTCCTCCTCCTCCTTCTCCTCCTCCCGAATGTTCCCAGAGAGGTCTCGCGAACATATGGGCAGCTGTTCTCCACCGCCCTAGCAGGCAGGGATCGTGGCCCAAAGGGAGCTCCACCTACTGCCTCAGAGAGGGAAGGTTCGCATGGCGTCTTCACGCCCATTTCGGCACACTCCTCACACGGATCGCGCCCCACAGGGAGCTCCACCGACAGCTCCAACAGAAAAGATCGCATGGCGTCCCTCGGCATATTCCGGCACAATCCTGACGAGGATCGTACCCCGCAGGGATGTCCATCTATGGCACCCACGGGCAATTTCGAATGGCGTCCCCACGCCCGTTTCGGCGCCGCTACACGCGGATCGCGCTCCACAAGGAGCTTCACCTACAGCCTCGGTGGGCGCGCTCGCGCGGCGGCCACCCCTTCACGCAGATCGCGCCCCGCAGGGAGCTCAGCGTGCCTGCGCGCACGAGCTCCGCAGCGACCCTCTATCCGGTCTACCCCGCGTCGCGCAGTATTTGAAGAGAGAGCCGCGCCCTGCGCTATACGCAGCTGCGAAGGGGTGGGCCCTTCGCCAGACCGAGCGATCTGCCCTTTCTCTTACATGCACACATATATAAACGCAGACATGCAATCGTATATGCATACATACATGCGTACGTACATACACACATATATGTATATATACACATAATTACACAAACTGTGCCGCTCGGGCGGCGCCCCAGGAACGGGCCTAGGTTGTGGACAAGAGGCCTCTCGTAGATGTATATTATGGTTTCTTGGCAAGTCTCTCAAAAGCCCGCTTGGGGCCTCTTGGGGGTCTCCTGGGTGCTTCCAGGGGGCCACCTGGGGCCTCGTGGAGGCCTCTTGGAGGCCCCTTTGGGAATTCCTGGGCCATCTTAGGAGCCTCTTAGGGCCCCTGGGTGCCCGTCGTGGCCAAGGCTCGAAATTTGAAGTTGGTTTTCCCCCTCTGGGATCCCTCTTGTGCCTGTCCTGGGGTTCTCTTGGGCCATCTTGGGGGCCTCCTGGGCCGTTTTGGGCCATTATTGAGCCGTCCTGGAGCCTCTTAAGGGCCTCCTGCGCCGTCTTGGGAGCCTCTTGGGCCGTCGTGGACGCTGTGGAAACCCAAAAGGCGAATATCCTGAAACTAGCCTGGCGAAGGACCCAACCATATGTAGCTGTGAATACCGCAATTATGGGCATCGTATTCGGTGGAGCTCCGCATGGGGCCACGGAGCGCTGCACTGGGTGGGCGAGACGCATGCGACGTTTGCCACTGGGACCTTCGGTGGAGTTCCCTATGGGCCACCAAACGCTGCACTGGGCGGGGGAGGCGCATGCGGACTTTGCCCGTGGGGCCTTCGGTGGAGCTCCCTATGGGCCAAGATACGTTGCGCTGGGTGGGAGAGACGCACGCGGGCGGTCCCACTGGAGCCTTCGATGGAGCTCCCCATGGGCCACGAAACGTTGTGCTGTGTGGGGGAGACGCATGCGGATTTTGCCATTAAGGCCTTCGGTGAAGCTCCCTATGGGCCACGAAACGTTGTGCTGGGTGGGGGAACGCATGCGGACGTTGCCACTGGGGCCTTCGGTGGAGTTCCCTATGGACCGCGAAACGTTGTGTTGGGTGCGGGAAACGCACGTGGACTTTGCCACTGGGTCCTTCGATGGAATTCGGTATGGGGCCACGAATCGGTGGGGCTCCCTATGGGGCCACGAAACGCTGTACTGGGTGTGCGGGACGCACGCGGGCGGTCCCACTGGTGCCTTCGGTGGAACTCCCTATGGGGCCACGAAACGCTGTACTGTGCGCGTGCGGGACGCATGCGGGCGGTCCCACTGGTGCCTTCGGTGGAACTCCCTATGGGGCCACGAAACGTTGAACTGGGTGTGCGGGACGCATGCGGACGGTCCCACTGGGACCTTCAGTGGGGCTCCGTATGGGGCCACGAAACGCTGTACTGGGTGTGCGAGACGCGTGCGGTCGGTCCCACTGGGACCTGCGCTGGAGCTCCCTATGGGGCCACGAAACGCTATACTGGGTGTGCGAGACGCATGCGGGCGGTCCCAGTGGGGCCGTCGGTGGAGCTCCCTATGGGGCCACGAAGCGCTGTACTTGGTGGTGCGTGACGCAGGCGGGCGGTGCCGCTGGGGCCGTCGGTGGAGCTCCCTATGGGGCCACGAAGCGCTGTACTTGGTGGTGCGTGACGCAGGCGGGCGGTCCCACTGGGACCTTCGGTGGATCTCCCTATACGGCCACGAAGCGCTGTACTTGGTGGTGCGTGACGCAGGCGGGCGGTCCCACTGGGACCTTCGGTGGATCTCCCTATACGGCCACGAAGCGCTGCACTGGGTGGTGCGTGACGCGCGCGGGAGGTGGCATTGGGGCCGTCGGTGGATCTCCCTATGGAGCCACGAAACGCTGTACTTGGTGGTGCGTGACGCGCGCGGGAGGTGGCATTGGGGCCGTCAGTGGAGCTCCCTATGGAGCCACGAAACGCTGTACTGGGTGGTGCGTGACGCATGCGGGCGGTCCCACTGGGGCCTTCGGTGGAGCTCGTCATGGGGCCACGAAGCGCTGTACTGGGTAGTGCGTGACGCATGCGGGCGGTCCCATTGGTGCCCTCGGTGGAATTCTCCATGGGGCCACGAAGCACTGTACTGGGTGATGCGTGACACATGCGGGTGGTGCCACTGCGGCTTTCGGTGGGGCTCCCTGTGGGGCCACGAAACGCTGAATTCGGTGGTGCGTGACGCATGCGGGCGGTCCCACTGGGACCCTCGGTGGAGTTCCCTATGGGGCCACGAAGCGCTGTACTGGGTGGTGCGTGACGCATGCGGGCGGTCCCACTGGGGCCTTCGGTGGAACTCCCTATGGGGCAACGAAACGCTGAACTCGGTGGTGTGTGACGCATGCGGGCTTGGTGGAGCTCCCTATGGGGCCCCGAAACGCTGTACTGGGTGGTGCGTGACGCATGCGGGCGGTCCCACTGGGACCTGCGCTGGAGCTCCCTATGGGGCCACGAAACGCTGTACTGGGTGCGCGGGACGCATGCGGACGGTAGCGCTGGGACCTTCGGTGGAACTCCCTATGGGGCCACGAAACGTGTGAGTGGTGTGCTGAAACGGGTGATGATGATGAAACGCAGGGAGGAGGGAGAAGGGGGAGGAGGAGAGGAGGAGTGACGCGGGGCGCTGTCTCTTCAAAACGAGGACCCAACACCACGGTATGGTTGGGAAATCCGCCAGCCCGTTCGCGGGGTCACCAGGCTGCAGGCCGAAGATTCGCAGTTTCCTGTACCAGTTGCAGCTTCCAGTTTCCACTCTTACAGTTTTGCTTCTTGCTGCTTACTGTACCTTGTTGATGGACCGCGCGACGGGGGGGGCCCAAAACGGGCAGGTTTAGCACGCCCTGAGCGTGTTGTCTGAATTGCTGGGGTAGGAAAAAATTACACCCATCACGCAAATCGGCGGGGTCAGGGTTGGTGGCTCCCCTCACGCAGATCGGCGGGGCCAGGGTCCAATTATCCTGGCAAAGTTCCCAACCATACGCAGTAGTGGGTGCCGTAATTGTAAATATTTGTTTCGGTGGAGCTCCCTATGGGGCCACGAAGCGCTGCACTGGGCGGGGGGGAACGCTGTACTGTGTGGGTGGTGTGCCGAATTGGGTTTCCGGGACGCATGCGGACGGTCCCACTGAGGGCTTCGGTGGAGCTCCCTGTGGGGCCACGAAGCGCTCTACTGAGTGAGTGGAAATGCCAAAAGTGGGTTTCCGGGACGCATGCGGACGGTCCCACGTGGGGTTTCGGTGGAGCCCCCTACGGGGCCACGAAACGCTGCACTGCGCGGGTGAAAATGCCAAATTACATTTCCCGGACGCATACGGACGGTGGCACTGGGGCCTGATCCCTATGGGGCCACGAAACGCTATACTGGGTGTGCGGGACGCATGCGGACGGTACCGCTGGAACCTTCGGTGGGGCTCCCTAGGGGGCCACGAAACGCTGCACTGGGTGTGCGGGACGCATGCGGACGGTCCCACTGGGGGCTTCGACGAAGCCCCCTATGGGGCCACGAAACGCTGCACTACGCGGATGAAAATGCCAAATTACATTTCCTGGACGCATACGGACGGTGGCACTGGGGCCTTGGGTGGAGCCCCCTTATGGGGCCGCGAAACGCTGCACTGGGCGGGTGAAACGCAAGGAAAGGAGGGACACGAAACGCTGTACTGGCCGTGCGGGACGCATGCGGACGGTAGCACTGGGACCTTCGGTGGGGCCCCCTATGGGGCCACGAAACGCTGCACTGGATGGGTGAAACGCAGGGAGGAGGAGGAGAGCCACGAAACGGTGTACTGGGTGTGCGGGACGCATGCGGACGGTAGCATTGGGACCTTCGGTGGAGCTCCCTATGGGGCCACGAAACGCTGTACTGGGTGGGTGAAACGCAGTGAGGAGGGGGAGGAGGGCAACGAAACGCTGCACTGGGTGTGCGGGACGCATGCGGACGGTAGCACTGGGACCTTCGGTGGAACTATCTATGGGGCCACGAAACGCTCTACTGGGTGTGCGGGACGCATGCAGACGGTAGCACTGGGACCTTCGGTGGGGCTCCCTTATGGGACCACGATACTCTGTACTGGGTGGGTGAAACGCAGGGATGAGGGGGAGGGCCACGAAACGCTGTACGCGGTGTGCGGGACGCATGCGGACGGTAGCACTGGGACCTTCGGTGGAGCTCCCTATGGGGCCACGAAACGCTGTACTGGGTGTGCGGGACGAATGCGGACGGCAGCACTGGGACCTTCGGTGGGGCTCCCTACGGGGCCACGAAACGCTGCTTTGGGTGGGTGAAACGCAGGGAGGAGGGGGAGGAGGGCCACGAAACGCTGTACTGGGTGTGCGGGACGCATGCGGACGGTAGCTCCCTATGGGACCACGAAACGCTGTACTGGGTGTGCGGGACGCATGCGGACGGTAGCACTGGGACCTTCGGTGGGGCTCCCTATGGGGCCACAAAGCGCTGCACTGGGTGTGCGGGACGCATGCGGACGGTAGAGGAGGAGGGGGAAGAGGAGAAGGAGGAGGAAGGCGGGGACCAACTCTTCAAAGCAAGGACCCAACATCACAGGATGGTTGGGGAAAACACATGGGATTTGCGACATTTCACATTTCTGTAATTTGCTGGCTCCCCTCACGCAGATCGGCGGGGTCAGGGTCCAAAAACACACGGAATTTGCCACATTTCTGACATTCGGTGGCACCCCTCACGCAGATCGGCGGGGTCAGGGTCCAAAAACACGATGAACGTTGCCACATTTCTGAAATTCGCTGGCACACCTCACGCAGATCGGCGGGATCAGGGTCCAATTATCCTGGCGAAGGTCCCAACCATATGCAGTTGTGGGTACCGTAATTGTGAATATCTGCTTCGGTAAGGCTCCCTTTGGGGCCACGAAGCGCTGCACTGGACGGGGGGAAACGCTGGACTGTGTGGGCGGTGTGCCGAATTGGGTTTCCGGGACGCATGCGGACGGTCCCACTGAGGGCTTCGGTGGAGCTCCCTGTGGGGCCACGAAGCGCTCTACTGAGTGAGTGGAAATGCCAAAAGTGGGTTTCCGGGACGCATGCGGACGGTCCCACGTGGGGTTTCGGTGGAGCCCCCTACGGGGCCACGAAACGCTGCACTGCGCGGGTGAAAACGCCAAATTACATTTCCCGCACGCATACGGACGGTGGCACTGGGGCCTTGGGTGGAGCCCCCTACGGGGCCACGAAACGCTGCACTGGGTGGGCGATAATGCCAAATTGGGCTTCCGGGACTCATGCGGACGGGGGCACTGGGGCCTTCGGTGGAGCTCCCTATGGGGCCACGAAACGCTGTACTGGGCGTGCGGGACGCATGCGGACGGCAGCACTGGGACCTTCGGTGGGGCTCCCTACGGGGCCACGAAACGCTGTACTGACTGTTTTTTTGGGGGAGGGAGAAGATGGGAGCGGACCCCACGACAGAACACCACGCACACGTAGCAGGCTTGTCCTGCGAACGTGGCCGAAACTCTTGCCGCAAGCTCGAACAGAGAGAAATGTGCCACCCTGGGCGTTCGCAAAAACGACCTGGTAAAACCGTAAAGTGCCACCCTGGGCGTATGCGGAACCGACCTGGTGAAACAGAGTGTGCCACCCTGGGCGTTCGCCAAATTCACCTGGCGGAGGGAGAGGAGAAGAGGGAGGAGGGAGGGGAATACGTGGCCCACTAAATGGGGAACACACTATAGTTGTATACCCACTCTGCTGAACTTGAAGTCGTCATCTCCACTGCTCGCGCAAACATCCCACCCACTCACCCGCAACTTGGTTTGCAAAACCTCTTAAGACCGACTACGACGACACTGACGACAACGACGACGACGACAACGACGACGTCTCCGACGACTTCGACGACGACACCGACGCCGACGCCGACGAAGACGACGACGACGACGCCAACGAAGACGACGACGAGGGAGGAGGAAGGACGACGACGGCGACAACGACGACAACGACGACAACGACGAGGGAGGAGGGAGGACGGCGACGACGCGAACGACGAAGAAGGAGGAAGGACGGCGACGCCGACGACGACAACGACGAGGGAGGAGGGAAGACGACGACGACGACGACGACGACGACGACGGCGATGAAATAGGAGGGACGACGACGAGACGCCGACGACGGACGACGACGACGACGAGGGAGGAGGAGGAAGGACGACCACGGCGACAACGACGACGGAAACGACCACGACGCCAAAGAGGACGACGACAACGAACACGAGGAAAGACAGAGGACGACGTAGGCGACGACGACGACGACGACGCGGGAGGAGGGAGGACGGCGACGACGACGACGACGACGACGCAAGAGCGCGCGCGCACGCTTTTGTTGAAAAAATGCGTGTTGCGAAACCTTGGGTTTTTGTAGGTTTTTTGGACACACGATTTTGAAATCCTTCCGAAACCAATGGGTTTTGAAGGTTTTCGGCATACGCGCGCGACGACGCGCGCGTCTGCACTTCGTCCCATTTGTTGCAGAGGATTCTCGCGACGGCACACGCGCAAGGGCGTTCGACAGATTTCGACATGCGCGCGCGAAGCCCGTTTAATAGCATCTTGTGAAAATCTTGAAAAAACCTATGGTTTTCTTAAGATGTCGCAAAAGCTCGCGCGGAAGCTCTTTTAGCAATCAGTGTTGCGAAACCCTGTGTTTTTGTATGTTTTTTGGAGACTCGATTGCGAAATCCCTCCGGCACCGAAGGTTTTTGAAGGATTTCGGCATGCCCGCGCGACGACGCGCGCGTGCGCACTTCGTCATTTTTTTTGCCAGGGACTCGCGAAAAAGTGTTACGTTAGAACAAAAAATGTCACCGCATAGTGTTGTTTTACAAAGGACCCTCAGGGGGGATACCGGTTGGCATTTGACATTGTGATTTCATATTTAGGATGGACATGTGGTCAGAATGATATATGATTTACATACCCGAAAGGGGGAGTGATAACTCCGGGGGGGGTAGAGTCTATTCTGTTTTTAGAAGGGAGAAGAAAATAAAGCTAGGGCGCAATGCGAAGTTCCGTGAATGACCACGAAAACCAACAAGCCCTCGAACGTCGAACGGCCTGGCGGCAGCACGAGCCGATAAGATAGCAAAGCCGAGGAAACAGGAGGAAAGGAGGCAAGCAAAGAGGGCCGACCAGGCCCGCAAAAACAACGACCTAAAGGAGGAGCCAGAAGCAGACGAGGCGAGACCCCCCAATGCGGAGCCTCGCAGACAGAGCCGACCTTAACAATGGCAATGCGGATGTGGTAGCCCCCTCCCGCAAGGTGGCAGCCACCGAATTAACTCCTGGGCCCCGCCCGACTGGCCGGGCACTCACGAAGCAGTCAGCCTCTGTGGCAGCGTGGGCAACGGCCAATTGAGAGGAGAGAGAAAGAGGGGGAGGCAGAGCGAGGCGGAGGAGTAAGAACTGCCGTGCACGCGATCTATCGGCCACGCGGCCGGGACAGAGCCGACTGAGTATCCGCACAGCGCGTCTCCGGAAACGCACCGGAAAAACGCGGTCGCTGCCGAAAACGCCAACTCCCCAGATGGGCCATAAGCCCAAGAAGGCAGGGGACCGCCCCCCGACGACGACGACGACGACGACGACGACGACGACGACGACGACGACGACAACAACAACGACGAGACGACGACGACGACGACGACGACGAAGACGACGACGACAACGACGAAGACGACGACGACGACAACGACGACGACGACGACGACGACGACGACGACGACGGCGACGGCGGCGACGACGACGCCGACAAAGAAGCGGCCCCTCCCCCCCAAGGCGTGGGGCCCCCGGGGGAGGCGGGAGGAGGAAGAGAAGGGAGGAGGGCTGCAGAGACCACTATTCTCGACATGCGCGCTACGTGCAATGTCAAACACACAAAGCGTTGCCTGGAGTTTCGGCCACGCTCGCAGGACAAAGGCGTCAGATGACCGTGATTCCGTCGATTGGCAACCTAAGGCAGCGGAAGATGCGCAATATGCTGCCTGCTCTCCGTGCGCTCTGGTACTTTCAATTGCGCGGCGGAGGGGGCAGAGGTGGCACACGACACACCCCGAATCCGGCCAGAGTCGAAACAGTGTACGACATGGTCGAGCTCGGCCGAAAACCAAGAAAGGGGCTCAAACTTGTACCGACGGATGCGTTACGTACCCCCCCTCGCTGCTGCAGGACACGCGGCATGAAGCAACACGCTCCGCGCAGTAGCAGCAGGGGAGCAAGAGGAAGAAGGGAGGGGAGGAAGAGAGGAGACGGAGAAGTGGAGAGGACGCGCGTTCTCCTAAGCACTGGCGGAAATC
>CAUYUJ010016302.1:65000-72500 GCA_963575745.1 Prorocentrum cordatum
AGCGAGGCGCTCATTTTCACCCCCCAGGTGGGCCAGATTTTGAGGATGTCTCGATCGGTTTGCTTGTTTTGGTGGCCAGGCTCGTGGCCCTAAGGGGAGCCGCCAGGGGTGGTTGCACGGGCTCGTTCGCGGCCATTTTGTGGGGATGTCTCAGGCGGTTTGCTTGTTTCTGGGCTCAACATCCTTCGCTTTCGGAGCAGATTTGGAGGATGTCTCGAGCGAGGCGCTCATTTTCACCCCCCAGGTGGGCCAGATTTGAGGATGTCTCGATCGGTTTGCTTGTTTTCGTGGCCAGGCTCGTGGCCCTAAGGGGAGCCGCCAGGGGTGGTTGCACGGGCTCGTTCGCGGCCATTTTGTGGGGATGTCTCAGGCGGTTTGCTTGTTTCTGGGCTCAACATCCTTCGCTTTCGGAGCAGATTTGGAGGATGTCTCGAGCGAGGCGCTCATTTTCACCCCCCAGGTGGGCCAGATTTTGAGGATGTCTCGATCGGTTTGCTTGTTTTGGTGGCCAGGCTCGTGGGCGCAGATTCTTCTCAGGATGCCACAGGAGGCTCCAACAGGCTCCAGGAGGCCCCAGGAGACCACATGAGGTCCCAGGAGGCATCAGGAGGCCACAGAAAGACTCAAGAGGCCACAGGATGTCCCAAGAGGCTCCAGGAGGCCCCAGGAAGCTCCAGAAGGCCTCAGGAAACCACAGGAGGCCCCAGGAGGCAACAGGAAGCGCCAGGAGGCCTCGGAAGGCAACAGGAGGCCCCGAGAGGCCCCAGGAGCAGGAGGCCTCAGAAGGCAACAGGAGTGGCTCCAATCCCATGTGTTTTACGTATGCTCCTATCGATTGGGCCTCACCTGGAGCACGATTCTTTGATGTTCTACGTATGTTTCTATAGATGGTCCTTCTCCTGTGTACACAATCCTAAATGTTTTACTCATGTTCCTATATATTGGGCCTCTCCTGGGGCACGAGTCCTTGGTGTTTTACGCGTGTTCCTATAGATTGCCCTTCTCCTGTGGCTCTAATCCGCAATGTTTTATGTACGTCTGTTGCTATAGATTGCGCCTCTCCTGGGGCACGAAACCTTCCTAGGAGGTCCCAGGAGGTCCCAAGAGGCTCCTGGAGACCCCAGGAAGCCCCAGTAGGTTTCAGGAGGCCCCAGGAGGCCCCAGGCTCATGCACAGAGACGCGCTCGTACTACTGAGGCTCATTCACACTCCAATTCATTCGCAGTTAGATTGATGTCCAGACCGTCACAACTGAAGCCCGTTAATATTCGAAAGCTCTTGCGCCTAGACATTCACGGCGGACAGGTCCATGCGAGTAGATGCACATATGGGGAGCTCCACGCAGTGAATAATTTCTTCGGTGAACCTCCCTATGGGGCCACGAAGCGCTGCATTGGGTGGGGGGGAACGCTGTACTGGGTGGGTGGTGTGCCAAATTGGGCTTCCGAGACGCATGCGGACGGTCCCACTGGGGGCTTCGGTAGAGCTCCCGATGTGGCCACGAAACGCTGCACCGGGTGGGTGACAATGCCAAAGTGGGCTTCCGGGACGCATGCGGACTGTCCCACTGGGGGCTTCGGTGGAGCTCCCTATGGGGCCACGAAACGCTGTACTGGGTGGGTGAAAAGCCAAATTGAGTTTCCGGGACGCACGCGGACGATCCCACTGGGGGCTCCGGTGGAGCTCCCTATGGGGCCACGAAACGCTGTACTGGGTCGGTGAAAATGCCACATTGGGTTTTCGGGACGCATGCAGACGGTGGCACTGGGGCCTTCGGTGGGGCCCCCCATGGGGTCACGAAACGTTGTATTGGGTGGGTGGACGTGACACATTGGGTGTTTCGGGACGCTTGCGGACGGTCCCACTGGGGCCTTCGGTGGAGCTCCCTATGGGGCAGCGCTGTACTGGGTGTGCGGGACGCATGCGGACGGTAGCACTGGGACCTTCGGTGGAGCTCCCTATAGGGCCAAGAAGCACTGCACTGGGTGTGCGGGAAGCATGCGGACGGTAGCGCTGGGACCTTCGGTGGGGCTCCATATGGGGCCACGAAACGCTGTACTGGGTGGGTGAAACGCAGGGAGGACGGGGAGGAGGGCCACGAAACGCTGTAATGGGTGCGAGGGACGCATGCGGACGGTAGCACTGGGACCTTCGGTGGGGCTCCCTATGGGGCCACAAAGCTCTGTACTGGGTGGGCGAAACGCAAGGAGGAGGGGGAGGAGGAGAAAAAAGAGATGAACACAGGGACCGTTATTTCAAAACGAGGACCCAACACCACAGGATGGTTGGGAACAAGTGGTAGAACCAGACGGGCAAATCGGGTGGGCAGACCCATAACGGGCGGGTCGGAAAGCGGGCCCAGGCGACGAGGTCGAGCAGGCGGGTTGCTGAAGCGTGGGTCCTGCATGAATCGCGAGGAAATCTCGAGCGATGGCGCGATTCCCAAGTAAATCGTGAGAAAGGCCAGCGTGGGCCACGAAGGACATAAAATCCGAGGCCACAGAAGGCAGCGACGGGGCCGCTGAGGGCAGCACCGGGGCCACGAAGGGCGACAGCGGGGCAACGAAGGGCATGCATATGGGGCCACGACGGGCGCGAGCTAGCGGGGGCAACGAAGGGCATTCGTATACGGGGCCAAACAAGGCGACAGCGGGGCCACTGAAGGCAGCAAAAGGGCCACGAAGGGCAGCGAGGGGGCCACGAAGGGCGACAGCGGGGCTACGAAGGGCATGCGTATGGGGCCACGACGGGCGCGTGCGAGCGGGGGCCACGAAGGGCATACAATGCGGGGCCACAAAGGGCAGCAATGGGGCCACAAAGGGCAGCGAGCGAAGGCGACCGCGGAACCAGTACGGGCAGCGAAGGGCATCAAAAGCGGGCGAAGGCAGCGAGCGGCGACTGCAGTCATTAACGGGCTGGTCGGGCGGGCAGGCCCCGACGGTCGGGTCGAGCGGGCGGGTCGTTGAAGCGTGAGTCCTGCTTGAACCGCCAGGCAAGATGTAGCGGGAGCGCGATTCCTGAGTGTCGGGGACCGGCATCCGGAAAAAAAAACTGTGCAGAAATAAAAAACGAAGCGGTTCGGTGGTAAGGTACGAGGAAGTCCCGCGCGAGAACGCGACTCTGCAATACATTGTCAGGAAGTATCAGGCGGGAGCCGCGATTCGGCTGCAAAGTGCCAGGAAGTCCAAAGCAAGAGCGCGATTCTTCAATAAATTGCGAAGAGATATAAGGCGGGAGCCGTTGTTGTAAACCGGGGGCCAAGGACACACTCTTTGACCCTCAAGACTTCCCTGATGAAAAACAGGGTGCGAACCCCTGGAAGGGGCACTTCAATCGAAACAATGCAGTGTGCACCGGGCGGGGGACATCAACAATAATAACTCTTCATACATGACAGTTCAACAACAACAACAACAACAACAACAACAACAACAACAGCAACAACAACCACGCCAGCAACCACCACCATCACCACCACCACCACGACAACAACAACAACCACAACAACAACAACAACCACAACAACAACAACAACAACAACCAAAAAAAAACAACAACAACAGCAACAACAACAACAACAACAGCAGCAGCAGCAGAAGCAGCAGCAGCAGCAGCAACAACAACAACAACAACAACAGCAGCAACAACAACAACAACAACAACAACAACAACAACAACAACAACAACAACAACAACAACAATCATTTTACCCGAACGCTCAGTGTTCTCACCAGTGCCAGGGTTTTCATGCGACGCGAGACAATACCCCCACTTCGTGGGGGGGCAGTTCAAGCTCTACCAAATATCCAAACGACTCTTCGCGACCACCCAAACCCAGCTTCCCGCCCTATGACGTTGGGACACTTCACTTCGTGGCGTGCGGACGACCGTGGCTACTACACTGGCGTGGGGTACACACCCACAGAACTTGGTCACTTATTCGGGGCGCGCGTGTGCCCAGCATCCTGCAATTGTGACATACAATACATGACACAGACAGACAGAGAGAGAGACAGAGAGCAGACAGAGAGAGAGACAGAGAGAGCGGAGTTGGTCACATTTTTGGGGCAAGTTCCTGAGATCGTCGTGTTTTTTGTTGGTCTTGCGCGCGCGAATGTCCACTTTACTTTTTTTTGCAAGGGAGTATTGAAATTTGATTATGTTAGAACAAGAAAAAGTAGCTCGCGCGAGCTCATGTAACATAAATGTTGAAAAACCATTGGTTTTGTGGGAGTCGGACAGCGCGCGCGGGATGAAATTTAGACATTTTTTTTGAAAAACCATTGGGTTTTTGATGTTTTTATGTTGAAATCGTTACGAAACCTGAGGTTCTGGAAGGATTTCGTCTTGCGCGCGCGAATGTCCACTTTACCTTATTTTTTGCAAGGGATTATTGAAATTTGATTATGTTAGAACAAGAAAAAGTAGCTCGCGCGAGCTCATGTAACATAAATGTTGAAAAACCATTGGTTTTGTGGGATTCGGACAGCGCGCGCGGAAGGACATTTTGACAATTTTTTCTTAAAAAACCATTGGGTTTTTGATGTTTTTATGTTAAAATCGTTACGAAACCTAAGGTTTTGGAAGGATTTCGTCTTGCGCGCACGAATGTCCACTTTACCTTATTTTTTGCAAGGGATTCTTGCAATTTGATCAAGTAAGAACAAGAATTTTCATTTTCTATTGTTTTTTGCAAGGGAAAACGAGCGTCAACAAAAAACCGGATCCGGAGCTCATCCACTTTTCTGAAGCTTTCGCGAAAAAATGATGAAAATGTAGCTGCGGCCTAGGCGCGGCGCAGAGGTCGCGCACCAGGGGTCCCAACAATAATAATTCTTTAGAAGGAATAATGTTCAACAACAACAACAATCATTTTAAGACCGTTCGCCCTTATATGCTCGAGTGTCCAATATCGCGAATTTCCCAAACCCTCGATACCCGCCCTCTTCGTCTTCGATCGAACCCCTTTTGGGGGGTATACCTTTCTTCCCTGCAGGCCGGGCCCCGGCAAGCGGCGGGGCGGCCGCGGACCGTCGGCCTGGCCAGCGGCAGCGCTGATCGGCGGGGCGGCCGCGGACCGTCGACCCGACCCCAAGAGGGACGGACAGGGGGGGACGACGACGACGACGACGACGACGACGACGTCGAAGACGACGGCGACGACGGCGACGACGAGCGAAAGCGAGAGCGAGAGAGAACGACAGCAGGGCCACGAAGGGCACGAAGTAGGCCACGAAGGGCGACAGCGGGGACACGAAGGGAATGCGTATGGGGCCACGAAGAGTGCGAACGAGCGGGGGCCACGAAGTGCAGATAATGCGGGGCCACAGAAGGCAACTATGGGGCCACTGAGGGTAGCAACTGGGCCACGTAGGACAATGAGGGGGACACAACTGGCGACAGCGGGGCCACGAAGGGCATGCACATGGGGCCACAACGGGCGCGACTCCTGGGTGCCTGGGTGTCGGGAGCGCGGCGCTTGGGCAAATTGCAAGAAATTCCAACGCAAGGCTATTCTTCAGTAAGTTGCAAGCAAGTCTCCAGCGAGATCGCAACTCCAGAGCTCCGGGAAAGCGATTCCTGAATAAATTGTACGGACATCCCAAGCAAGAGCGCGATTCCTGAATAAAATGCGAGGAAGTCCCGGGCGGGAGCGGGGGTCCTGCCTAGATTGTAAGGAAGTCTCAGGCGGGAGCCGTTGTTGTTCTAACCCGGGGGCCAGGGGGCCAGTTTGAGCAGGAAGACTTTCCCTGTCAAAAAACAAGGTGCGAGCGTCGAGGGGCACACTTTGATTGAGAAAAACAGCATGCACTGGTGAGGGGGGGATCAACAATAATTTTGCTTCAGAAATGACAATTCAACAACAACAACAACAACAACAACAACAACAACAACAACAACAACAACAACAACAACAACAACAACAACAACAACAACAACAACAACAACAACAACAACAGCAGCAGCAGCAGCAGCAGCAACAACAGCAGCAACAACAGCAGCAGCAGCAGCAACAGCAACAGAACAACAACAACAACAACAACAACAACAACAACAACAATTAAGACGTTCGCCCTTACATGCTCGAGTGTCCAATAACGCGAATTTCCCAAACCCTCGATACCCGCCCTCTTCGTCTTCGATCGAACCCCTTTTGGGGGGTATACCTTTCTTCCCTGCAGGCCGGGCCCCGGCAAGCGGCGGGGCGGCCGCGGACCGTCGGCCTGGCCAGCGGCAGCGCTGATCGGCGGGGCGGCCGCGGACCGTCGACCCGACCCCAGGAGGGACGGACAGGGGACCGACCACGACGACGACGACGACGACGACGACGACGTCGAAGACGACGGCGACGACGACGACGACGGCGACGACGAGCGAAAGCGAGAGCGAGAGAGAACGACAGCAGGGCCACGAAGGGCACGAAGTAGGCCACGAAGGGCGACAGCGGGGACACGAAGGGAATGCGTATGGGGCCACGAAGAGCGCGAACGAGCGGGGGCCACGAAGTGCAGATAATGCGGGGCCACAGAAGGCAACTATGGGACCACTGAGGGTAGCAACTGGGCCACGTAGGACAATGAGGGGGACACAAATGGCGACAGCGGGGCCACGAAGGGCACGCACATGGGGCCACAACGGGCGCGACTCCTAGGTGCCTGGGTGTCGGGAGCGCGGCGCTTGGGCAAATTGCAAGAAATTCCAACGCAAGGCCATTCTTCAGTAAGCTGCAAGCAAGTCTCCAGCGAGAGCGCGACTCCAGAGCGCCCGGAGAGCGATTCCTGAATAAATTGTAAGGAAGTCCCAAGCAAGAGCGCGATTCCTGAATAAAATGCGAGGAAGTCTCGGGCGGGAGCGGGGATCCTGGCTAAATTGAAAGGAAGTCTCAAGCGGGAGCCGGTGTTGTTTTAACCCGGGGGCCAAGGGCCCAGTTTGAGCAGAAAGACTTTCCCTGTCAAAAAACAGGGTGCGAGCGTCGAGGGGCACACTTTGATTGATAAAAGACAGTATGCACCGGTGGGGGGATCAACAAGAATTATTCTTCAGAAACGAGAATTCAACAACAACAACAACAACAGCAACAACAACAACAACAACAACAACAACAACAACAACAAGAACAATCAGTTTAAGCTTGCTCGCTCCTATCTGCCCATGTGCCAGTGACTGCGTATATCCCAATCCCTCGGTACCCACCCTCGTCATCTTCGATCGTACCCCCTTGGGTGTAAATCTTCCTTATCTGCCACGTGCTTTTAGTGCAGCCCCTAAAACAAGGGAAGAAAGGACAGGTGGAAGGGGGTGGAAGAAGAATGGAGCACGAGAGAAATTAGCAGGAGCGGGGCAAGGAGCAGAAAACAAGTGGTAGAACCAGAAGGCCAGATCGGGTGGGCAGACCCATAGCGGGCAGGTCGAGAAGGCAGGCCCAGGCGACGAGGTCGAGAAGGCGGGTTGCTGAAGCGTGGGCCCTGCATGAATCGCGAGGAAATCTCGAGCGACAGC
>CAUYUJ010016302.1:77500-285772 GCA_963575745.1 Prorocentrum cordatum
TCCTATGGAATCCTGTAGGACCCTGAAAGGATCCTATAGGATCCCTATAGGCTTCCGATGGAATCCTGTAGGACCCTGTAGGGATCCTATAGGCCCCCCCTCGGATTCCTATAGGGTTGCTACGGAATCCTGCAATGTTACAATAGGATTGCTATAGGATTCCTACAGGATTGCTACAGGGTTGGATCCTCCTAGGATTCCTATAGGGTTTCTATGGAATCCTGTAGGACCCTGGAGGGATCCTATAGGGACCCAAAAGGACCCCAATAGGATTCCTATTGGAATCCTATGGAATCCTGCAGGCCCCATGTAGGGATCCTATACGACCCCAATAAGATTGCGATAGGAATCCTATGGAATCCTGTAGGACCCTGTAGGGATCCTATAGGATTCCAATAGGAGACCCATAGGATTCCAATGGACTTCCTATGGGATCCTGTTGGACCCTGTAGGGACCTTATGGGTTTCCAATGAGATTCCGATAGGATTCCGATGGAATCCTGTAGGGCCCTGTAGGGACCCTATGGGTTCCCAATGAGATTCTAATCGGATTCCTATGGAATCCTGTAGGACACTGTAGGGATCCCATAGGGTTCTAATAGTATTACAATAGGATTCCTATGGAATCCTGTAGGACCCTGTAGGGACCCTATCGGACTTCCACTAAGATTCCAATAGGATTCCTATGGAATCCTGTAAGACCCTGTTGGGACCCTATGGGATGTCCACTAGGATTCCCATAGGATTCCGATGGAATCCAGTAGGACCCTGTTCGGACCCTACAGGATTTCTCATAGGATTCCAATATGGTTCGTATGGAATCCTCTGGGACCCTGTAGGGATCCCCCAAGATTTCCAATAGGATTCCAATCATATTCCTATGGAATCCTCTAGGACCCTGTAGGGACCCCATAGGGTTCCAATAGGATCCCAATAGGATTCCAACAGCATTCCGATGGAATCCTGTAGGATCCTGCAGGGACCCTAGAGGTTTGCTCAAGGATTCCGAGAGGAGTATCATGGAATCCTGTAGGACCCTGTAGGGATCCTATAGGATTCCTACAGGATTCCAATTGGTTGCCTTTGGACTCCTGTAGGACCCTGCAGGGATCTTATAGGATTCCAACAGGGTTCCCATGAGGTTCCTATGGAAGCCTGCAGGACCCTGTAGGGATCCCATAAGAAGTCCTATAGGAGACCTATGGAATCCTGTAGGATTCTGTAGGAATCCTGTAACATTCAAAACAAATCGACGGAATCCTGTAGGACCCTGTAGGGATCCTATAGGAATCCTGTAGGATTCCTACAGGAATCCCATGGAATCCTGTAGGACCCTGACGACGACGATCATCCCATCAGAACCTTCACCGTCATCACCATGAGGATCATCATCGTCCGCCTCTTTGCGCTCATCGTCCTCATCATCGCCATCCTGTGCGTCATCATCATCATCATCATCATCATCATCCTCATCATCATCATGATCATCATCATCATGATCATCCTCATCGCCAACAGAATCATCATCAGCATGACCAGCATCACGATCGCAATCGTGATCATCATCGTCATCATCTTCATCATCAGCATCATCGTCACAACAATCCTCATCGTCATCGTCCTCATCCTCGTCCTCACCATCCTCACTCGTCATCCTTATCCTCATCATCGTCCTCCTGCTCGTGGCCCTCATCATCACCCCGATCCTCCTCCTCGTCCGCATCGCCCTCACCATTATCAGCATGACCCTCATCTTCGTCGGCATGTTCAGCCTCATCATCTGTCAGCGGTCAACATCCCCATCATTGTCGTCCTCGAGCTTCCTGTGGGGCCAGGGCCACAATCCTCGAGAGGGGTGTGCCGAAATGAAGCCTCAGTGGAGCTCCCTGTGGGGCCAGGGCCACGATCCGTGAGAGGGGTGCGACGAAATCAAGGTTCGGTGGAGCTCCCTGAGCCACGATCCTCGAGAGGGGTGTGCCGAAATCAAGCCTCGGTGGAGCTCCTTGTGGGGCCAGGGCCACGATCCGTGAGAGGGGTGCGCCCTTTGGGGCCTGTATGGGACTCCGCAGCAGTCCCGAAAGGACCTTCCGAGCAACGCCGCCGGGCCCTGCAGACCCCCGCAGCGGCCTGGCGAGGCCTCGTGGCGTTGCTCGGACCAGGGGCCCTGCAGGGCCCGTGCGTGGCCCCATGGTGTTGCTCGGGGGGGGGTCGAGCAACGGGCCTCCAGTAGTGTCCTCGCGAACAACAACAACAACAACAACAACAACAACAACAACAACAACAACAACAACAACAACAACAACAACAACAAGGATAGGGATCTTCCCTGGCCCCCGGCGCTCGGGGGACGTGCGGAGCTCTCCTCCAGGGGGGGGCAGGAGTCGTCCCCGGCCCCCGGGGCCCCCCAACCCCCCCCCCCCCCCAACAACACAACAACAACAACGGACCGGTTCAAATAAAAAAAAAACCTTCTAGCTCTATTAACACTTTACACCGGACTCGCTTCGCTTACTTGCGTGCGCGCGTAAGCGAAAGTCCGCCATCCCTAATAGGATCCTATTGGTGGATCCATCCCTAATAGGATCCTATTAGAGGTGGATCCATCCCTAATAGGATCCTATTAGAGGTGGATCCATCCCTAATAGGATCCTATTAGAGGTGGATCCATCCCTAATAGGATCCTATTAGAGGTGGATCCATCCCTAATAGGATTCTATTTGAGGCGGATCCAGCTATGATAGGATCCTAGTAGAGGTGGAGCCATGCCTACTAGGATTCTATTAGAGGTGGATCCAGCTATGATAGGATCCTAGTAGAGGTGGATCCATGCCTACTAGGATCCTATTAGAGGTGGATCCATCCCCAATAGGATCCTATTAGACGTGGATCCAGCTGTGATAGGATCCTAGTAGAGGTGGTTCCATCCCTGACAGGATTCTACTACAGCTGGATCCATCCCTAATAGGATCCTTTTAGAAGTGGATACAGCTGAACTTGGATCCTGTTAGAGCTGTACAGATGACTGTATGGGATCCTATACAGATCCTTTAAGGACTGTATAAGGTCCTATACAGATCTTATGCAGACTGCACAAGACCCTCTACAGATCCTATACAGACTGGATAGGGTATTATACAGATCCTATCCTTTACAGACTGTATAAGACCCTATACAGATCCTATACAGACTGGAGAGGATCCTACACAGATCCTGTACGGACTGTGTGGGATCCTTTACAGATCCTATACAGACTGTATGGACCAAGGCCTCCAAGAGGCCAAAATCAATCAAAAACCTAAAGAAATCCGATGATGTTTGCCTTCTCGCCTTTTCGCTTCCGATGGCCGTCCGAGGTCTCAAGATGGCTCCAAGAGGGCCCCAAGAGGGCCCCAAGAGGGGCCCAAGAGGGCCCCAAGACGGCCCCAAGAGCGCCCAAGAGCGCTCCAAGAGCGCCCCAAGAGAGGTCCAGGAGGCGGTTTTTGGGGCTCCCGAGGGGATACGCTAATTAAGGAACCCCCCTTCTTTGATCGATCTCCTCCACGATGGCCGCAAGAGGCGCCCAGGAGGCTCCAAGAGGCGCCAAGATGGCTCCAAGATGGCCCCAATATGGCCCCAAGAGGCCCGCAAGAAGCCCCCAAGAGAGCCCCAAACGGCCCCAAGAGGCCCCCCCAGGAATCTCTAAAACCCCCAGGGAATCTCTGGAATCCCTAGGAATATATTGAATCCCTAGAAATCCCTGGAATCCCTAGGAATCTCTGGAATCCCTAGGAATCGATGGAATCCATAGGAATCTCTGGAATCCCTAGGGTTCTCGGGAATACATAGGGATCTCTGGAATCCCTAGGAATCTCTGGAAGCCCTAGGAATCTGTTGAATCCCTAGGAATCTTTGGAATCCCTAGGAATCTATTGAATCCCTAGGAACCTCTGGAATCCCTAGGAATCTCTGGAATCCCAGAGCTGCGGGGGAGTCTTTGGAATTCCTAGGGGTCCTAAAGTTTAACAGAAATTAATAGAATTCCTATGAATTTTAAATATTCTTAGAAATTCTCAGAATTCCTAGGCATCCTAGAGATTCCTAGGAATTCCTAGGAATGCTCGAGATTCCTACGAATTCCTAGAACTCCTAGAGATTCCTAGGAATTCATATGATTCCTAGGAATTCCAAGAGATTCATAGGAAGTCCTAGAATTCCTGGGGATCATCAAGATTCATATGAATTCCTAAAATTCCTAGGAGTCCAAGAGATTCCTAGGAATTCCTAGGAACCCTTAAGATTCCTATGAATTCTTAGAAACCTTGGGAATCCTAAAGATTGCTAGGAATTCATGTGTATCCTAAGAATTCCTGGAGATCCCTGGGAATTCCAGGAGTTCCTGGGAATCCTAGAGATTGCTTGGAATCATACAGATCCCTAGGAATCCGAAAGATTCCTAGGAATCCTATAGATTCCTATGAACCCTGGGGATTCCTAGAATTCCTAGGAATCCTACAGATTCCTAAGAATTTATAGAAGTCATAGGGATCCTTTCTAGGAGTCCTCGAGATTCCCAAG
The DNA here is from genome assembly GCA_963575745.1 of Prorocentrum cordatum. Classification (NCBI taxonomy): domain Eukaryota; class Dinophyceae; order Prorocentrales; family Prorocentraceae; genus Prorocentrum; species Prorocentrum cordatum. The sequence continues at coordinate 82,055 of CAUYUJ010016302.1, forward strand.
AATTCTGAAAATTCCTAGGGTTCCTGGAATTCCTAGGAATCCTAGAGGTTCTCAGGAATTCGTTGAATTCTAAGGAATCCGGGAGCTTCCAAGGAATTCATAAACTCCTAGGAATCCAAAATATTCAAAAGGAATTCCTAGGATTCCTATGAGTCCTCGAAATTCCTAGGAATTCCTAGAATTCCTAGGGATTCCTGAGATTTCCTAGGATTCCTAAAGATGAATCGAGATTCCTAGGAATTCATAGAATGCCTACGAATCCTAAAGATCCATAGGAATCCTAAAAATTCCTATGCAAATCACATACGGCCTGTATGGGATCCTACGCAGGTCCCGCACGGCCTTTGTATGGGATCCCATACAGAGCCCAGACGGCCTGTATGGGATCCCGCACAGATCCCATACAGCATGTATGGGAACCGATACAAATCCCATACGGCCTGTATGGGACCCCACACAGATCCCATACGGCCTGTATGGGATCCACACGGATCCGTATAAAATTCCGATGGAGGCCTATATAGAATTCGTATGGAGGGCTATAGAATTCCGATGGAGGCCTATAGAATTCCTATGGGGAGCGATAGATTTCCTATGGAGGCCTATATAGAATGCCTATGGAGGCCTATAGAATTCCTATGGGGGGCCTATAGAGTTCCGATGGAGGCCTATAGAATTCCGATGGAGGCCTATATAGAATTCCTATGGAGGCCTATAGAATTCCGATGGGGGCCTATATAGAATTCCCCTGGAGGCCTATAAAAGTCCGATGGGTGCCTATAGAATTCCTATGGAAGCCAATAGAATTTGTATGGGGGCCTATGGGATTCCTATGGAGGCCTATAGAACTCCTATGGGTGCCTATGGAATTCGTATGGAAGCCTACAGAATTCCTATGGGGACCTATATAGAATCCTTATGGAGGCCTATAGAATTCCTATGGAGGCCGATATAACTCCTATGGTGTGACATCTAGAATTCCTATGGTGACCTATAGAATGCCTATGGGGGGCCCTATTGAATTCCTATGGACCAACACAGCCGTGGCAGGGTCCGTATCGGGGTCCACACAACTGTATGAGGATATCTATAAGGATCCATACAGCTGTGGTCCGATCCCTACAGGGCCCGATGCAGCTGTGGTTTGATCCCTATAGGGGTCCACACAGCTGTGGTAGGATCCCTGTAAGGATCCATACAGATGTGGCACGATCCCCATCGGGAGCCATACAGATACAGCCTGCTCCCTGTAGGGATCCATACAAACGTGGTAAGATCTAGGGACCGATACAGCTGTGGTAGGACGCCTGTAGGGATGCTCAACATCTGTGGTAGGATCCCTTTAGGGATCCATACGAATATAATTGAATCCCTATAAGGACCGATGCAGCTGCGGAAGGATCCCTATAAGGACCCATACAGCTGTAGAGCGACCCCTATCACGATCCATACAACTGTGGTTGGATCCCTATAGGGATCCCTACACCTGTCGTAGGATCCCTAGACGGATCCACGCGGCTCTGGCAAAATCCCTAAAGGGAGTCACACAGCTTTGGTAGCACCCCTATAAGGTTGAGTGTCTGGGGGGGCGGGGGCGCGGGGACGTAGGGGCGTGGGGGGGAGCGCCGGGGCCCCAGTGGAGGACTCCATCAAACCTCAGTGAATTGCGAGGAAGTCTCGAGCGGGAGCCGTCGGCGTTGTTGTTGTTGTTGTTGGGGTGGGGGGGGGGGGGGGCGCGCCGGGGGCCGGCGCCCGCTCCTATTCAACAACAACAACAACAACAACAACAACAACAACAACAACAACAACAACAACAGCAGCAGCAGCAGCAGCAGCAACAACAACAACAACAACAACAACAACAATCAGTTTAAGATTGCTCGCTCTATCTGCCCATGTGCCAATCAATGCGAATATCCCAAACCTTTGGTAACCGCCCTCGTCATCTTCGATCGTACCCCCTTGGGCGTAGATCTTCCTTATCTGCCACGTGCTTTCATTGCAGCCCCTACAACAAGGGAAGAAAGGACGGGTGGAAGGGGATGGAAGAAGAATGGAGCACGAGAGAAATTAGCAGGAGCGGGGCAAGGAGCAGAAAACAAGTGGTAGAACCAGAAGGGCAGATCGGGTGGGCAGACCCATAGCGGGCAGGTCGGGAAGGCGGGCCCAGGCGACGAGGTCGAGAAGGCGGGTTGCTGAAGCGTGGGCCCTGCATGAATCGCGAGGAAATCTCGAGCGACAGCGCGATTCCCAAGTAAATCTTGACAAGAGCCAAAACGAGAGCGTGATTCCTGAGCGCCGAGGGCGCATCGTCTGAATACATTGCGAGGAAGTCCCACGCGAGAGCGCGATGCGCACATACATTGTGAGGACTTCCCGTGCGAGAGCGCGATTTGGGAAGAGATTGTGAAGTATCAGGCGGGAGCCGCTGTTGTTGTAAACCTGGGGCCAGGGACCCAGTTTGAGCCGAGTAACTTTCGCTGATAAAAAACAGGATGCGAGCCCTGGGGGAAGCACTTCAATTGAAAAAGCACTATGGTCACCAGAGGGCGTTATCGATAATTACGTCAATAATGAGAGTTCAACAGCAACCACAACCACACAAAAAAACACACAACAACCACAACAACCACGACAACGACAACGATAACGACAACCAACAACATCATCAACAAAACAACAAAACAACCACAAACATAAAACAACAACAGCAGCAGCAACCACAACACCAACAACAACAAAATGCAACAACATCAACATCGACATCGACATCAACATACACATCCACATCAACACCAAAATCATCATCGCCGTCGCCGTCGGCATCGGCACTACCATCACCATCATCATCACCATCATCTGCATCAGCATCAACATCAGCATCATCAGCAGCATCAACAGCATCATCATCACCAGCATCATCATCATCATCAGCATCAACAGCAGCATCAGCAGCATCAGCATCATCATCATCATCCTCATCAGCATCATCTCCATCATCATCCGCAGCAGCAGCATCATCACCTTTCGTCTCATCCAGCTCCCTCATCACCCTCATTGCCCCAAATGTTTCTCCGCCTTGGCGCCATTATCGTCAACATCATTCCATCGCTGCATTATCAAAATGTTATGTCTCATCCAGTTCCTTGCCCGATCTTTTTTTTCCCGCCTGGCCACCATCTACATAAACACGCGGGCGCTTCGCACGCGCAGTCGCATCGCACGCTAGTATTTGCATTGGTGCTGACAAACCCGAGGGCGCTTTGTAGCCTCTTTGAGCTCCGCTTTGACACTTGCAGTTTTGTGCTGATGTTGGGAGTGGGTGACGTCGCAAAAATTATGGGACATGTTATCTCGGGCTCAAATCATCGCTCGCAGGTCAAGCTCGAGGAATGAAGAGGCGCGGATGCTGTCTGGGGCACCTGGAACTCCAACTCCGTTGTTCGTCCAGTGGGCCCAGCAGCGTTTTTAGATTCAGCCCATATAGATGTTCGTCTTGGCGTTCAATGTGTAGGCCCCTTGCAAGAATGGTTCGCCTCCTCGTGGCGTACGGTGGGCAGCTTGTTGCCGTGAAGGGTTAAAATACTCGTCCTGCTCCGTCCCGTGCCTCTTCCTGTCACTCCACAGGAGGAACAGCAAGGAGGAGGGAGCAGGCAGCAGGGAGAAGGAAGAGGACGAGGGGAACGACGAAGGGCTGGGCATAACAGCGCAAGAGGAGAGAGGGAGGCGGGGGAAGATTGAGAGGAGAGGAGGAGGGAAAGGAGAGGAACATCAGGTGGATGATAAGGAGAGGCAAGCAAAAGCGGATTGCTGAACATATACATGTTGCGGAGCGACCTGTGATAAGCAACTGCATTGGGTGGAGGGGCGGCGGGCAAAAGGAGGAGGAGGCCAGGAGGATGGAGGAAAAGGAAGAAGGGGAAGAGGGAAGGGGGGAATACGAAGAGAAGAGAACGACGTCGAGGAAGAGACGCGTGTGATTGATAGGGGAATGATGTGAATGAAGAGGATGAAGAATGATTGGGGCAGGAGCAAGGAGAAGTGCACTCTTTTACGACGTAGAGCGGAGGGGGGCAGAGAGGAGGGGACACGGTGCTGCTCCTCCACGGATGCCGTTCATAGTGACCTCCGGCCCATCCTGCCATCGTGTTGTTGTCAGTGACCGCTGAGATGCCTGTTGGGATCTGTTTGGAAGCCTCTGGGCAGCCTTCTGGAGGCAAGTTTGAAGCCCCTTGGGAGCAGGTTGGAGCCCTCTTTTGGGCCTCTTGGGGATCCATCTAGGGCATGATTCGGCCGTCTTGGGGCCCAGTTGGGCCGTGTTGTGGCCCTCTTGGCCCGTCAAAGGGGGTCTTGGGCCGTCTATGGCTCTCCTGGCGCACTCTTGAACCCGCGTGGGGGCCTCTTAGGACCCTCTTGCGCCGTCTTGGGGCGATGTTCGAAACCTCTTCGGCCGTCTCGGGCCGTCGGAAGCCCGAATAGGCGAAAACCCAGAAAGCCGTCAAACCCAAAGGAAAATCAAGGTAGTTGGCCGCCATACGCCAACGAGAAGTTCCTCTTGATGCCCTCTGGGGCCGTCCTGAGCCCGTCTGACCCGTCTTGGGGCCTTTGGCCGTCCTGGGGCTCTCTTGGGAGCCTCTTGGGGTTCTCGTGAGGCTCTCGTGGAAACATCTTGGGGCTCTCCAGGGCCGTCTTAGAGGTTTTCTTGGGCCGTCTTGGGGTCCTCTGGGGGCATCTTGGGCCGTCTTGGGGCGACTTTTGGCGCCTCTCGGGCCTTCTTGGAGCGATGGAAACCCGAAAGGCGAAAACTTTACGTACCATCACAAGCTAATGGGGGATCAATGTTTTTGGCCTCCTCGAGCCCTCTTGGGGGTCCTCTTGAAGCCTCCTTGGGCCGTCCTGGAGCCCGTCTGGTCCATCTTGGGGTGCTGTGGTCGTCCTGGGGCTCTCTTGGGGACCTCTTGGGGCGATCTTGGGGCTCTCCTGGGGCCCTTTTTGGTGCTCTCCCGAGCCGTATTGGATCTTTTTGGGACCGTCTTAAGCCATCTTGGGGCTTGCTCTCTGGGGCCTTTTCTGGGCGTTCTTTGGGGCCTTTGGGGGCGATTTATGGCGCCTCCCTCCCGAATTACGATGTTGGGCTCCTGAAGCCGTCTTTGCAGGTCCTCCTGGAGCACTCGTAATGGAAGCAAGTTAAGCCTCTGGAGGCGCCGAGTGAGCCGTCTGAAAAGTCTGGAGGCCGTCTTGGGACGACTCTCTTGGGGTTCTGCCGAGACGTAACTAGTGGGGCTCGTCTTCGGGCCCTCTTAAGCTATCTTGGAGCTATCTTGGGCCTTCTTGGGCCTCATAGGCCCTCATAGGGGCGACTTGTAGCGCATCCTGAGCCGTCTTGGACCGCGGGGAGCCCGAAAAGGCGAGAACTCTAAAACCTAAAAATAAAGAATGATGCTGGCCTCCGGGAACCGTCTTCGAGGGCCTCCTGGGAAATTCTCGGGACGTCTTGGATGCGATTTAAGCCGCTGGAGGCGCCGAGTGAGCTGTCTGACGAAACGTCTGGAGGCCGTCGTGGGACGACTCGAGGCCGGCGTGGATCGTCTTGACGGCTGTCTGAGCGCCCTCGGCGTCGATTTGTGCGCGGATAGGCCCAGTCTCTACATGTACAATCGGGGTTCCGGCCCAGTGGCCCCCTGGACCCGGCCACCTGTTATATGTATAAGGATCAACTTATTCACAACGACATGAGGTAGCTATGACTGAGAGGCCGGCGGTAGAGTGCAGCCGCTCCCGCCTGCGGTGTGGCCCGTGGGAGGTTACTTTATTCGAGTGGTTGACATGATCGACCGACAGTGCCTGGCCGTGAATTAAGTGAACTCCCTCCGGCGGGGCCCAACCCTGCCAAAGGATCCCGACAATTCCAGCGGCTCCTGGCGGCTCTGGGTGTCTAAAGGCGCCCAGGAGACCCCAAGACTGCCCGAGACCCCCTCAAGGCGACTTCAGACTGCCCCAAGTCCACCCCAAGACAGCCCAGCGACGCCCCAGAGGCCCAAAGATGCCACCAGCACAACCCCACCGTCGAAGCCCTCTCAGGCTAAGAATGCTCGAAATCATGACAAGTTCCCTTTGATGTTTGCTTCCAAGCTTTTCGGCTTCAAATGGCCTCAGGAAGGCTTGAAGGAGCCCCTCGAAGCGTACAAGACAGCGCAAGACGGGCCGAAGCCCCCCCCCAAGACGGCCCAAGAGCGCCCCAAGAGGGCTCCAAGACGACCTCAAGATTCGCCCAGACGTTTCAAAAATGGTTGAACAGAGCCTCCTCGGGAGAGCTCAGCAGAACCATCGCCCCAAAGACGGTCCCCAGACCCCCAACACTCTCCGAAAAGGCCCCACAGAAGCCAAGGCCACGCAAACGGCGATGTTGGTTAACGGCGATGTCGGGAGTATGGTTTTGCGACGCCGAACTCGCAGTACGAAGTGTAGGAATACATGAACAAGCCGTTCCTACAATTGGGTCGGCCCCGAACCACCCCCACCAACTTACATCGCCGTTGCCTAAATCACCGTTAGCGTGTCTACGGAGAAGCCCTCAAGAAAGAGGGCCCGAGAGCCCCAAAAGATCCGCAAGGTCCCCCTAATTACCGAGAACAAGGAACCATCAAACTTTGCAGCAGTGACTAAACACACCCTACTATGACGGTTGTGAATGCAAGCCTCCACAAGGCTCCAGTTCGCCCCCACAAGATAGCGCAACACCCATGCAGCGCAGCAGCAGTGCTACGTTACAGGATTGCTGCGCTACGTCGTCCCCCTTCGTTGCAACGCTGTCAGGGTGCGGAAAATGATGCGCCGCAGGCGTCCTCGACACATACAATCAACAACCGTCGAAGGCAATCATCGAAGGCGATCGCCGAAAGACTACCAAAAACAAGCTAGGCGGGGGGGCAGAAGCCTCAGCAGGTCGACAAAAATGAAGCAAGTCCTCCGCCTCCTCCCAAACATTCCGCCTGCTCCGCCCTGAAGTTCCATCCTCGTAGTCTTCTTCATACTCTGCTGTATGCATCATCTCGCGATGTGTCCAACGCACGAAGCGTCGTGGACGGGCAATTCGCCGGCCTAGTGGGTCAGAGGCATGTTGGATTTGGGCGGCATGGAAACGGAGAGCGCGTTGCCCTGGCTATTGCTACCTCTTCCTGGTTGATGCTGGCTCTGCTGCTAGTCGCTTTCGAATGTTGCTGACAGGGTGTCAAGTCACCCGTGGTTGCTCTCGGGGCCCAGGAAGGCCCCAGGAAGTCTCCGATATTGTTTTGGGGTGGCCATCGGCTAGGAGAGGCCCACAACAATTGGAAAAACCTGGGTTGATTCAAGCATCTTCGACTTCTCGCCCTTCGACTTCCAATGGGCCTACCTCTGAAGCATCAAGATGGCCCCTAGAAGGCGCTGGGAAGAGATCACCTCTACAAGGTCCCACGATGAATGCGATCGAAACGTGCAGCGGGAACATGTACGATTGACAGCGGCCAACGATCTCCCAGCCCATCGGCCACTAGCGCCGTGCGGGCGGTGCCTGCGGGGGTCTCTATGGGATTTCAGGGTCGCGAGGCTCGCGGCTACAGGGGGTCTCGCATTCCTCGCATTCTTCCAAAATCTTATCTTCCTGTCCACCGATGCCATCTAGCTCTCCATGAGCTCAGTTCCGGCGTGTCTGGACAGCAAGGTGTGCCACCCTCGCCGTCGCCATCGTCGCCGGCATTGCCTCCTCTGCATGGAATCCATGCTGGCCAGAGGGGCGCATACAGCGGTGTCTTTTGAAACGTGCCCTCTTGTACCACTGTCTTTGACTTAGGTTTTTATTGCAAGCATCGTTGAGGCCTGTTCTCCACTTCCGCATGTTGGGGGAGCAGACCCTGCTGCCTTCACAGTGAGCTTTCGTGCATCCGGCGTCTGTGTACAGGCGGCCTTGGTGTCCTGTGAAGTTCGACTACTGGCCGTCTTTACGGTGCACACACTCGTGTCACCCATGGGGTTGCATAGAATGGCATGTGGATCGCCAACGGTTGCACCCCTCATTACGGGTCCTCGGGGTAGGTGTGCGTTTGGTCGTGTCAGCGCCTCTCGCCGTGGAGGTGAGACTTAGAATGCTGGGCAGATTACTGGCGATGTTTATCCTCAAGTTGACTTTGCTTGCTTCAATTTCTCGTGAGAGCGAGGCTGACTGTCATGGATACCTAGGTGCTTTTCCTTTTCGTTCCCAGGCCCCAGCCCTCCCTGCCCCACAGGTAGGGCAGGGACACGATGGGGGCGGTGCGGCACTGGAGCCTGGGCGGGCTCCGCACTCGTGTGCAGAGCTGCTCCCATTTTGGACCCAACCGCACGAGCCTACGGCCCATGCCGGAAACGGCAGCATGGGGAGGTTGTCCGCAGCCTGCAGCTAGCACCGGGCTTCGTCAACAACCTCTCGCGCCTCTAGAAGGCCCAGGAGGGCCACGAGACGGGCGCACAAGGGTCCCAAGTGGGTCCCAGAGGCCCCGAAGTACTCGCCAAGGAAGTCCCAAGAGGGCCCAAAGAGTCCAACGTTCGGGCTCCTGGAAAGGGGGAGTGAATCGAGGATCCCCTTCTTGTTGTCGATGACCTCCAGGCTTGTCCTTGGAGGTCCCTCCCAAAAGGATCCAAAGAAAGCCCCAAAAGAGCCCCACCAACTACTAAAGGTAACCCAAGCGGGCTCCACAATGGCTCCATAGGCCCACAATTGGCTTCCAGAACTTCAACGAATCCACGCTCGGCATTCGCGGTACACTTTGCAGATTCATTCAGCTGAGGCCAACACATTATGCGGAGCATCATGTAAAAGTACAAAGTCGGCACGGCAGCCTTCCGAGACAATCTGGAACCCCACGAATATCTCAAGGGCTCTCCATATCTTCCCAGGCCGTTCAAGGACTCACCTGTGCTCTGCAAAGCTCTCCAAACATCCCCCGAACTCTCCAGTGCGCTTATGAGCTTTGCAAGGCACCCGAGGACTAAAGCACCCCGGAGATGTTCATAGCTCTCGAGTCTCTGGAGCACAGTGGAGCGAAACTGCCTGGGACAACCAATAGCTACTCTTCATGGATACTCTAACGTATGTTCGAATGCAATGCGTGGTTCTACCTCCGTTCCACTCCGTCCCCCTCCCACCGCCTACCCCCCCCGCCCACCCCACATCCAACAGAAAAATTCTCCCGCTCGCGCGCTAGCGAGCTGTCTCCGAGCGCGGCCGCGGCTCGCGCGCGCGGGGCGGCCCAAAATGGGCAGGCCCGCCCCGCGCGCTCGTGCCGGGGCGCCGCGCGTCAGGCGGGGGAGACCGCCTGCTCGCCGACGACGGCGAGGCAGCGCCCATCAGCCTTAGATTGGGAGAGGAGGGAGGGGGGCAGAGAAGCTGCGGAGACAGCAGGAGCTTGCTCACAGAGAATAGAAGAGGCATTCTCCCGCTCGCGCGCTAGCGAGCTGTCTCCGAGCGCGGCCGCGGCTCGCGCGCGCGGGGCGGCCCAAAATGGGCAGGCCCGTCCCGCGCGCTCGTGCCGGGGCGCCGCGCGTCAGGCGGGGGAGACCGCCTGCTCGCCGACGACGGCGAGGCAGCCATACCCGTGCTCAAGGACCTTGCGAAGTGACAAGGTTTCGGCGGGCGGCCGCAAGTAGGGCAGGCCAAGCGGCGGGGCCGACTTGGAGAAATGAAGCGACAAGGCGGTCGCTGGCGGTGGCGAAGAACAGGATCCGCGCCCGTGCGGGCACGGGCAGCGCAGCAAGAACTGTGGAAGCGGCGGCGGCTTGCAGGTAGCGCTCAGCACTGGAAGCCTGACGCCAACGCCCCCGCCAGAAGACGCGAGGGACGTCTTCCGTAGCGATATAGAAGTCTGTTGCGCCAGAGCCCCGCAGACATGCGGGCGTCAGGTTGAGCCCCTGACCCGCTTTGGCAAGAGGGACGCCCAGGGCCGAAAGCAAATGATTCCACCGAGTACGGAAGCCGCTCGCACCGAAAGGGGCGAGAGGATCGGTGGAAGCCAACCGCCCAAACACTTGATTCAGAATCTTCACCGTGCCCCGATCGGAGCAGCGAGCATGCTGCGTCGGGTACGTTCTCCTGGTCTTTGGAACAAGAATCGAGAGAAAAGCATCCCCTTCAACTTCGAGGCGGTCGCAAGGAAGCGACAAGTCACAGCGGCGTGACGCCAGCAGCTCGCCAGGCCTGAGGAACATCGTGAAGCCCATGAGCAGCAAGGCCGCCATCACAGGCCAGTCCCAGGCGAAACAGAGACCGACCATAGCGCGCAGCAGAGCGCGAGGTAAGGGCGGGCGGAGCTTTGGCGGCTCCGCGAGCTTCCATTGTTTCGCTACGTCCCAAGCTTCTGTTAGAAAGGCCTTCCAATGCGGATGAGCGCTCTGGATTCCCAAGATGGCATGAACCAGAATATAATGAGGGAAACCTGCATCATGAAGCCACACGCCGAAGGTCGCGAGGAAGCGGGCGAGAAGTATCCCGCTACGGTAAAGAGTGGCGGGCGGCACGCCAGTGTGTTCTGCTAACCACAGTTCGAACGCATCAATCGATCTCGAGCGACGATCGAGATACGCGGAGGCGAGGTGAGAATCGCGCACGAAGGGAGTGCGCGGAGGGCGAGCGGGCGCGGAAGGCGCAGCCCGACTAAGCCCTTGGCCTGCGGTCGGCGCCGCGGCTCCCAGAGAGATGCAGAGGCCGCAGACGCACCACAGGATGAGCGCAGGGCGGCCAGGGCTGGGAGAGCTGATCAGCGTGGCGGCCCTCCTGCTCCTGGACGCGTAGAAGGGCGGAACGAGGGTGTCCCGCCCGTCGGTCTCGAACCCCGACGCCTCCGCCAGCATCGCCCGCGCCGAGGTGAAGGATCCGCCCATGTTACGGTGAGCACGGCGAGCCCCTGCTTCGATCTGCTTCGATCTCGGCGGGCAGAGCGTCCCCTCCCTCGAGGGTCGCCCAGTCAAAGGGCGGGCGCGGCTCGGCGCGCGCAGCTGCGGCCGATTCGGCGAGCTCGGAACGAGCTGCCGAGGACGTGAGGCCCGAATGATGTGGAACGGGCACCACCTCCGCGAACGCGTCGAGGATCTCGGACGGAGGGGAATGAGATCCCCACAGCGCTGCTGGGATGGCGCCGTGACCGTCCTGCACGTGGTACAGAAGGTCGAAAAGGCAGGCCAACTTGCCCGCGCGCCTCCTGTGCTCGATCTTTGAGCCGAGCCCGATGCCACGGATGGCGCCCGCCCCCATGGCTTGGAGGTCAGCGCCCGCGGGGATAGCCTCGGGCTCGACGGCGGCCACGTAAGGATGCAACCACGAGGCTTCGTCGATCGGCTCGGCGCCGCCTGTCTGAAACAGGCGCTTATAGGCGTGCAAGGCCTGCAGGAGGCAGTGCAGGTCATCTCTGCCCTCGGGCTCGGCGGCCCCTGCGGGTGCGAAAGACCTCAGCCACGACGCCGCGCTCTGGAAGGCAGCTTGCCAGGCGGGTCCCCACCTCACCACTGTGACCTTCTCACCGCCGAGGTTGAGACGCCACGCTAGGGCGGTGGCGGCCCCTGGAGGCAAGGGCTGCTCAACGGCCGCGGAGGCCGTGCGCCGCGCTGCGAAGGCTGCAGCCGCGGCGCTCCCAGCGTCGCCGCTGTGGGAGCCGCTGGGATGCAGCTCGTGCCCTGAATCTCGGCCAGGCGCGGGGCCGCTCGAAGACCCCCTTTCCTCGGCGGCACGCCCTCCGCCCTGCGGGGCCGCAACAGCATCGCTGGAGGAGCGCGTGCCTACCGAAGACTGAGGGGCCTGAGCAGCGGAGTCCGCGCGGGAGCTGCCTGCGTGGGCGTCGCCCGAGCTCGCACCATGGCGGGACGTGGCTGGCCGCTGCGCAGTAGCGGGGCTCGGGCGCCGCTTCGGAGCGACTCGAGGGGAGCGCACCTCGCGACGCCGAGGCGACGTCGCCTGACGCGAAGGCGCGCGAGAGGAGCCGCGCGCGACGGCCCGACTAAGCCCCTGGCCTGCGGTCGACGCGCGGGATCGCGACGCCGCACGCCCACCAGAGTGGTGAGGGGGCGGCGGCGGCGGCGGGGGCACGGGCCGCGGAGTCTCGGAGCCTACACGCGCGCCGCGGCCCCGAGAGCGACTGCGAACCGAGGCGCGAGCGGCGGGCGGAGAGGCCCCCGAGCGGCGAGGGAAGGCCGCCTGCAGGCGGCGGAGGACCTCGGGGTTCAGGCCCGCCACGACGCGCTCGAGGTCCATCGAGGAGTCTGCGAGGGCACTCAGCACGACGTCCTCGAGCTCCGTCGGAGAGTCCTCGTCGCACGCGGGCTCCGCTCTCGAGCGGCTGCGAACGCTCGCGGGCGGGGACCCGTCAGGAGTGTGCGGGCCCTCCGATGCCTCCCCCGCAGGCGGCTCCGACGGCTCCTCGGGCGAGATCGGGCCGTCGACGGGAGGCGACGAGCAGCCCCCCGAGGGAGAGGTGCGGTCGGTCCCGTACGGGTTTGGAGACCGCGTACGGCTGCGGGCAGGGCTGCGGCTCCGCGGTGGGGAGCCCACTCCCGCGGCGGAGCTGGGGCGTGCCGCGCCTGCCCAGCGGCGCGCATTGGCAGTGCGACGCGCCCTGCGGCCAGGCGCCGTGGCGGCCCCCCCCTCAGGGGCGGGGAGCGCCGCCATCGAAGCCCGCCGCTGCCTGGCGGCGCGCCTGGTGCGCGCGGCGCCCGTGCGCGAGGCGGAGTGCGGCGCGTGACCACCGCGGTTGGGCTGGTCCTCGACCGCTTCATCCCGCGGGCCCAGGCGGGCGCGGACCGCGCGCCGCTCACGACGGCTGAAGCTGGACGCAGGGTCGTCGGCGGGCCTTGCCAAGGCGCGCGGGTCCTCAGCCTCCACCTCGGCCAAGGAGCGGCCAGTGGACGACGCGGGTGCGTCCCCAGCACGAGCGGCACGTTCTGCGATGGCGAGGCCCGTCGAGACCTCAGCGTTGTGCAGGACGGCGCGCAAGGTTTTGCGCCAATCCCGACCCAGCTGGACGGGAGCAGTGCGCGGCAAGCCCGCGGCCTCTCGACTGGCGGCCTCGCGCACGCGTCGGAAGTAGGCGCGATCGGCCATCCCTTCCGCGAGCTCGGCACGAGCGACGGCACGCTCTCCTTCGCCGCGTGCAGGAGCCTGCACCGTGCGCCTGGTGGCGTCGGCACGCGCGGTGCGGAGTGCGTCGAGCTCCACGCGGCCGCGCGACACGGCGGAGACGAGGATGGCATCCGACTCAGCCGCCCGCGTCGCGAGGGCAGACGAAACCCCGCCCCTCGGGAGAGGCGCGCCCGAGGCGGGGAGGGCAGCCCGAGGGGCCAGCTCGGCGCTCGCAAGGGCGACCCGCGAGGAGACCGCCTCTTCGAGCGCCTGAAGGGCCATGGTCGACCCTGGAGCCAGCTTGCCCTTGCGGGCGCCCTTTCCTGCCGCCTTGGCCCGGGCGTAGGCGCGGGCGGCAGGACCGTCGCCGCCCGTGCTAGGAACATCGGGCGGCGCGGCGGCCTGCGAGACGGCCTGGAGCAACACTGACTTGGCGTCACAGAGCTGCTTCCACTTCAGCGCGCGGGCTGCTCGCTCGTCGGCGCCCAGGTGCGCGGGAGTCCTGTCTGGATGGTAGACTAGGGACTGGCGCCTGAAGGCGGCCTCAATTGTGCCGCGCGAGGCCCCGTCCACTACGCCAAGCAGTTGGCGAGAGGCGCTCACCCTGGCCGCTCGCTGGAAGGTGCGGGGGGTAGCTGCTGAGGCCCCCTTTGGCGCTTCCCGCGAGCCGACGCGCGACGAGCCCACCCCGATAGCAGGCGGAGGGGCCGCCGCGGCCTTGGAGCGGAGGGCCAGTGGCGGAGCACGCTTGGCGGCCTGGGGAGCCGATCCTGCGCTGGCGGCGCCAGGGTCGGGGCCGGGCGAGCCGCCCTCCGCGGAGGCAGACGCTTTTGGCGTGGCGTCTGCCGAGGACGCGAGAGGCCGTTCGCTATCAGCGAAGAGCGCGTTGCGAGGCCCGCGACGCTCTCCGCTGGCGAGAGCAGCTTCACTGCTGCTCTCGGCGGCGCCCGAGGGGTCAGGTGCCTCCCCCTGGGCGCCGTCGCTGGCGGCGTCGGCGGCCATCCCCGCGCCCTCCGAGGGGGGGGGGGCGGCCGCCCAGCGGTGGCTGAGCAGCCCCTCGGGGCCTCGAGCCACAAGCTGCGCAACAAATCGGCCCCAGAGACAAGTAGGGAATGACGAGCGGGAGTCGGCGTACGCAATGCAATCAAAGCGAGTAAATTCTCCTCTCTCTGCTTCAACTAACCAGGCGGGAGGGTCACGGGACGGGGGCCTCACCGCACGGTTCCGCGTGGGGTCGTCGGCCCTGTGCACGTCCGTAGGCACGTACATGCCTCCCATATATAAACCTCCTCCTATCACATAGGGCAAAGTGGTCGAAAGAACGTGAGATAGACCAGGAGAGCTACTGCGCCCGTGAGCGGTCGCGCCCAAAGCCACTTTTGAATCCAAGAGAACGGGGATACGAGAGTCAGGGAGGCGAATACAGCAGTACTTGCACAAGCTCTTATACACCGTTGTCTCAAGGATATTGATGTGACGGGGCATGCGAAACTCCCATTTGTACGCGAGCCGAAAGCGCAGCGCCTCTGATAGCTCGGTGACCCAACGCGGCGCGACGGGGGGCTCAATAGACGGGAGCCCCAGGTCGCGATGCAGTTGGGTGAGCTCAGGGCCCAAGGGCACGCCGCGGCTGAGCACGGCGAGGAGGCTCCGATTGTGCAGGATCGCGTGCCACCCCCCGTGCTCCGATCTGCGCCACAGCTCGGCGGAGAGCTGCGGGCTGATAGGAGCGCGGACAACGCCCCCCCAGCCGAGAGACGCGTCCGTACCGAACACCTCGGGGCAAGGCTGCGCCCGAAGGTCGGTTATAGCCGTAAAGGCTAAAAAGGTGCAGGCCAAAAGCTCGTCGCGAACATAAGGAGGCAAGTCGTATTCAATGCCCTCCTCGGTCGCCAGGCGCGACAGGAAGTTGTAGACGTGCGTGAAAATGGCGAGCATCGGACGGCGATAGAGGAACACCTGGACCCAGCAGCCCACAAGAGAGGCTAACAGGGAGCGTGTGGTGATGCCGAGGTAGATTTGGATCAGGGTCAGCCTGCACAAGGCCACCGTCCGCACTAAGGGAGCGCAGACGATGCCTATGCGCCCTTCCACCTCGGCGCCCACCACCACCTTGTGCGTTTCGCCGCGCGCGCGCTTGCCTGGATGCTGAATCAGGCCCACGCGCGGGTAGCCTGCATCGCAGGCGGCGAAGACCTCACGATCACGACGACAGGGGTCGTCGGGGCGAGGAGCGGAGCCATGCCACGAGAGCTTCTGAAAACCTGTATGGTCATCAATATTCAGCATCTCGACAAACGGTCCCCGCGGGAAGGGCGAGCGGTGGACAACCTGCTCGTGAGGCCGCAAGGCCCCGAAGCTGTGCAAGACGCCTTCATGTGCAGAGTTGGCAATCTCCACCGCCATGTTGTCGCCCATCGCTAGAGCATTGAGGCAAGGCGCGACGTCCACACCTTCGAGCTCGGGGCGCCAGGCTCGAAAGGCCTTGAAGCGGGATGATGGCAGACGAACGCGAAGGGCGTTACGCCTGGCGCGCGCGGGAGGAACGCGGAAAGTGTAGTAAAACTCCCGTAGGTCGTCGCAAGAAACTGCCAGCCACTCCCCAGGCGCCAGACCCAAACGGCACAGCAGGAAACCCTGGCCAAGGCGCTGGGTGCTGGACGAGATTGAGGCACAGCGGCTGTTCACGACCGTTGGGTTCAGGATCAGCCTGTCGAAGTCGCTGTCCTTCGGTACCCTGAAAGCTCCGCAGGCTTCATCCCAGGCGAGGTCCGAAGCAGGAGTCAGGTACAGGGCGCCGCAGGCATCCCACTTCTGGAGCAGGGCCCACAGCTCGGCGCGGTCCATATGGACACGCGCCCCCTTTTGGCCAGCAGGCCACTCTGACGCCGGGAGCCGCATCTCCTCTGGATTGATGAACGCTTCGCGGACTCGAGCGTCAGAGAGAAATGGAATGGGATCAAACTCTGGCGAGTAATCCCACTTAATGCGAGACGCCCTGACTTTTAAATCGAAGGGCTCGACCTGGGTGGAGTCCCAAGCCGCCGCAGACGCCAGCGAACCAGGCACGGAAGGAGCGCTGGTCGGGCAGTGCCGCATGGGGGCGGGCACGGAAGAAGAGGAGGTGAAGGAGGCCTCCAAAGCTGCAACATGGGTGGCCAGGCCATGGAGCGAGACCTCAGTAGAGTCGAACTTGGCGAAGGCTCGACCTAAGTCGCTCTTGCCGCCACGGGCAAGGCGAACTGCGATCCGACACAACCGTTCGATACGGGTGCGGACGCCCTCCTGGCAGGGCGAGACCGTGGCGCGGACACGAGCCTCGGCGGGAGCGAGGCTAGGATGACCCAAAGTGAGCCAGTTCAACGCAATAACAGAATACTGCGCGAGCGTCCGCGCCGCGCGCCGCAATCTCCAGCGCTCCCTGCGCCTCGCCGACAAGCCGTCAGGCGGGGGACCAAGAGGTGGAGCAGGCGGGCACGGCCAAGGATCGCGGGGAGGCGGCCCCAAAAGGTACGGGTCGTCCCTGTCCATTGCACGCATTGATGAGCGGGAGAAAGATCCAAGAGAACATCGAGCACCCATCCCAACCTGGGACAGCGCTGCCGCCCAGTGGGTGATATCAATGTTCGCGCCTGGAAACAGGCGCAGCAAGGCAGACAAGTCAGCGACAAATGGCGCGACGTTGGCAAGAGCAGCAGGGGTGCTTGAAGGAGAACAAGCACCAGCAAGAACACCAACCTCAGGGGCTGCAGGCCCCATGGGGGGAGCGCTCGACTGAGGCAGGTGACGGCCAAAATGGCCGAATGGATCCGAGGGGCGGTTCGGAGCAGAGCGAGGGGCGTGGTGGCGGAACGTACTCCTCCCTGCGGGGCCGCAACAGCATCGCTGGAGGAGCGCATTCCTACCCTCACGCCCTCGCTGCGCCCAAACACGCCTAGCAGCCGTAGCAGCGTCGGTGCAGACTGTCTGCGGCGGCGTACCCCGGCCACGCGAAGGCCCCCCCTCCAAGAAGGCGGGCGCCAAGGGCATCTTCAGTCCTTCTTGGGCACCGCCTTCGGGGCCTTGGGAGCACCCTGAGACTTGAAGGGGGGCTTTGAGACCTTGGGCTGCTTGGGCTGATGAGGTGGATGCTTGGGGAGCGCGACGGCGCGCTCGGCGTCGAGGCGCGCCCGAAATGCTTGCAGCTCCTTCATGTATTCGCCCTGCGCCGACAGCCAGCGAGGATCCACTAGGGGTGAAAACGGGGTCTGGGCCTCGCGCTCCGTGTGACGACTGGTCACGCGACACGGGGGAGGCTCCAGCCCCGTGAGGAACCAAGCGGCCTCGAGGTAGCCGCGGTCCCCCGCCAACTGGTCGATGAACATGCACTGGCAAGTCAGCAAGGTCTGGACCCTCTCGGGGTTGCCCTCCTCGCAGGCCCGCCACAGCTCGGCGCTGAGGAAGGCAAAATGCGTCAACAACTCGTGCGTCGACGGCTGAGCCCCGAGGGGGCTGTGCTCGCGAAAGTACTGATGCATGGCCATGGGGGTCACGGCGCTGACTTCCACGCCCAGAACGCGGGCCAAATTCTCCTTCATCAGTCCTCGCACGTCGGGGCCGTGCTGCATCAGCGCTTGCTGCCACTCGCGCCTCCGAGCGATTCCCCCCATCTGAGCCGATGCGTGCGCGGGGTCGCCCGAGGTCGCGGGCGGAGTTTGAGCTTGGTCGCTCAGGGTCCCCAGAAGCGGGTGGAAGGCTGGGCGATGGCCCCGCCCCTGCTGCAAGGAAAGGGACTGGTGCAGGCACTGAAGCATGAGGCTGAAGTCCGTCGGATTGGCCGCAAGGGGCGGCTCTAACCCGTCGGCGCCGCCCGCCTCGGCAAAGCCGTCGACCGCAGCGGGATGGGCTAGCCCAGGCGGCGGCGGGGGGCCCATCGGTCCGGAAGCGGACGAAGGGGCCCGAGGGACAGCAAGAGAGCGCGCCTTCTCCCACGCCGAGACCAGCGCGGAGGTGGGTCCCTTGGGGCGCGCGGAGACCCGATGTGGGGCCACGGGCGCGTGGGACAAGACGGCCTCGATCCCCGCAGGATCCAGCCCGAGGCGCGCCGCCTCGTCGCTGAAAAGCTGAGGCACCTCGGGCCGAGCGCTCCGGGCAGCCGGAGCGGGGCCCAGCGGTTCGGGTCCGCCGACCATCGTGGAGGCCGCGTGGGCTGCAAGCAAGGCGCGCATTTCGGCAGCTACCTCGGCGCGGGTCATGGGAGCCCCGTCGTCCAGAGACGCCGCAGGAGCACCAGGAGCAATCGGAGCAGGACCCGCGACCCGTGGCGGCGCGGCGGCGCCAGCGCGCTTGGCGGGCGGGCCGCGCGGCGCTCCAGCGACCGCGGGGGCTCGCGCACTTGGGGCCGCGCGGTCGGCTTCCCCGTCGGCCGCGAACCCCTCGGGCTCCTCCATCTCGTCGGCAGAGTGATAGGGGGTAGCCCGATCGGCCCCTGGGAGAGGCTCTTCCCCTGCGGTAGGCGGGGCGCCGTGCAAACGAGCGTAGCCCTCGCGAAGCACCCGAACCCCCGAAGGATGCGGCCAATAGACGCGGCTGCGCACCTCGGCGAAGGGAACGATGCCTGCGTCGTCGCCGACCTCTAGAGGGTACAGCGACTCGAGCTCGAGCTCGGCAACCTCGATATCTATAACGAGGACGGATGCGGTAGTGGCGAGCGGCCGTGAAGCGGCCCCCTGGAGCTGGACGTCCACTAGCTGGAAGGGGCCTATCATCCCAGCAAAGCCATCCGCCTCGGCAGCCTCGAGCTCCGCTGTAGAGCGAAAGGCACCAGGCAGGGCCAGCAGGATGCCCCCTTCTCGAGAGGCGAGGGGGATAGCCGCCCAGCTGGTGTCGCCGTCGTCTAGGCGCCATCGTGCGTAGTCGCGCGCCGTGGGCGCAGCGAAAGGGTAGAGCTCGGGCCAAAGGGGCCCTCCGCCAACTGGTGGCAGCTCCGCCATCAGTGGGCGCCGCCGTGGACGCCGCCGCCCGCACGCTGGGCGTCTGCCCGCTCGAGCGCTTGAGGTCGAGGCGGAACCCCGTAGGCCAGCGCTCGCGCCGCACGGCGGTCCTGCTCAGGTGAAGCAGAAACCGCGCCGCGCGGCCAGGCGGAGGGCCAGAGCCTCCGCCACACGTACGGGCCCAGCAGCCCGAGGCAGCAGCCCGCGCAGGCGCTGCAGGCGGCCGTCACCCAGAGGAGGGCGGCGACCGTGCTGAGCAGCCAGGGAGAGACCCCGCCGCTCAGGTCCACCGCCAGCCCGAGGCAGACGGTGGGGCAGGTGGAACCCGCCGAAGGGAGAGGGCAGGAGGCCCCCTCACCCTCGGACGAGTCCGCCTGCTGGATGGACCAGGCAGGCGATGGAGGCCCCTGGTCCTGAAGCACAGAGAGGGGGTCAGCCACGAGCCGCTCGTAGAGCGCGGCCCGCAGCCCCCTGAACAAAATCTCCCCAGCGCCCTGGAGAGCCGCTTGTGCGACCGCCTGCATAAGGCGCCCGCACGCGCGGCCGACGGGGGGCACTTGGGCAGAGAAGCTGCGGAGACAGCAGGAGCTTGCTCACAGAGAATAGAAGAGGCAAGGCCGACACTGTGCGCGAACCATACAATGGCTCATGTAGGCATGCCGTTTCATCGGCACGCTCCTTATGTCACAAGAAACATTGAAAATGCTACATGCATGGAGCAGTGGAATTACGTTCAGATTCCAGCTGCAATCTGAACTTGGGTAGTTGAGCATACCAACACTTCAATAAAATGTTGGAACTCCCCTTGGTGCGAAAGGCTTATCCTCCGCCTACGCAATCACGGAGTCTGGACCTGGGGACCGCCAGGCTTTAGAGTCAAAGATGGATCAGGACGGCCCAAAGGCCCCAGGTAGTCCTATACAGTCGACACCATAGCGCGATATGGTCCACAATGGCACGGATAGCCTCCAGCCTGGGCCCGAGAGGCCCCAAAAGGAGCTCACATTGGCCCTGAGGTGGTGGCTCCAACGCCTCCCAAGGATGCCTCACCGAAACCAAAATCATTACAACATCTTGAGCCGTAACAGGTTGATGGGTACCTGGGGTTTCAATTTTGCCCCGAAATGGCCCAACCCACAGGGGCCCAATAATCCTCAAAGGCACCCAACAGCCCCCAAGACCCCGACATGCCTCCATGCCCCGAGTACTCAACTCTTTTGAGCCAGGAGAGTTAAAGCTGAGCCGCGGTGAGATAAGCTAAACGCAGCTCAGCTGGGTTAGGTTACGCGACAAGCTGAATTACTGACGGTGTACGAAAGGTTCGAAAACAGAAGCACGGACTGGCATCCCTGGGACAGACCATTATCGCACATGCGCACATGCGCACCATCATCGCACATGGCGTCACAATCGTCGTCGCTGTGCTCGTCGCCGTCATCGTCGTCGACATCGTCGCCGTCGTCGTCATCGTCGTCGTCGACGTCGTCGTCGTCGCCGTCGTCGTCGTCGTCGCCGTCGTCGCCGTAGTCCGTAGTAGTCGCCACCGTAGTCGTGTTCGTCGTGGTCGCCGTCGTCGTCGTCGTTGTCGCCATGCTCGTCGTTGCCACCGTCGTCGTCGTTGTCGTCGCCGTCGTCGTCGTGTGGCCGTCGTCGCCGTCGTCGCCGTCGTCATCGTCGTGCTCGTCGCCGTCGTCATCGTCGTGCTCGTCGTCGTTGTCGTCGTCGCCGTCGTCGTCGTGGTCGCGTTCGTCGTGGTCGCCGTCGTTATCGTCGTCGCCGTGCTCGTCGTCGTCGCCGTTGTCATCACCGTCGCAGTCGTGTCGCCGTCGTCGCCGTAGTCGTCGTCGTCGTCGCCGGCGTCACAGTCATCGTCGTCGCCGTCGTCGTCGCCGTCGTCGCCGTCGTCGTCGTCGTCTTCGCTGTCGTTGTCGTCGTCGTGCTTGTCGTTGTCGTCGCCGTCGCCATCGCCGTCGTCGTCGTCGTCGTTGCCGTCTTCGCCGTCGTCGCCGTCGACGTCGTCGTGCTCGTCGTCGACGTCGTCGTCGTTGTCTCCGTTGCCGCCATCGTCGCCGTCGTCGTCGTCGTCGCCGTCGTCGTCGTCGTGCTCGTCGTCGTTGTCGTCGTCGCCGTCGTCGCCGTCGTCTTTGTGCTCGTCGCCGTCATTGTCACCGTTGTCGTCGTGGTCGCCGCCAGCGTCGTTGTCGTCGTCGCCGTCGTCGCCGTCCCCGCCGTACCCGTCGTCGCTGTCGTCGTTGTCGTCGGCGTCGTCGCAATCGTCGTCCTCGTCGTCACCGTCGTCGTCCCCGTCGACGTCGTCGTCATCGTCGTCGTCTTCTTCGTCGTCGTCGTCGCCGTCGTCATCGTCGTCGCCGTTCGTCGACGTCGTCGCCGTCATCGTCGTCGTCGCCGTCGTCGCCGTCTCCATCGTCGCCGTCGTCGTCGTGCTCGTTGTCGCCGTCGTCGTAGTCGTCGCCGGCGCCGTCGCCGTCGTCGTCGTCGTCGCCGTCGTCGTCGTCGCAGTCGTCGTCGTCGTCGACGTCGCTGTCGTCGTCGTCGTCGTCGCTGCCGCCGTCGCCGCCGTCGTCGCCGTCGTCGTGCTCGTTGTCGTCGTCGTCGTCGCCGCCGGCGCTGGCGCCGCCGCCGCTGCCGCCAGCCGGTTCCGCCGCCAGCTGGCGCCGGCCCCCCCCTGGAATCGTCGTCCTCGTCGACGTTCCCCGCCGCCGCCGACAGCCGCCGCCGCAGCCAGCGCCGGCCCGGGAGGGGGACGGCGACCGCCGCCGGCGCCGGCGCAGGCCCAGAGGGGGGGGGCCTTCGAACCTTCCCACCCCCCTTGAACCAGGGGGGGCCGGTTCTGGACCCCCGCCTCCAAGCGCCCACAGAACGCGCTCTTTTGGACATACACTATCCCAAATGGCATCAAAGCTTCGATACGCCCGTGCATGGTCCTTCTGTCCTACTTCCCTGCCACCGCTGAGACTTTTACATCGCTAACAATGCATGCCCAAAGCATGTACAGCATCATGGGCAACAAGGCAAAGTAATCCCACCAGCCCTTCTGGGGCAGGTGGTTCATCGAGTCAAGTCTTCCCAAACCCTCATCCCCCTTCCCCTCTGCCGACCCCTCCCGGGGTCTGGACCGTGATTCCCCGAGAGGTCAGGGCGTCCAAGACGGACGGCCCTGGATGGCTTCAAGATGGTCCTGAATAAACCAATTATCCCAGTGCGACCCTACCTAGGAGTTGGAGCATTTACGAAAGCAACATCTACCTCTACACCGACAGCAACATGCTATGCTATGCTGCGCTATGCTATGCTATGCTAGGCTATGCTATGATACGATAAACTGCGCTATGCTATGATATGATATGATATGATATTATATGATATGATATGATATGATATGGCATGATATGTTTCGCTATGCTATGCTATGCTGTGCTGTGCTGTGCTATGCTATACTGCGCTGTGCTAGGCTAAGCAATGCTATGATATGCTATGATATGTTATGATATGATATGATATGCTATGATATGCTATACTATGATATGTTATGCTATGCTATGCTGGGCTGTGCTGAGTTATGCTATGCTATGCTATGATATGGTTGGCTATGATATGCTATGCTATGCTGTGCTAATGCTGCGCTGCGCTATGCTGCGCTGCGCTAAGCTAAAAGAAGGTAAGCTAAGCTATGTTAAGCTAGGCTAAGCTAAGCTAAGCTAGGCTAAGCTAAGCTGAGCTAAGCTATGCTAAGCTAAGATGAGATAGGCTAAGCTAAGCTAAGCTAAGCCAAGTTGAGCTAAGCTAAGCTTAGCTTAGCTAAGCTTAGCTAAGCTAAGCTGGGTGAACCCAGGGGGCGCCACTGGGGGAACCGCGGGGCGGATGCCGGGGGAACCGCCCGGGGCGAGCCCCACTGCCCGGCCCTTTAAGCCCACACAGTAAGAACCCTTCTAGGCAGAGCCTAGGTAGGGAAAAAAAATCTAACATCGCACATGAAATCCCAAATTAAAGCAAAGCAACTCCAACATTCGCCCGAAAGGCCCCAAAACCGTCACAAGACGGCTCCAAAAGACCAATAGTCGGAAAGAACTTGGGGTGCAACGCAAGCACGACCTCTGTGGAATACCAGTGCAGATTACCTGCAGGCTACAATACAAGAAATCAGCTCCGGCTCGGAGCACCGGCGCTGGCTCGGAAGGGGGCGCGAATCGCGAGAGGATCGAAGTGTCGGAAGCGTGCAGCAACCTGCAAGACCATTAGCTGACAAATAACTACCGCCAACGCGGCAGTGCGGGGCGCCGCGGCTCTTATTCGGACACCGGGGCGGGCCGACAAAGAAACGCGGGCCAGGCAAGGGGCAAAAACGGGCAGCGAGGAGCCGAGGAGGGAGGAGGAGAGGGGGAGGGGGAGAGAGGACGACCAGAAAGGACAGACCAGGCCGACAGACGGACGGACGGGGGAACGGGGAGGGGAAGCCTGGCAGGCAGGGAGATGGAGAGCACACCACGCACAAGGGCGAGGAAGGACAAGGGGACGGCGGGGACACGGAGAGGGAGAGGGGGAAGGAAGAGGGGGGAAAACCGGGAGCCGAAGAAGACGGGAGAGGGAAGGAGAGAAGGGGAGAAGGAGCCGCGGGACGCGGGGCCAAGGCAAGGAAGAAGGCGGGCCGAGAAGCACACCGATGCGCTTGGCCTGAAGATGGCCCTAAGATGGCCCAAGAGAGCTCCATGAAGGGCCCAAGAGGCCCCCAAGATCGCCCGAAGAGCGCCCAAGATCGCCCAAGATCGCCCCAAGAAGGTCCCAAGAGCGCCCCAAGAGGCTATTTCGAGGGCCCCAGAGGCGCGACGAAAATCGAAGACCCCCCCTCTTTTGATCGATTGTCCCCAAGATGGCCCCAGGAGGCGCTCCATAGCTCCCAAGAGAGCCCCAAGAGATCCCCATGAGGGCCCCAATGCGCCCCAAAAGAGCCCCAAGAGAACCCCAACACGCCCCAAAGAGCCCCAAGAAGGCCCCAAGATGCCCCGAACGAGCTCCAAGAGGACCCCAATATCCCCCAATACAGCCCTGTAGCTCCAAGAAGGCCTCCGATGCTCCAAGATGGCTCAACACCCTCCTTCCTCTCCTCTCCTTGCACGCTCTGTGTCACTATATGCGGCTCTTCTCTCCTTTACCCGTCAGCTCTCATGGGAAGGGCTCCTGAATGGGCTGGTGGGGATTTGCGAAGCGTAACAACTTGTCCTACCTAATGAGACGGGGCGTTTTGCACAGAGAGCCGATCCGCTCTGGATCGGCTTCATGTAGTATCGCACGCAGAGTACACAATATGCTGTATGGCTGAGCGCAGAAAAGCTAGAAATGGCTGCGGTACAGCAGCACTGCACTGGAAGTATTACAGGCTTCCGTAAGCGGCCCCAGCGACGTACTCTTACGGTAGGGGATAATCCCGAGGGGTAAAGTCCTTAACACACAGAAAACTTTCAATGATGTGTGCGGTCCCGCACGTTCGTTTCTGGCGGAGTTCTGAGGCCTCATGATGGCCCCAAAACCTTCCAAGATCATCCGAGAAGGGGCCCAGAAGGCTCCACAAGGGCCCCAAAGACCCTTAAGAGGACCCTCGAGAGACCCCGCACGGGGCGATGTTTTAGATCCTAAGTGGGCAACGCCGACTGAGCCCCCCGCCCCTCCCTCTTGTCATACATGTTCTCCAGGATGGCTCCACGAGCGCCTCAAGATCTCTCAAGAAGGCCCTAAGAAATCTCCAAGAGGGCTTAACTGCATCTCCGAAGGGAACCGAGAGAGACCCAACAAGGCTCCAAGAGGCCTCCAAAAGGCATCCCAGGCGTCTGAAGGCTCATCATTGCTGACCTCGTTACTTCACTATGTGACTCTCAAGTTCCCTTCTCCCGACAACTCGAGGGAGCATCGCGTCTGGATAGAATGGTGGGGGCACAAGAGGTGACAAACATTACTGCAAGTCGGTCAAAGCTTCCCGCACAACAGCACTACACTCTGCAAAGAGGGCACAGTAGTCGACGTTTGAGTCATCAGGGTCATCGCTGACCCAAGAAGAATGTCGGCGCTATTGCCAGGGACCACATTCATCTGCTTGACGTGAAAGCCTTCGCCGCGACAATTCAGCGCAGAAAAATATTGACCGTCAGCGCGGTAACCAGCTAGCGAGAGAAGAAGCCTCACAGAGGCCACATGACTGACCGCTGCTGTCCCACCCATGTCTGAGAAAGTGCCTGGGCAGAGGATGTTGCTGCGGTAGGAAGGATGACAGAACGGAGCGAGAGCGACAGAAAGAGCCAACGTAACACAAAAACGCACAGTACGGAGTTGCACTGAGGTTGTTGAGGCACCTGTGGGCGAGACGTACCACTGCCATGGAGCGCTATGTTATTTCATGGCTCGTCATCGCGGCGGTTCCCGTGCTGTCCGTTTCCCCGGAGGGAGGAAGAGGAAGGAGCGAAACAAGGAGAAGGAAAGCTTCATGCTGGTGTCGATGTTGTCCGCTGCTCCATGCCATAGGTGCAAATCGGGATCCTCTGTGAAATAGCAGGGAAAAGAGAAAGACAGAGGAAGTCACGGCCACAGGTTGAATAGCAGGGAGAAAGGGCAGACAGAGGAGGTCACGACGAGGAGGAAAGGAAGATGGAGAAGAGAGGAAGAAGAGAGGGAGGGAGGGAGAGGGAAGGAATTAGAAGGGGGGGCGAGAATGGAGGCCTCACGCTGGTCCCTGTTGGTCGGCGTCCAGGCTCCTCGAGGAGCTCTCGTTTCGGGTCCTTCTCGGGGCTCGGGGGGGGGCCCCATTGGATGATCAGTGGGACACCCTGGGGCTATCTTGGGGGCAGGGTTGGGCCCTCTTGGTCTGTCGTCGGCTTCAGGGACCCGCTGGGGGGGATCTTGAAGCCTGCCGGGGATCTCCTGGAGCGTTCGGGCTCGCAGAGCTGTCTCTGGGCGCCTCTGTGACCATCTTGGGCCGGTCCTGGGCAATCCTAGGACCGTCTTGGTGCTGCTGCGACCTTGAGCCGTCTCGAGGAGCCCCAGGATTTGTAGTAGTGCCAAGCCTATTTCAGGGTTTCCAACGTGATCAAAACATTCAGACTCAATTGTCTGACATTTGATCCGCCAGGGCCTCAACGCACATGCACGGAGTCACCGTGCTGCCTCGGGGGGTCGTGCTGCCGCAAGGGGGGGAAATCTTGAGGCCATCTTGCGGCCGTCTGCGCCTGGGGAACGCCACGAGTGCGGTCGCATAGCAAACTTGGCTCGTCTCAATACGCAGGAAACTTTACGGCCCGACTGGGCCCCGCTCATGGCCAGCCTATGAGCTCGGAGAGACGGCCCCGGGGCGGATAATGAATGCAGCTTCCCGCCCTCGTTACGTCGTTCCATGTTTCAGCGACCTCGTTACCGCTGCGTATCCCCCAGGGTGGGGTCTTGGGGAATACCCCTGCACTCCGCCCAGGCCCTGCACAGATCCCTAGCAGAGCTGGGCGGAAGACAGTCTGAAGACCCCATCAAGCCCGACAGGTTGAAGGCCCGTTAAGCGACCCAGCGGGCATCCGGATTCGACAAGGGAGCCCCTTGAGAGCCCAAGAAGGTTCTGACATTCCCGCCTGGAGGCCCCAAGAGGCTTCCTCGACAGCATCATGAGCTGAAAGTGACCCCACGGTGCTTGCAAGATGGCTCAAGGTGGCCCCAAGAGCCCTCCAGGAGGGTTGCCAGCATTCTCCCAGAGGGCTCAACAGCATCGAAAGCAGGCGTTTCACACTGGGGAC
This sequence comes from Prorocentrum cordatum, assembly GCA_963575745.1. NCBI lineage: Eukaryota > Dinophyceae > Prorocentrales > Prorocentraceae > Prorocentrum > Prorocentrum cordatum. The sequence goes on from CAUYUJ010016302.1 coordinate 108,931, forward strand.
TCCCCCCCCAGGACAGCAGAAAGCCTCACTGAGGCCCCAAGAGGCCCCCCAAGATGGCACGATAGCTTCCAAGACGGCCCCAGGGTAGCCCCACGAAGGGGCAAAAGGCTTCAAAAGGCCCGAGAGCCCCACGGCAGACCACAAGAGGCCCAAAGACACCCCCCTGGTCAAAAGACCTTCCGAGACGGCCCACGTACAGGCATCCCGAGGGGCCCAAGACAGGCCCCCGAGAAGCTCCCAGGAAACCCCGAAAGAGCGCCCCAGGAGGCCCGAGAGGCAACGCAACAACCAGGCAGTTAAGAATTGCAGGGCCACGCCTTCGGAGCTGCGGCGGAGCTTCTCTCCGAGCGCGGCGGCGGATATGCGCGGCAGCGCAACCAGATACTCCCTGCTCTTTCTTCCTAACGCTGCTCCAGCAGGAGCTCGGCCACGGCCTTCCCAGTCCCAGGGCCAGTGCCCCCTCTGCTCCGGGAAGAAGTGGAAGCGGATGGCTGTGGCGATGAGGCCCATACCCAGAGCGGCCACCATGGATGCCACGACCTGAACGCTACAACTACGCCCAACCTCCATCCCTCTGACTAGACCAGAAGGGGATGGCAACCAAAGAAATACATTGAGGGCATGCGGCATTCATACCGTCATGTATTATGTAAGTACATACCTGGCAACGCCATGAAAAGCAAGAGTCCACAATGGCTACCATGACGTCGCATGCATTATGTCGCGCTGCACCGCGTCGCATCGCATCTAAACGTATCGCATGTATTCAACAGCACACCACAGGCTGACATACAATGTCATACCACATGAGCCTCGGACTGGTAGAGGGTAACAACATGAAGGGTCCTGTGGATGGCTGCGTTCCCAGGCTCCTGAATGGCACCAGTGGTACGCTCTGCCAGTCCCGAAGAGAACCATCGATAGGTGCTCCTCTGCGCGTACCCCGTCCTGAGAGGAACTCGTGGGATGCTCCGCCCGCCCCGGAGGACATCTCTGGCGGGGAGGGCATTTATGCGGTTCGGTTGCTCTAGATTCTGCGCCCAAAGATGGGAGAGTACAAGCAATGAAGACAGAAACCCCCAGGCGCTGCCACGATTGAACATATGATGATTGATCTGCTCGAGCTTGTTAGCATGCCAGACGTGATTCCAGTTCATGCTCACATTAAGCTGGACTGATGTGACTCCAGATTTTGCCAGTGCTGCTCGCAGTCTGCTTTGGGACTGGGTGGCAGATACGATGAATCAAAATCCGTCGACCCTGTCGGCGTGTGTCAGGGAGAGTTCTGGGCTGTCGTCCCAGGGTTGTCCTGAAAGACGCTCTTTGAGTCGAAGTTTGCCCTCTCTTGCTGGCGACCATTTTTGGCTCTCCAAGCACGCCAACCCGAGGTGAATCGAGCCAGGTCGCAATAGAGTCGAGAGGAATCCCCTTCTCTTTGATCCCTTCCCCGTTGGGGTGCGGTAGGGGGTCCTGAGGGTGTCCCAGGGGGTTCTTCCGGGGGCTCCCGGGGCGCAGTAGCGGGATAGGCCGAAGGCCGCTAGAGCCATTCTGGGATAACTGCCGACCTGCATTCGCGCGTTCCTCGACTCCCTCGCGGCCTCCCCGGGGCCTCCTGATCTACCTCCTGGATCTGCGAGACTGGCCGTAAGGCCTCTCCAATATGTGTGGTTCGCTGCCTCCTCCTTGGCATCGGCATACCCCTCCCTTGGCCGCGACGCCTCTCGGATGGCGGGAGGCCTTCTCAACAAATAGGGCCCAAAGGGCTTTCAAGCGGGGAGCCCTGACTCCCTGCCTGGGTTCCACATGGCCTGAGCGGTGGTCCCATAACGTAATCGACAGGGGAGGAGGAATACAGGAAAAGGAGGGGTGGAACTCGATGATGAGGACCTGGAAAGAGATCCCGGACTCACTCAACGAGATGGGGACAGTGAGGCGAGAGCGTGGGGTGCAGCCTAGGTCGTCTGCCAAACGCAACGTTTGGACGGAAGGGCGTGTGGCGCGAAGTCCTCTCGAGCCCACAGATAAGCAATAGACGGGGGAGAAATAGAACGGCGATTTCTGCCAAACCTAGATGAGGCACCTTTCTCACTAGCCACTGAAGCTGCAAGCACCACATGGCAGGGACAGTTCGTGTCTCAACGCTGTCGAGCGAACAACGGCCGGATAACAGTAGCAATTCCACAAAAGTCTTTTAGAGAGATTACACAAAACATATGGTGTGATCGCAAGTAGTTGCAATGGAGTCCTGGCCATCTGCGGCGAATACCAGGAATGATTCTCTCCATGCACTGAGGTTCGGGGAGGCACAAAAAGTCGAAATATGCCGTCCTCGCTTCAGCATGTAAAGCTCTGACAATCTAGCATCTAAGTGATGCGTGGGCGAGGGGGATCAGGTGTAAGAGAACATTGGGATGGACAAGTCAGAATTCACCGACGCATCGCTTGCAAGGAAAAACATCCGAAGACAACAGTCGAACAAATGAGAAAGGAGACTGCGGCAGCATTGCCTGAGGCACCGTGTGGTCTTTATTGTAAACTCTAGCCCAGGGCACTGGTCCCATAACGATAAGCAGGACGAGGAAATGGTCAATATGGATCTGGAAATCCATGAGGACCTTGCCAACAAAGACCAGAGACAGAATCAGAGACTATCCGTACGACCTGAGCTCAACACGGCGAAGGCGTCTTTGAAATTAGATGCTTGGAGAAAAGACAAGTAAGTCCACGGGAATTATAGTTTCTCCCAGGACGTACGAAATCCACCCCAGGAGGCACCCATCGCCTCTCTGGCGGACTCTCTGGGGGTGGAACGCCTGTCTACAGGCAACTGGCGAGGCGTAGCGCCCCACGCCACTACGCTGCTTCCCGAAATCATCCTGACCCCACGTCCCGCGAGCACCCTCCAGACGTACATGTCAGTCGGCCCTGTCCTTCTCCGATCCGTTGACGACAACCCCCCCGACTCAGGCAGACAAAGCCCCGCTTGCAGAAGAAGGCCCTCAGCCACAAACCTGATTGAGCCACGAACCCCAGATGGTTGCTCCACGGGCGCGCGAGCACACTACCAATGCGAGCAAGCGAAGCGTGCGCGAGCGCGCAGCAGGGGCGGCGGGGCGGCAGCGGCACCGGGGGCGCGAGCAGGCGCACGCCATCGCCGCTCCGACCCCGCGACCCCTCCGCTCCGACCAACAGAGAAGACCGCGCAAGGCCAGCGGGGGGCACGACTGGGGGTCGAGGGGAGCGTGCTGCAAAGCAAAGGAAAGCGGGGAAGCCATCAGGGAGGCTCCACATGAAGGGGCCCATGGGAACGAGGAGGGGGAGGCCAAGAAGCCAACGAAGGCAGGAGACCTGCAGCACCCCCATCGAATGGAGGGGAGCCGAGGAACGAGACCGCTACAGTATGCCCAAGCCCGCTTCGCCCTTGCGAGAAGGCAACTGCACGGATCCTGTCCCCGTCAGGAGATCACAGCCCAAAACGGGAAGGGTGCGCCACCGCTCAACGAGCGGCCTGAACAAACACGGAGAAGGAGGGGAGCAAAAATCCAAATTTTCGCAGGTGTCTGGGTTTGAATGATTCGGTGGCATCGCCTAGGACACCACTTATCGCACTGGATCTGGACCTGGGAGCATGGCCCTGAGTCCAGAGCACACCCACCTCTTCCTCCACCTGGACTACTGACAAGGCACGGCGTCCCAAACGTCGACATACTCGTCCGAAACAATCCGCAGCCTGACCGAACGGCTGACCTCGCGACGACACACGTCCGAAAACCACAACCGCCCAAAACGGCAGGTTAGGCATCACTGCCCAAAAATCTAGCTTCGAACAGCAAAACATCAAAACATCATTTCCACCGGACTGCTGTGCCGCGCCGACTTCCCCACGGCATGGCCCCGCGGGACCGCGCGGGGTCGCCCGCACAGGCCCAGAATGGCATCAGCGGAACCTGTGCTGAAGATATGTGGCGTTTCCCTGCGGCAGGCAGTTAAAAGCACATGCTGCAGCCGCCTGCGAGACCTAGTCCACAAACTGGCTCGTCCTTCCCAACTTCCACCCCTTACCTCGGAGCCCCCTCTCTGAATGCTACACAGGAGGATGGCTCCGTATACTCTCCTCCTGCCTCGCCGTCCTGCCATGTCCGTGCCATCGCCGCTCTCGGCTCCAGGCGAGGGTGGGCGGGATTATTTCTGACAGAGAGCTGGCAGTTACCAGCCAGACTACGCCAGGGGAAGCAATCGCAGTGGAGAGGACAAAAGGTGTCCTCACAATATCGACATCGATGTTCGGGACTATACACCACGTCTGACGACGACGATAACTCCGACGTAGACCTCATCAGGAAGCTCTACGAATCAGATTGGTAGCGGACCCTGTGATCTCCGAGAACCACGGGCCTCCACCGGTCTCGGCCTGAACGTCGGCCCGCATCGAGTCGGCAGCGATGACGACGACGGGCCCTCAGCAGACAACGACGCGAGCGGACGTGCCGGCATGGAACGGAGAGGCGGAGAAGCTGTCGAGCTGCCGCTTCGAGGTCGACATGTTCACGAAGAGCATCAAGGTGACGGACCGCTACGTGCGCGGCCCGCAGCTGGTGCGCGCCCTCGGGGCGCGAGTTCGCACGACGGTGGAGAGTTGTCCAGACATCGACGCAGTGGACGAGATAGACAAGGACGGGAACCTGGTCGGTTGAAACCGAGTGCTAGACTAGGTGCTCAAGAAACTAGGCTACGGGCGAAGAACGGTATAACATCAACTTTTCCGCCGTCGGGGACGCCTGCCCCTGGGCTGCTGGATAGGCTACGCTGCTGCCGTAAGGGCACAAACTTTCCAGCCGCCCTGGGACAAGCGCCCCCGGCAGCGAAGAAATTTATGTTGTACCGTTCTTCGCCCGCTCAGTTGCACGAGCCTCAACGACACCGGACTTCTCGCGGAGGATTTCTTCGTGAATGTCTCGAGGAACTCCAGGGAGACCTTCCAGGACTGGGCCGCCCGGTCCGAGAAGAAGGAGCGCGAGCTGCTAACCCAGCTCAAGGCCATAGACGGCGATGTCCGAGAAGTCTTAGCTAAACCACTACGCACCCGGTGGTTCCTCCGGAAGTCCAGATTGACACCTGTCCAGCGTGGAGAGATTACGGCCACCGCGGGTGGCGACTACGACTACGCGCAGACCTACAAGACTTTGCTGACGAGGTTCCCAGCAGAGGCACTGGCAGAGCTTGACGGCGAGGCTCGCTGAGACAAGACCTTCTACGAATATGATGGCGACGACGCTGAGGAGAAGATCGGTGGAGACAACTATGATGAGATAGCTGATGTGGTCGAGCAGCTGATCAATCTCGCAAACGAAGACGACGACGACGATGGAAAAGCAGCTGACGACCACCGCGAGGACAATGAGGTGTTCGCCGAATTCAAGCAGGTGGGCAGGAGCTTCAAAGACGCTCGGGATCTACTGCGACGCCTATGGATATCTCGAGACAACTACCCGGCGGTGGCCACCAAGGACGAGCGAGAGCGCCGGATGCCTCCTCTACCGATGCCGGGGCGAGATCATGTCCAGGATCGCGACGATTTGGAGGACGCAATCGCTAAGAGGACGCTCCTGGAGGGGGCCGCCGTGACCTGTCTAAGATGAAGTGCCTCGCGTGTCACAAATATGGCCACAGAGCGGCGGACTGCCCGAAGAGAATCGACCACAAGACCAAGCAGGGCGACCAGCGAGGGCCGAGCAATACGCACAATGGCTTCATCCTCCCGGCCCTGGATGAGTACCTGTTCCTACTCGAGCGCGAAAGGATCTGGGCGATCCTCGACCTCGGGGCCACAAGGAGCCTCAGCGGCGTCGAAGGGATCGAGAACATCATGTACGAGGTGCTCGTTGAACATGGCGAGGAGTTCGAAACAAACAGCGACGCGTGTTCCTTCACCTTCGGAGACGGCCTCTGAATTCGATGGGCACCGTCACCAGCAACGTCTTCCTGGGAGGCTCGACCTTTCGAATTCGCCTGTCCGTGACGCCGAACCGTGTCACGATCCTCCTCGGCATGGACATCCTGAGTAACCCATTGAAGGTGGTCGTCGACTGTGGCCGCAACTGGATCGGCCTCCCTACCCTCGGCAACAGCGTGCTCTACTGCGAGCGTCTGTCCAGCAACCACATTGCGGTCAACCCGTCGACCCCGCAGTGGTGGAAGGAGGTGCCGATTCTCTTGCCCAATCTGGGGTGTCTGGCAGCAGGGCCGACAGACCCGGACGCGCTGATCGAGGAGCTGTCCGAAGAGACGGCCCCGAGCCCTGGCGGTCTTGCCGTGCGCTAGGGACAACGCCCCCTGGTGATAATCCTGTGAGAGAAAATAATTCCTCAGTCGGCATCAACATCATCGGGGGGGCCGATCCGACCTGGTCAGCGAGCATGCGAAACACCTACCAGAGCAACGGAAGCACCGACGGTACAAGCACCTACCAGAGCGACGGAAACACCAGAACGGAGCGGGTCAGCGAGAGCGACAGACAATTCGACATCGAGCGGCTCGCTGGATCCTCGCGCGACCCCATCTCCTACGGTATGGACAGAATCCGTCTCAGGAACATCAACAGTCAGCCAGACATGGCAGAAGACAGCAGCTAGTCGACCTGACGGTGCAGCAAACGGAGCCGAAGCTAGCCGACATCACGACGGAGCCGACAAACAGCCAGCTCGAGCAGAAACAAACTCGAAACGATGCTCATCATCCTGCTGTCTGCAGCCTCGTTCGGCTGGACTCATAAACTCGGTGGCAGCACCGACCTGATACCTGTCACGACCTCCGATATCCTTCCCAATCTGGCTCCGACCACTTGGATGTCATGCAGCGGCTCTTCGGCTGGGCCCTTATCGGCACACAGCCACCGCCTGTGCCTGCGGCTCGCCGGGAGTGGGCTCGCCCGCGACTACGGGCGGCGCCATCGACACCGTCCTCGGCAGCTCCGACGACGCCAGCTCCAACGACACCCGGATCCTCGGCGATCTACGACAACCAAGCGGGTAAGTGTGCGTGCTGCGGAGCTCCGGGGAGAACCAAGCGCGGGTGCAGCTGCTTCGGGGGCAAGAGTCACCAGCGCCTCCGTCAAGCAACAGCAGCGGCCTCACCGACAGTCAGTCCCCCTCCCGGTCCAGCGACGGCGCCGACCAGGACAACATCTCCAAGGAGCATCTGCTCGTGCTGCGGAGCTCCTGGGAGAACGATTCGGGGGTGCAGCTGCCGCGGGGGCAAGAGTCACCAGTGCACGACGGCGCCCGCCGACTCGACCCAGAGCCAGGCCGTGGCTCTACGCTGGCGGCGTCTGGTCCACAAGGCGACCTCTCCAGAGATCGAGGACGGGTGAAGTTTACGGCGGAAATGCTCGACGACTCGGACCTACAGGAAGCGGACTCCAAGAGGAAGCGCTGAAACAGCTCGACGACCAGGATCTCAGGCTGTTCTACGAGGGCCACGACCAGGTCCCGTACGAGATCTACAAGAACATCGCCGAGGACGCCACGGAGCTTCCAAGCCCTACCGCATCGACCTCATGGAAGTGTGCTGCCCACTTTGGCCCGAGCAAGGCTGTGCAGGAGCAGAGTGGCAAGGTGTACCGATGAGGCCTCTTCAACGGCATAGACATGGCGACAGCGACCAGCCTCCGGCGCGCACTTCATCTACTCCGACGCCTCCGACCCCGCCGACTGGTCCTGAGTCCACAGTGTACGTGTACCGCGGATTGTCCAATCCAGAAAATCAACCAGAGAACCGACCAGCAAAAGTTGCAATACCAGGCGAAGGTGCTCAAGGCACGTCAGATCCAGCGGAATTGCCAGACGCTCTGGGAGGAGACAAAGAACGTCACCAATGGCCACGCAGATATCGAACAGCCTGCTATGAGTCGGAGCTGGTCGCAATCGCCATCCATTAAGTCGATGCGGGAGCCGATGCATGAGACCGTGATTCATGGATGTGCCCATGGCCTCCGCGAGGCGTGGTCCGGCCTCCTGATGAAGAAGGCCCTGAATTCAGCGCGGAGCTCGCGAGGACGTGCTCCAACCGTCCTGGGCGAGGCGACAACCACATCCACCGAGCCATCGAAGATGGCCAGGTAGTGGCTCAGACCGCGTACTACCCGCCGGCGCTGTGCAGGGCCTGGGAGAAGCACATCATGCGCAAGAACACGAGCGTCAACTACGGCAAGGAGATCTACACGGGCCTGGAGCAGATCCCAGAGGACGCCGAGGGCGAACAGGAGGCAGCTCTGGAAGATGGCCTCCTTCAAGACTGCCTCGACGACCTACACGAGGACACGATCAGAAAGGGTCTCGGGATTTCGGACACCCCGACCAACAAAGAAATGGAGATCGAACAACGGTTGACGCGACTCCACCGGAACCTCAGGCACCCGAGCAACAAGCCGCTCTACAAGATCCTCAAGGCCTCAGGAACCCCAGTTCAGGTACTCCGACTGGCACTTCGTCTCCAGTGCCACGGATGCCACATGGGACAACTACCAAAGGCAGTGAAGGTGGCGTCAGGCATCGAGATACCCGCAGTGCTCGAGGTCCTGGCCTCGGACGGCCTGGAGTGGCTTTCACCGAAGCTGGACATCTTCGTAATAACGCTGAACCTGGACGAAGGGTCTGGGCTGACGAGCGTCAGACTCCATGGGCAGGAGGGGAGCGGAACGGCAACAGGACGACGTCCGAGGTGATCTCGACGTGGATCACGTGGTGCGGTTACTATCGTCGGCCGAGCCTTCTACGCCTCGACCCCGAAGGCTGCCATCGTTCTCAGGCAGTTGCCAAGTGGTGCTCGGACCGCGGCATCGAACTGTGGATAGCCCCAGGCGAGGCCCACTGGCTGATGGGCGAGGTTGAGGGCGGATGAGAAACTTTTCAAGCGACTGATGACGAAGCTGGCGACCCTGGACCCAGTGTCCCATTGAAGAGTTGATCTCATGGGCCGTGGGGGCGATCAACACCATGGACAAGGCTGGCAACCACTCGCCTTTCGAGCATGTGATGGGAGTGACCAGAATGCCCGCCTCGAGCAACCCGTTCGCCATCATAGACGGGGACACTGGCGAGACACAAGAACAGCGACGCCTGCTCGCGCGCAAGAGCTTCCTGGAAATAGAATATGCGGAACGTCGCCAGCACGCAGAGCACGCTCGGAACCGCGTCTACCAGACCTGGTATCCAGGTGACCTCATCTACTTCTGGCGCAAGGGGAAGGGCCTCGAGAACAGCCCCGGCAAGAAGGGGGGCTGGTACGGCCCCGCGCGTGTCCTCGTGCAGGAGAAACGACATGTGGACGGGCGGAACCGCCCTAAGTCGGTGATCTGGGACCCTCACGGGAAGGTGCTCCTCAGGTGCACCCCTGAACAAGTACGAGCCGCCTCAGAAGTGGAGAAGATGATCACCGAGTTGCAGCGGCCGACGAACCTCGGCAAGACCATGACGGCGACTCTAGAGACAGCGAAGGCAGGGACCAACGAGGACCTCCTGGAGCAGGGTCGCCCAGACCTGCGAGACCCCACCGCAACCTGCGATGGAGATCCCCCGAAACAGCACCGCCGCTGAGGAACCACCTACTTCGGCCATGGACGAGATGGAAATTCCTCCAGAGACTGACGATGATGCCGCCGGTGCCGCAATACCCTCGCGACAGATGACGCCCAGCTCAGCGACTCAGCCGGAGGATTAGCCAAGCGAGATCCCCGACCGACGGTCTCGATCACCTCCATCTCGCTCGGAAGAAAGATTAGCGGCACCGACACCACCAGCAGCATGCGCAAGGACATCAGCCCCTATCCGTCAGCTTTCCAGGGCACCGTCACGACCCCGACCAGGAGAATCCTCGTCATCAGCGGCTGGCGCCGCAACCCGTGACGTGTCCAGACCCCGATGGCGCATGACACACCGCGGGCTCGAGATGGATCTGCATGTGCCTCCCGAGACGCGGCAGAAGGGTCCAGACGGGCAGATGGACACGGCAATGGGCAACGAGTCCAACCTCATGGTCAACCTCCTCCACAAGCCGGACACCACTCTCGGGAACGACGAGCATCCGACCGCCTACTTCGAGTACCGCGTGGACAGGAACACGACCCCCGATGGGCGCCGCGACCTGAAGAACCACATCCTGGACAGCTTCGTCGTCAACCAGCGCCGCAAGGATAAGGTGGAGCCCACGTGGTCAAAGATGAACACCAGCGAGCGGAAGGAGTTCGAAAAAGCATTCGACAAGAAAACCAACAACTTGGTCGGACTCCGACCCGTTCCCATCTCCTGGGTCAAGGACGCCGCCGACGTCATCAGGGCGAGATGGCTCGTCACCCGAAATGCAGACGGGAAGGAAAAGGCGCGACTGGTGCTCCTCGGCTACCAGACCAAGGATCTGAGACAGGAACCGACATCACGCCCAACGGCCTCCCGACGAGCTCGGAATGTCATGCTCACGGTGAGTGCGTCGAAACACTGCAAGCTAACCAAGGGAGACGTGACCTCGGCCTTCCTGCAGGCTCACGAGCTGGACGAGGACCTCGTCATCGAGCCCGACGCCGTACTCAAGAAGGCGTTCGACGTGAAGGACGACGAGATCCTGCAGGTAGTGAAACCAGGGTACAGCATCGGTGAGGCACCCTGCCACTGGTGGGGGACGGTCAAGACGGACTTCTCGAAGTTGGGTCTCCGAGCCTGCAAACTGGAGCCCTGCCTCTGGAAAGCCCGCTGTTCCAAGACCGGCAGACTGATCGGCATGGTCATGGTCCACGTGGACGACTTCATCCTGGCGGGTGACGCCTCGTGCACCGAGTGGCAGGCCCAGATCAAGCAGATCGGGGGGCTCTACAAGTGGGGCACCTGGGAGGACATGAACGAGGGGCTCACCTCCCTCGAGCAGTGCGGCGTCACGATCGAAGAAAACGAGAAGGGCTTCTTCCTCCACCAGCAGGCGTACGTCGACAAGATCGAGGAAGTCCGAACGACGAGCGGAAGCAAACGACGCACCACGACACCCTGACAGACGCGGACAAGACGGTGCTCAGGGCCTTCTGCGGAGAAATCTACTGGCTCGGCGTGAACACCATGCCCTTTCTCCTCTGACGCTGAAGACGAACGGTGCATGGTGCGTCTGTTCCTCGCGGAGGTGTTGTGCAAAAAGTCCCCGCTGCAGGATCACACGACAGCACTGCGGAGCCTGCCAGCCGTGTTGGTCACTGACTGCAAGGCCTTCTACGACGGCGTGGTGCGGTCTCAGTCGGCCGGACTGGCGCTCGAGGAGCGGCGGACGGCCATCGAGGCGCTGGCACTCCGCGCAACGCCCTCGATGAGGGACAGACGACAGCGCGCTGGGTCCACTCTCGTGCGCAGATCGCCGACGGGCTAACAAAAGCCAGTTGGCAGGCCGTTGGTGTGATACTGGCCTTTCTCGAGAAACAGCAGTGGCATCTCATTTACGACGAGCCGTCCATGAGTGCCCGAAAGAGGGCCGCCCTCGGCAAGGGCATCTTCGACGAGACGGATCCGGCCCATCCAGCTGATGCGCGACATGTGCTCGAGGAACGGCGACTGGCGCGCCAGGGCCAGACTACGGACAACCTGAAGGGGAACGCACAGAGCGAGACGAACACTACGGCCGAGACAACCTCCGACTACCTGATCATGATCCAGAAGTCCAGCAAGAGGTGGATGCCCACCGCAGGTTCATCAAGCAGCACTCTGTGAGCACAGTTCTGGACTGTGCCGGCGACATGGCAGCCCTTTTCCCCCTGTCTGAATGCTACGCAGGAGGATGCCTCTGTATACTCTCCTCCTGTCTCTCCGTCCTGCCATGTTCGTGCCATCGCCACTCTCGGCTCCAGGCGAGGGTGGGCGGGACTGACAGAGAGCTTGCAGTTGCCAGCCAGATTGCGCCGGGGGGTGCGATCGCAGTGGAGAGGACACAAGGTGTCCTAACAACATCTAGATCGATATTCAAGAATACCCACGACGTCTGACGACGACGATAACTCCGACATAGACCTCATCAGGGAGCTCTACGAATCAGACCCTTGGGCCCCCCCCCTCGGGCGCTCCCATCAGGACCCCTCGCGGCCGGGTCGTCGTGGCCGCCACTGCCACCGTCGTCCTCATCCTCCACCCTCCTTATCTCTCCCCCTCCAATTCTGGACGACGCGGACGACGACGAAGACGACGACGACGACAACGATTGCGACGACGACAACTGCGACGACGACGACGGCGACGGCCGACGACGACGACGACGACGACGACGGCGACGGCGGCGACGATCACAACGACGACTACGACGACGACGACGACCACGACGACGACGAACACGACGACGACGACGACGACGACGACGCGGCGACGGCGGCGGCTGTGGCGACAGCGACGGCGACGGCGATGGCAACGGCGACGGCGACGGCGACGGTGACGGCGATGACGACGACGGACGACCGAAGGGACGGAAGGGATGGCAGAGGAAAAAGGAAGGAAATTGTCCCCGGAATTGGAAGCCAAATCGAAACCTCGCAGAGTCGACATGCCGGAATTAGATAAAAATCGAATGGTCCCAAGCGAGCTGGACGAAAAAAACGGATCGGCAAGATGGACCAGATCGGTAGGTTCACAGATTTGGGAGAGCGTGATCCACCGCCGCTCTACTGTGGAAAATCCCACCAGCCTTTGGGCGTGAGTGGTTTAGAGAGCTCTCTCTCTGTTCTCAACCCCCTACCCCCCTTCTTCCCCTTCGGGGAGGGGTTTACCCCTCCCCCTACCCCCTACCCCTGGACCTGGACAGGGTGCCCCGCGGGTGGTTGGAGGGGTCTTTTTCGACTCCTCGGAGGGCCAAAAAAACGACGACCCTCACGAGGATTCTGGCCCCGAGGGGGGGGAGGGAGTTTAGCGCCTGAACTCGTCGTTGAAGTAAAAAACATTGATTTTACAACGGTTTTGGCCCCATCTTGGCCTTCTGAGGGGGCCGCGTTCCTCTTCCTTCTTAGCAAAATCACTGATTTTCCAAAAAGGTTTTGGGCTGATTATGTCCTTTTCAGGGGTCAGCGTTTACTCGCGCTTATGAGGAGGTCGCAAGAGACCCCAAGATAGCCCCAAGAGGCCCCCAGGAGGCTCCCCAGAGGCCTCCCGGAGGCCCCCAAGAGGCCCCCCAGAGGCCCCTAGAGGTCCCCTCGAGGCTCCCAAGAGGCCCCCAAGAGGCCCCAAGAGGCTCCAAGAGGCCCCCAAGACGCCCCCAAGAGGCCCCCAAGAGGCCCCCAAGAGGCCCCAAGAGCCCCAACAGGCCCAACGAGGAGCCCGAACGACTCACACCAGGACGAAACACCCCAACGACTCACACCACGAGGAGCCCGAACGAGTCACACCACAAGGAAGGGCCCGAACGCCTCACACCAAGACTAGGCGCCCGAACGACTCACACCACGAGGAGCCCGAACGATTCACACCACGACGCGGGCCCCGAACGACTCACACCACGAGGAGCCCGAACGAGTTACACCAGGAGGAGGGGACCGAACGACTCACACACAAGGAGGGGACTCACACCACGAAGAGCCCGAACGACGTACACACAATGAGGGGCCCGAAGGAGTTACACAAGGAAGGACGAGGGGCCCCAACGACTCATACCACGACGAGCTGGAACGACTCACATATCTGCAACGCACACAGACGCGAACACTCGCATTATCTCTGGCGTGCCTGCATGTCCTCGAGCGATCGCCGCCACAACGCTGCTACAACGAGGGCGGGGCCAATGGGGCAAGGAGTGCAACATGCATCGTAAGAACACGTGGCCAATCCCACCAGCCCTTTGGGCGTGAGTGGTTTAGAAAGCCCTCTCGGTCCTCAACCCCCCTTCTTTTCCTTCGGGGAGGGGTTTACCCCTCCCCCTACCCCCTCCCCCTGGACCTGGACAGGGAGTCCGGGGCGTAGTCAGGGGGGTCTTTTTTGACTCCTGGGAGGGCCAAAAAACGACGACCCTCACGAGGATTCTGGCCCCGTCGGGGGGATACAGTTTGGCCCTTCTGCTCTTCTTGGAAGCCAAAATCGTTGATTTTACTAGGGTTTTGGCCCCATGTTGGCCTCCTGCGGGGGCCGCGCTTCTCTTCCTCCATAGCAAAATCATTGATTTTACAAAGGTTTCTGCCTCATTTTGTCCTTTTCAGGGGGCAACACTCATTTACGCTTCTGAGGAAGTCGCAAAAGGCCCCAAGATGGCCCCAAGAGGCCCCCAGGAGGCTCCCAAGAGGCCTCCAAGAGGCCCCCAAGAGGCCCCCAAGAGGCCCCCAAGAGGCCCCCAAGAGGCCCCCAAGAGGCCCCCAAGAGGCCCCAAGAGGCCCCAAGAGGCCCCCAAGACGCCACCAACAGGCCCCCAAGACGCCCCCAAGAGGCCCCCAGAGGCTCCAAGAGGCCCGCAAGAGGCCCCACGAGGAGCCCGAACGACTCACACCAGGACGAGGGGCCCCAACGACTCATACCACGAAGAGCCCGAAAGACTCACACCACAAGGAGGGGCCCGAACGACTCACACCAGGACGACGCGTCCGAACGACTCACACCACGAGGAGCCCGAACGACTCACACCACGACGCGGGCCCCGAACGACTCACACCACGAGGAGCCGGAACGAGTCACACCAGGAGGAGGGGCCCGAACGACTCACACCAGGACGAGGGGCCCGAACAACTCACACCACGAGAAGCCCGAACGACTCACACCAGGACGAAGAGCCCGAACGACTCACACCACGAAGAGCCCGAACGACTCACACCAGGAAGAAGGGCCCGAACGACTCACACCAGGACGAGAAACCCCAAACGACTCAAACCACGAGGAGCGCTTTCTCTCCCTCCTCCTCCGCCTCGTCCTTCTCCCGCTCCCCCCACAAGGAGGATGTACAAGGAGGCGGGAGGAAGGAGGAACAGGGGAGATATGCGGGGCCAAGCGGACACACGCCTGAAAAACACGACTGTCGGCATGCTTCGCAAGAGTTGCTGCTGTGAGATGGGCTGGTGGGGGTACGCGAAGCGTAAAAAAAATTTCCCCCCTCTTCCTCCGGGACCCGAGGGCCCCCCCCCATCTCCGAAAATCCCCACCTTGCTGCCCCCCCCCCCCCCGGCAAACCCCCACTCCGTAATTTAGTTTTCCAGCGTGAGCTGTCGAACCATTGATGGCTTGAGCCATAACGTACACGGATAGCCGAATAAACATTCAAACATATCTCGAACATCTCTGATGACTATGAAGCCTCTTACCCCGAACTCATACACAATCTAACTCCGATGCCTGTCCTTTACAGGACCGTAGGAAAACAAACATATAAGCGGAGCGTGGCGCGATCCACTACTGCTTGAAATCATACAGCTTGGCTCTACTTACATGGCTTCTGAAAGACCTGCAACTATGCTTTTCTAACATCAGGCTGGCTTGCTAGGCTACAGTGGAAATTCCCGTGCTTCCCGAGCTTTATCGAGGAAGCTGGAGGTAGGACGAGTGAGGAGCAGCAAAACGCACAAGCAAACGCTAATTTCTCCTCATCACATGATATAATACATGTCTCTCGCGGGTAATCTCCCACGACTGCAACGCATGTCGTAGTAGACATCGTAGTACAGCTACTCCTGCAGATTCTCGATATCCTTCTCGGTCGCTTCCGGGTGTTGAACTGCTCTCTTGTGTCGCACTGCCTGGCCCTCGGTGAGGGTGATCTTCCATTTGCCTGTAGCGCAGTATATCAGAAGCTGATCGAACCAACCTTCTTTCGTGAGACCGTCCGCGAGCTTGATTATGGTCGGAACGTGTAGCAATGAACGGATAAGATGATGAACACGATCTTCACGAAGTGCCAGGATAGCCACTCTCTGTGACTTGTCAGACGGTATACCGCGGCCGCCTGTGAGCAGCTCGAAGAGGTCCATGCAATCTGTCACTGCATCATGCGGTATGATGGTAATCTCCTTCTGACTCAGCTCCAGCATGTCGTGCGCGGTGATCGTCGTCCTCGGAGGTAGCACCATCTGGCAAAACAACTCCGTGAGCCTTGCCCGAATCGACTGGCCCATCTGAGTACAACCGATGGCCGATAGCGTCTCTGCATGCGAGGTCGAGTGCGAAACTCGCGAAGCCTTGCGCGCACTGAAGAACAGCGTGCCCGCGTAGCCTCCGACCTTGGACAAGTCCTGGCCCGTGACCCACTCGGGCGTGTCTATCTTGAGGTCGTCGTGCATCACCATGACAAACTTGCCCTCGTACGGATAGCAGCTCTTCTTGCTTGCATGCCCACAGTCGTGAAGACTGCAGAGCCTCAGTGGAAACGGTACTTGATGGTAGCGCAGGCCGTTCATGTCCTTCGTTTTGTGAGCCTTCGCCAGTACACGATTGGCCATCTTCACGTGTTGAACCTGAGGGCACACCATCTCCGACTGCAGAGAAACCACATCATGAGCAATATCCACTCGCGTGAGGCATAACCACAGTAAACTGCAAACCAACGATGTGAACTGGCGGTGCTCGTACTCGCCCAGCTCCTAGAGGTCCTTCGTGGCGTTGTACGCGTTCGTGAACTGCCCTGATGTTCTATGGGAGTTGCACGCTCATCTCGCTCAAGCTCGTCTTGGTCTAATACCTCCTGCGTTTGTTCTATCTATGGATTTAGAAAAATGCTATGACCGACTTGTTCTTCCCAATCTTCTGCGGCTCACAGACCATCTTGGGCTACCGATATGCGGCAACGTGCTTCGCAACTACCAAACGCTCGAGCGCATCCTCTTCGTGGACAACCAGTCCACGGACGTCCTCCTCAAGGGCTCCGGGATGGTGGGCGCCCCCCAGGGTTGCCCGATGGCCTGCTTCTTATGCAACTGCAACTTGACGTCCATCATGTGGCATTTGACGGTGTCCCAAGCGGTACTTCTCCTACCTGGACGACCGGTTTGTCCTTGCTGCGTCCTGGAACGAATTGGATCGAGTACTCGAGGCTACTCAGCACGTTGATTTGGCCATTGGTCCTGATCTTAATCTACCTAAGTGCGCTCGAGGCGTCGTCGTCCCTGTGGGTCGCAGTGCCCAAGTGTGCTGAGCAGAGTCTGAAAGACATACCTCTATGTAAGCATTTTCGGTATTTGGGTATCGATTTAGTCTTGGGCGAACCGTCTGCTGCCCCAGCGGCCGGCCGCCGTATTCACCAGCTTCGCAAACGGCTACATGTCGCTCGTGTACTACCTAACGTGCAACGAGGCGCGGCCGTCGCAGATGCCCTGTCAGCGGTGTGGTGCGACGGGGGTTATGCCTATATTGTACGTGATCTTCGTCAAGCGTGTTCTTGGGCAGCTCTTGCTCTTATGGGCAACATTCCCGAGGGACGTACTATTCGCCGGTCGAGAGAGCTTACTCTTCTTCTTGGGCCTGGTTGTCACAGGACTCACTTGGGGTGCGTGGCTATCAACAGCGTTGTTGGGCTGTTCTGTCGTGCGATCTTGGCCGGGATTCTTGAAACAGCCGAGTGGCAGTTTTTATGGGCTCACCGCAGTCGGATACGTTTTTGGCCCCTAACGCTTCTTTCGCGGGCGTGCTCGACCCTCCAGATTGATTGGCACACAGCTACCGCTTTCAAGGCTGGGAGTCGCAGGCTCGCCTTCACCATCCGCCCAGACCTGCTTGCAGATGCCGGCCGGGGTGCTTTTCCAGGTCTTTGCAAACGGGTTCAAGTGCAATCACAGCTTCATAAACTACAAGATGTTATTCGGTTTGCCCTCGCTGGAAGCGAAGCGAGGCGGAGGCCCAAAGACTTTGGCGGCTTGTCCAACGGCCTCACCGAGAACCGAGACGCACGGGAGCATCTTTATGCTGCTCAACTACACTTCGGAGGTCCTGCCCTCACCTCCACTGGCTTGTGGACCCGGCTACGCGTCTCACGCATCGCCTACCGCGGTAACGACGAGTTCTGTGTACGTTGCGGCACAGCAGTGGACACAACTGAACACCGTTTGTGGCACTGTCCGTGTACTCAAGAGGCCCGTGCCTGGCTTGACCAACAGGCTCTTGGCAACCAGTTTCCAGATGGTCTTCCTCCTAGTCTCGCACGTTGTGGTCTTATCCCTTCTCGATTACCTGCTGGTCTTTCTCTTCACCATGCAGCATGTGTTTCACAATATTTGTTCTGGGTCAACGCTATCGCAACTCAGGCGTGCGCGGACGCGCGCCACCATCGACATGTTCGCTTGGATTTGGACCGGCCAAATTCTCAACCTGTCGACTTCATCTACGCGAGCGCCTTACCCCCGCTACGGCGCGCCAGGCGTGTCATCGCACCAGCTGCGCACGAGATGGACGACGGCCTTCCGCGAGGGGCCAGCCTGCCACCGCAACTCCCCAGCACGGTTTTCCAGCACCCGGTTAACGTGGTGGTCTCGTGTGACGGCAGTGCAACTCTCAACGGGGACGAGTCGAAGTCTGGGTGGGGCTTCACGGTCGCTCTCCTCTTTTACGACCAGCTGCTGGATTTCTGTGGTCCTACAATCCTTGCTCGTGATGATGAGGCTTTCGTTGGTGCTACACGGCGTTCCAACAATGTGGGGGAGATTACGTCTTTGTGCTTTGCCCTCAACTTCATCAGCGACTTGTTGTCTCCTGACACAGACCATTGTTTACAACTTATCCTACAACATCGCGGGGCGGCGCCCGGAAATTCCAGTGGCCCCCGTAACGGTCTGGACGGGCGTGCCGGCCTATCCGCTATCGTTATTCGCCATCGTCTTCAATCCGTACATATTTCATCACTTGTTGTTGAGTTTGATTCTCAATATGCTGCAGACGTTGTTCGCAGACACGCCCGCGCTCGTCGCAACTGACTCTTGTCTTGAGGACGCGGCCGATCCTTGACAGCATCGATCATCATACCACGGTGCCCAAGGTTGTTTCTCGCAACGGTGCCGTACTAAATGACCGTGCTGATCACCTGGCTGATTGCGGTGCTGATGGTATGTCGCCCCCCTTGACATCGTTTTCCACGATTTCAAGATGGGCTCGAGCTTCGCGGTAATATTTGGCATTGTGTTCAAGTAGCCCTTGGATTTTTTCATTATGACGCGTTCGTGAACTTGGCCTCCGGTAGCTTCTCGAGGCAGTGCTTCTGGTGAACCAGCAGATGTCCCGGGGTGAGCATATCGTGTCTCATGCCCAGGTAGGTGAACGGAAGGCCTGTCCTCTTCGGATTGCCGAACTTCTGTCCGAGCTTCTTGGCGATATGGTCGAGGAAGTCCTTCGTCGCTGCTAGAATAAGATCGCCCACGTGAATGATACATAGCGAAACAACTTGCCAGCCATTGATGATCATCAGGAAGCACTCGTCGTGGGTGCTCACCCTGTAGCCATTATCCACCTTTAAATAAAGCAACAGCGCCAGCTGCCACAACAAAGGAGCGTCCACCAGGCCATACACCGCCTTGAGGCACTTCAGGATGAAGCGTGGGATATCTCCATCCAGCACGGTAATCTTACTCTTCGGGATGTTCCCCCAGTGCCTCCAGATGTTCGCCGGCGGGCGAAACCAAACTTGGCGCGCCTCCTGGACCTCATGGCCTAGCTCCTTCGCTTTGGCCACGACCTCTGAGAACTTCAGGCCTTGAAGAAAAGCTGTTGAGATGTCGGAGCTCTCGAGGGCCAATTCGAACTGCATGGCCAGTGAGCACAGTAGACTGTGGCTGAACCTTGAGGCTGTTGACGAATGGCGGCTGACTGTCGTCTTCTGGCGATCTAAGAAACCGCGACCGCGGCACCTCGACTTGACAATTCGCTTCTGCCGATTCTTCCACTTACGGACCCAGATGCCGTCCACGACGTTCGTAGCATTCGAGGACAGGTCGATCTCGAAGACATCGTGGCTGTGGAGTGCTACTGCCTCCTCATAGTCGCCGATCTATACAACATCCCAGTTGTCGATCACCTCTTGAGGTGCGAGGAGGTCGTCAGAAGAAACCGAGAAACACTGGTCCTCGCGAATGTCGCAATGGAAACACATGGGCCTCGTCATCGGTCCCTCAAGTACTGCAAACGCCTCTGATGCTGTCCAGGGTAACTCGCCTCGCTTGGCCTGCTGACTGAAGTGCAGGATCTGCTCGGCGTCGGCAATAGCATGTGTGAAATGCTCCTCGTCGAAGTGAAGATTGAGGCCGACTGGATGCAATCGGCGATGCTGCAGGTCGATGTTTTACTGATGATTGTCGAATTTGTCGGTCGTGCTCATCGTGCTGGGCTCGTGGATCTGGAGCAAGTCCATAATCTCTGGTGCGAGACCTATCCAACTCTGATGTAGTTGGCGATGGTCCTTCGT
Organism: Prorocentrum cordatum; assembly: GCA_963575745.1. Classification (NCBI taxonomy): domain Eukaryota; class Dinophyceae; order Prorocentrales; family Prorocentraceae; genus Prorocentrum; species Prorocentrum cordatum. The sequence goes on from CAUYUJ010016302.1 coordinate 129,292, forward strand.
GACTTACTCCTGGTAGAGGCATCTCCGGCAAGGGTCCTCAGATAGGCTCCTCTGGCTGGCCGTAGTCAAGTGTAGTCTGAATGGCTGGTGAGGATGGCGCTGATGCTTTGGCCGCTGGAGGCGGCGCGGCAGCTCGCAGAGGTGTCGCTGAGACAGCCCTCTGATCCGTTGGCCACTGGCTGTGGTGTCTTCGAAACGGCCACATCCTCACCCGGTATTGGTACACGTCCTGAGGCTGCCTTCGGTGGAGGAGCCCGCTCGAATACTCTCGATCGTGACCGATCTGCCATAGCTGGTGAACTGCTTGACGATTCCGACAGCTTGACTATGTCAGTGTCTGCCTGGTCGTCGGGGTCGATCGCGCCTGGACTCGCAGGTGGCGCAGGCGGAGCAACCCTTGCGGAACGGCGCCTGCTGCTCCTCCTCCTGGCGGCGGCGGCGGAGGCCGCATGACGCCTGCTTCGACCTCGGGCGTGACGTCGAACGAGACGTCTGGAGATAGTGGCCTCCGCCTCGCTGGAGGAGGTGTCTTCGGCACATACGGCTATGCTGCAGGCCTTGGTATCTGCTTCGCGACTGGAGATGGCGGTGCTGGTTCACTTGGCGCCTGCCGCACAGCAGGTGGAGCCTTCACTGCTGGCTGGGGCTGCTGAGGCGGCTGAGGTGGCGGACCGCCTGGCCTTGGAGGATCTCCAAGACCTCCTTGTTGACGATGGTCGTCTTCATCGTCGCCTGCCTCGAGCCAAGAACCTCCAAACGACGTCCACGGTGATGCTATCCATGGAATGGGAGATGGACCGCAAACAACACTGAGGTCAACTTCGGGCGTGTCCTCGATCTCGTCGTTCGGCTTGCTGCAGCTGAAATACAGCACGAAATTCTGGCCCTTCCAGGGGCCTGAAAACGAGAGCGGCAACGCCTTGTCCGGCACCACGTCGCGGATCATGCAGCTCTCGCGTCGACTGTTGCTCCAGGTAATGAGCTGTCCGCGCTGTGCTCCTGAAATGGCATCCGTCCTCTTGCACTTGTTGCCGAACAGGATGCCGTCGAACGTCGCGCCGTTGAGCACTCCAGTGCAAACCTTCTGAGCCACTGTCCACAGCGGCGGAGGATTCTATTCAAGATCAGGTGGCACGACGATGTAGCTTCGATCCGCACTCGAATAGACCAGACCGTAGGTATATGACGAGACGGCCGCTCCTGTCTCCACGATCTCCATCATCTGCTTGACTGCGTCGTTGAACTCGTGCTGCACGGCGTGGACATGGCCGCCGTGAGACTTCTGGTACAAGAGCCACACGAAGCCCACGTGTGGGCGGATGTGCCTGAAGGGCACCAACATAATATGGCCTCTCCAGTCGACCGCTGCCTTTGCGACGTCCTGGTAGACCGTAATGACCTCACAGGGTCCACGCCAGCCTGGATCGCCCTTGGAGTCTGGCTCGCGCCAGAGATCGGCCTTCGCACCGTCTATGATCTTCGCGCGGTCCTCGGGCTTGAACTTATGCATCTTGGTGTTCTGGGCCACTGCCAGACGATCCTCGACGATGCTCTGCAAGATCGCCTCCTTCGCCATCATGCGTAGGCGAACAGCCACCTCGATGGCGTCTGGAGCGGTCTCGAGCGCCCTGGCAGCGGCAGAGAGCGTCTTGACCTCGGGATCGTACAGCTCTCTGGGCTGGTAGCCCAGCAAGCCCTGGTTGAGCGTGTGACCGTTGTAGCTCAGCATGCTATTGGTGGACATTGCGGTCTCACAGACCACCTGACTCTGCGTTGTGTTGAGACCTGTCCTCTGGACTGTTGCCCACAGCTTCTGAGCTCCTGTACGAATGATCTCAATCCTTCTCTCTGCGATGGGCGCGGCAGCGTGCCCTTGCGATCCGCCGAAGTCGCGGGCGATGTCGAACTTCTCGCAGCACTTGCCGACGAGGTCGCTCGTGATGGCGCCCTCCTGGTCGGTGACCAAGTAGGTCATAGGGCCGAAGTACCTGATCCAGCTCCTGAAGACCACGGCCACCCATTCGTCGGCCGTCTTGCGTGGAAGCTCTTCCTCCAAGCACCAGCGAATACACTCATCGACCAGAACGATGAAGGTCTTGTCGAATATGAAGAAAGGGTCCGTCTGGACCCTGCAGTTAAAATGCTCGGCCAGCATTGCCTTCACCTGCGGTCGCGTGAGCTTCCTCTTCCATGTAGCACACTCCTTGCAGCATTCGATCACGTTGTCGACCAGGTCGAGCACGTCCTTGCCATAGGCAGCCCGGTAGAGCATCTTCTTGAGCCCCATGGCTGCAGCATGCCCGAACTTAACATGGATGCCCATGATGATGGCCTTCTTCTCCATGACCTAAGCATTCGGATCGTGGAGCACCTTCTTGGCTACCTTGGGATCGCTCGACTCCATGTACGACGGTGGAGCCACGACCTCAGGAGGAGGCTCGACTGCTGCTTCTGCGGGAGCCGCTGCTGCTGCTGCTACGGGAGCCGCTGCTGCTGCTGCTGCTGCGGGAGCCGCTGCTGCTGCTGCTGCGGGAGCCGCTGCTGCTGCAGCCCCTGCGGCAGGAGGAGCTGATGGTGCAGCTGGCGCAGCAGCTGGTGCGACTGATGGCGCGGCTGCTGGCGCCGCGGGGCCACACCCGGTAGAGGCGGGCGAAGCCCAGGTGGAGGTGCAGGTGCGCCTTCTGCTGCAACAGGAACACCTCCAAGTGGCACGCGCGCGCGTCCCGGCGAGAACCTGCACCCTGCCACACGAGTGCGTGGAGCCGTAGGCGCGTTGGTGCCGTCGGCCAGCTTCTTGTGGAGCACGTGTCGGCGCCTCTCGCAACTCCAGAGGTGCGTGTAGAAAAGCGAGGACTCGTCGCCGTCCTTGATGACTCCAGTCTGCAGGTGATCGCGCACAGCATCAACGATGGCCGTGACCATCGGCCACGGATAAACAGCCGCCGCCGCTGTCCTGTTGATGCTGGTGCCTGGGAATGAGCCCTGCAGTACGGAGTGATCGCTGCACTTCGAGTCGCCCTGGCACTTGCGCAGGACGCGCTGCAGGGTGATGCTGGTCATGTGTAGGAAGGTCGGCTTCTTTACTGCAACTCCTGTTGATGGATCTGCTGCCCCAAGCTGGATCTGCTGCCCCAAGCTGGCAGTGATCAAGATGTCCAAACGCACCCAGTGAAGCGGTGGACTTGAGCGGCGACTGCGCGAGGGTGACCGAGCTCCTGGGGTTCTCAAGAACACTTGCTCGTCCATCTCGATGTACCTTTCGAAGCCGCTGTGCAACCCAATGCAAGTCGGGACATTCTGCTTGGCGGGATGCTTGGAGCATTGAGGCCTCCTTCATGACTGTTGATGCCGACCATGGTGAACATCTTGGTGACCAGAACTCTGCCAGACTGGGCAGCCCCTTGCCGATCTTGTCGAGTAGGTCTCGATGAACCTTACGACGTAGGCCCCAGCCGCACCTGAAATCTCGCGGGAAGCTGATCGCCAAGCCTGACATGTACGCACACAAAGAGAGCCTGCCAGAGCCACTCATGCTCTCGATAAATCCAGATCGTGAAATTGCTTGGATACATGCTGACACCACTCTTCCGCATTGTCTGGAGTGATGACGGTCAGGCCACTGAAATAGTAGAACTCCTCGGGCATGCATACGTAGTACTTCTCCAGCTGCTGTCTCTCCTGCTCCTCCATGTCTTCTGGCGAGAGATCCTGAGAGTAGGTCTGACCTGGTACACTCATCCAGCTGGAGGTAAGATTTTGGCTATGATGCTGTTTCAGGCGTTGGAAACCTTGACGATCTGGTGCAAACAGGGCCGCTGCTGCCAGCGAAACTGCTGCTTGCTGAACTTCGCGGTTCACTTGACTGCTTGATGCTGGAGCTTCTGTCGGAGGATCTTGAACGAGTCCGATACCTGTCCTTTTAGCCATTTTGGGTGGCGGACCTACGATCTCGGACCTGTTGAAGTTGAATGCCCACTCGATGTTTGCCGATACTCCTCGTTGACAATTGTCAAACCAGTGGGCCTTCAGAACTTTCCAAAGATCTCGTCGTTCCTCAGATATCTCCTGCGCAGTCTGTTCGAATCTATATGTTGGTAGAAGGTGGTGAATCGAGTCGGTGTAGAGAATCCGAACCAGTGCCACTTGAGGAGGATCATGCTTGTGTTTGCCAGGAACTGGAATGATCCTGATGCCGTCGCGGTTGTCAGAGACACCGCAAGCTACCAACGCACTGCAATACACCATACTCGGTAACGGCATCAGCCCAGGACATGACGAACCTTTGTTGCCAATCAGGTCGGTCGAGTATGCAGCTCCTGGCAGCCATGGAACTCCGAGAGGCATGGTACATACTCGTAGTCCAGGTTCGGGCATGCCTCCAACTCCTGTGAACATGGACGTAGAGGGCCCGAAGTGCACCTCGTTCATGTACCCATTGGCTCAACGGTCTTGTCCAAGTAGACGCGCAGCGTGTCGGCGCCCATGAGGGCTGAGGATGCTCCTGAATCGACTAGGAGTCCCAGTCCTTCAACACCTTGAACCACGCGCATGGTGCCGAACGTCTCGCTGCTCGCTGGGTAGTCGCCCGCCATGTTGATCGTCGCCATCGCCATGAAGATGGACTTATTGAGCAGCAGGCCTGCCGGAGGTCGGGCTGCTCCTGATGCTGACGACGTCCCAGACGCAGATGCTGACTGATATGTAGGAGAATTAAAGACCGTCGTCTGCTCGGTGGGCGTCACAACTGCTGCATCTGCATCGAACTTCGTGCCCAGCTGGACGGCCTGCTTGACAGGTAGGGTAATATTCGGCCCAGCTGCTATCGATGCTGATGGCAAGCCCAGGGTGAAGAGCTCTGGCCTTGGAGCTGTCGCGCCTCCATCATATGAGCCAAACACACCGTGAAAAAACAACTGAGTTCTCCATCATAGTCTTCGCACTGCCATGAGTCGTCCTCGTAGTAGCTACTACTCTCGCCGTTCCTCTTGCCCTTGCTGTTGCTGTTGCTTCGCCAGGGTTTGCCCAAACCTTTGCCATTCGAGCGTCCGTCCTTGCTGTTCTTGCTTGACTTGGACTTGTTGCATCGATACTTTCCTTTGTTGTTGTTGTTGCTGCGGTACTTGCCCTTCTTGCCGTAGTAGTCGCCCGTCTTGGACGGCGAACCCGAAGAAGACTTGACAATAGGGCAGTCCGAGCTTGAGTGCAGTGGAGAGCCACATGTAGTGCATCCGTTCGAAGATGATGCCTTGCCTCCGTTTGTGTGGCCTCCTCGTCCTTTCCTGCCACCGCGGCCTCGTCCTTTGCCACGTCCTTGGCCACCTCCTCCATAGTAGTCTTCCTCTGTGTAGCCCCCGTGCTCGTCCTCGTGGTAGGGGCCATTCTCTTCGTCGTAGTTGCCATCCCAGTCGGCGCCATCCTCGTAGTAGGAACCTTCTTGCAATTCATCATCATAGCCAACCCACATCCAGGAACCGTCTGATGCCCAGGTCTCTGGACTGTCGTAGTCCGACTCCCAGTATGTGCCTTCATCTGTCCAGTACTGTGAGACCATTGCGGGAAATGAAGATGTCTTTCCTTGATATTCATGATTGGCCATTCTCTGCATCAAGGCTATGAGTTCAAGGAAGCGATTGAGATCTCCTTGAATCTGCATACGCAAGTCGGTTCTCATCTTCTCTGAAAGACCTGACATCTGTAGCAACAAGAAACTATTTCCGACGTTGTTGAGCTGCAGGCCTCTTTTGTCCGAGGCCTCCTCGAAACATAAACGAAACATCGTAAGGAAGTCATTTCTTGGAATATGGCCTCTGGTGAGTGAGAAGAAACTTGACAAAACCACGATTGACATATCTTGATCTTGAACTTCGAACTCCTGAACGAAAACGTCCATTAGGACAGAAGCTCCTGCTGGCTCAGCCGGGTGTTGGACGCCCGCAGCGTCTTGCCATTCAGGGTGTGAGGGTTGAGCTAGCAGTTCGTCTCCTTCCATCTCGCGTCGTATTCCAGCATTGAGGTCCAGCCTGTCGCGCTTCATCTTCATTGCTATCTGGAACGCCGAACCTCTGAGGCGCCCAGCCATCGCTGGACCTGCTGCATGTTCTGCTAGATCTGTCTGCCTCCACCACAGCCTAAGTAGTTGGATGTAGCGCGGGCGTGTTCTTGTTGAACGTGTCGAGCGGGATGCCGCCACCATTGCCTGAGGTATCTCCGTAGTCCATGGCTAAGTGCGTCCACTTGCCGTGCCAGGTGTCTGTGCTGTCGATGGTGATGAGGATAAGTGAAACTGCAGCTGCACAAACGCGTACGATGATCCCCTTGATGTTGCTCGCGTACTTCTGCTGCTGCTGGTACATGAAAAGTTCTCGTCGCCATCGACGCTGAGCCGGAATCAGAACGGCGAAGCTGAGGGCAGAGAGACGGCGAGTCTCAAAGGACCTGCCACCACATCAGCGCTACCAAAGTTAGTTTTCAAGCGTGAGCTGTCGAACCATTGATGGCTTGAGCCATAACGTATACGGATAATCGAAAAAAACATTCAAACATATCTCGAACATCTCTGATGGTTATGAAGCCTCTTACCCCGAATTCGTACACAATCTAATTCCCTAACCCCCTCCTCCGGAAAACCAGAGGGGGTCAGTATCGGTTCGAACCCCTCCCTCCCCCCCCCCTCCGGAAAACCAGAGGGGGTCACTACCGGTTCGAACCCCCCCCCTCTGGAAAACCGGGGAGGGTAACTACCAGTTCGAACCCCCCCCCATTCAGAAAACCGAAAGGGGTCAGGTTCGAACACCCCCCCCGATCCAGAAAACCAGGGGGGGGCACTGTCGGGTCGAACCCCTCCGCCCACTCACCGCCGGCAAACGACTCCAGGGTCCCCACCACCGTCCGCACCACATCCCCCACTGCTGTCCCCAGCACCACTGTCCTCCCCACCACTGTCCCACTGTCCCCACTGTTCCCAACATTGTCCCCGCTGTCCCCACCAGTGCCCCCAACAGAGTCTCAGTGTCCCCACTCTCCCCACCATTGTCCCACCACGGTCCCACTCTGCCCACCTTACCAAGGTCCCCATCACTGTCCCACTGTCCCCACTGTTCCCACCACTGTCCCACTGTCCCCACTGTCCCCGCCGCTGTCCCACTGTGCTGTCCTACTGTCCCCACTGTCCCCACCACTGTTCCACTGTCCCCACTGTCCCCACCACTCTCCCCACTGGACTACTGTCCGACCACCGTCCTCACCACCACCTTCGCCTGTCCCCACCACTACCGTCCCCACCACTGTCCCACTGTCCCCACCACTGTACTGTCCCGCTGTCCCCTCACCACTGTCCCCACCACCACCGTCCCCACCACTGTCCGCACCACCGTCCCACTGTCCCCGCACCACTGTCCCCACCACTACTGTTCCCACCACTGTCCCAATATCCCCACCACTGTCCAACTGTCCCGAGGAGCGGGAATCGTTTGCCTGCGGCGAGGGGGGTTGGGTTCGAACCAGTAGTGACCCCCCCGGTTTTTCGAGGGGGGGGGGTTCGAACCGGTAGTGAACCACCCCCTTTTCATGATGGACTGGGGGGGGAGGGGTTTCGAACCGAAGTGACCCCCCCCCGTTTTCGAGAGGGAGGGGGGACGGGCTGGGAGCCCCCAATGACCCCCCCTCCCGGTTTACCGCCAGCAGCGATAGGACACACTCTTTCACAGATTTCATCGGGGTCGAACCGGATGGATCGAATCGAACCGGGTCCTACGTCGGGGGGCGAGCCAGATGATAGTGGCCGTCTCGACACACACACACACAGATCATATGGAGCATCCTGCGCTGAAGATTGTTCAGTTTGTTTTGCATGTCTAATGCAAGCGTCCTGCTTTCGTTTCCATGCAAAACAGAGGCTTCCAGCAGTGCATTCGGACTTTGAGTTCCGAGCTGGTGGACAACAGGACGTGTTACAGGGTACAGCAGGAGTCCAACAGCGGAGTCCGACACGAGGAGTCCCACACGAGCAGGTCTCGTCGGACCTAAAAGGAGTCTCGCAACCACACGAGCGACGCCTTATTAGGCGACCGTTGCTCGGTGCCTGCAGTACACCGTCTTCTTTGACACGTGGGACTAGAGCGTAAACATGCAGTAGCACGTCGGTAGCATCTGTAGCAAAATGCAAAAGTTGAAAGGCACGAGTCGAAGATTATGTGCGTTCTTCAGTTGACAACTAGTACAATCGCACAGGCTGCTTGTGATGGCACAGAAAAGCAATTTGGCCTGAACGTGCAAATGCCCATCCCTACACTCCGACACGTCAAATACATGCTCCACAAGAAGTGACCATGCGTACCCAACAAACTGGTTCAACATGTCCTCAACTCTTACCATCGAGGACGACCTCAACGAGCGTCCACGTCATCAAAGTGTAGGCGTTCATGACATGCCCAGACGGCATACCAGGGTGCTTGCACACAGCCTCTGGTGGCCTTGTTCAGCGCACACGAGTCAGAAGAGGGCAACATGTTGAGGCAAGAAAAATCCTAAAGGCAGAAGGGAAACACGCATGATGCCAACGAGTGCCAAAAGCTACCATAGTAAAGCGAGCAAATCGCCAACGTACAAAGGGCATTCCGTGTTTGTAATACCAGAGAGATCCCAAAGAGAGAGAGAGAGAGGGACATAAAGACGGACAAACAGACAGAGAGGCCGCCATCACACGGAGGTTGGTTCTTGACAGGGATAGGTGGACAGGGCCTTGGCTTGGATAGGTGGGTGGTTCTAGAAATGAAATTGAAGCAAACAAATGGTACGGCCCAAAAGTGTGATACCGCCCTCTCTCTCTTTCCCGCGACCTGCGAGTACTTCCCTAAGCTCCTCCTCCCAATCATTGCAGTCCCTGGGCAAACCCCTCCCTCTACCCAATGGTCCCAACTGCCAACCTTGGCGTACCGCTGGGCGCCAAGGAGTCCTTTTTCGAATATGAGGCCGAAGACGCCAGCATGCATAATATAGGAGAGGCTTCCAAGACGGACCAAGAGGCCCCCAAGTGACTTCCCAGACAGCCACAGAGGATCCTGAGAGAGGGCCCATACAGCCCCGGACGCGTCTTCAAGAGGCCTTCACCACGACCCGATTGTATACACAAGATGCCAAAACAACATCCTCAGCTTCAGTTCAGACTATCTGGACTTAACACGGCCTGAAAGAAAAGCGCACGAGGGTCTTCTCAGGAATTCGAGTGACGTTTGTGCGATCATAAGCGTCTTAACGCAAATAAATCCACACAAATTCAACTCCGCTTCCCCAGGGAACAAAGATGAACAACAAGCTAACAGATCTCACGGAGCAGGGATAGCAGGCCGGTGCCCAAGATAGGCAAGCCTATTGGTAATCTCTGGCGATAATAACTTCCGGCAGAGTTTTTTTGTTACGGTCTCGTTGACCAGCGCGAAGCCAGCGGCGATGCAGATACCTGGCCGACAAGAGAATCCGAGAAGGACTACGGTTTAGAAGGTGGAGCGAACCAAACTGCGCGGTGTCCGTGTCTTTGTCTCTTAGTCCCTCCTCTCTCAAACTACCTGTCCATCTATTGTTGTTTATCTCTGCCTCGTTGCCCATCCTCGTTCTCGCGCTTTCCCTGAGTCTACGTTAACATGATTACATTTGTCGTCTCCATATCATCCTGGATATGGTTTTTAAGTTCTTACACTGTCGTCTACGCTCGGGTACCTCCACAGCGTCTCAGACTGCGAAGCTGGCCACTGTTCCATCGCCGAACTCACAACTACGATCTAAAGAACTAGAGCGTGCGTGCGTGCGTACAAACATGCACACAAGCTGGATGAGATGAGGAAGCCACCCAGCCAACGAAAAACACGTATGTTCGTCTGTCTCTGACGCTGCCCAAATTCTCGCCTTGGCAACTCTATGTGACCATATATGTTTAACGATCCGCTTCTGTAACCTGCCCTCTGCCTGCAGGTCTGCTAACCAGCATGAACTGTCCCCTTCGATTCGTCCATGTGTCAGCCTCTTGTTGTCCGTTTGTTTGTCGCTCGCTGAAAATATTTCTATAATCCTCTTCGCATCGCTATATCTACCTCTACACGTACGTTCTAGTCTGCCTCCCTCCGTAGCCGCATGTAATGTTAAACCTTCGTCTGTCACCGTCCGCGTTTGGTGGTGTTTATCCGTCTCCACCTGCCTATGCACTCGTATGCGTCGTTCCACCTACATACACAAATCTTATAAGGATGAATTCGTCGATTAGCCAGCGTGGACCCCAGCCCGCACTTTGAGAAGTAGACGGTGTGCAACCTAAGTGGATCCATATATATATATGTAATGCATGCATGCATACATACATACATACCAACATACACACATATGAATGTGATACCGGAGGAAAAAACATATCAAAGCTTATTGAAGGCTATAGGGCTATGGGGCTGCTGGGCTATCAAGCTATGGGGCTATGGGGCTATACGGCTATGGAGCTATAGGGCTATAGGGCCATCGGGCTATAGGGCTACAGGAATATAGGGCTATACGGCTATAGGGCTATAGGGCCATAGGGCTGTAGGGCTATAGAGCAAGGGGATATAATAAACTGGGGCTATGTGGCTATAGGGCTATAGGGCTATGCGGCTATAGGTCCGTAGGGCTATAGGGCTACAGGGATATAGGGCGATGGGGCTATAGAGCTGTAGGGTTGTGGACATAGAGAACTATAGGGCCATAAGGATGTAGGGCTATAGGGCGGTAGGGCTATAAAGCTATTAACTTATACGCCTATAGGGCTATAAGGCTATAGGGTTATAGGGCTCTAGGGCTGTAGGGCTCTAGGGCGATAGGGTTATATGGTTACAGGGCTGGAAGGCTATAGAGCTATAAGGCTCTAGGGCGATAGGGCTGCAGGGCTATAAAACTATAAGGCTACAGGGATGTATGGTTATAGGGCTATTGGGCTATTGGGCTGGTGTGCTACAGGGCTATAAGGTAATGAGGCTGTAGGGCTATAGGGCTATATCGCTATAGTGATATAGGGCTATAGGGCCATATGGCCATAGAGCCATGGGGCTATAGGTCTGTAGGGCTATAGGGTTATAGGGTTATAGGGTTATAGGGCGATAAAGCTATAGGACGCGCCGCGGGAATCGGTGGCAAGCACCACCTAAGCATGTGAATCCGCCAGGGCCCATACACAGGCAAGCTCGTGGCCCGCCCAGGTGTCCGGGCGGTGCCTTATAGCCCTATAGCCCCATAGACCTATGGCAATATAGCGATATAGCCCTATAGCCCCAAAGCGCTATAGCCCCATAGCCCTCTAACCCAATAGCCCTACAGCCCTATAGCCATAGAGCCTTACACCTTTTATAGCCAGATCGCCCTGAAGCCCTATAGCTCTATGGCCCTAAAGCTCTATAGTCCTACAACCCAAAAGCCTAAAAGCCCTATAGCCCTGTAGCCGCATCGCCCTGTAACCCTATAGCTCAATAGCCTTATAGCCCTATAGCCCGATGGCCCTATAGCCCTAGGAGCCCTAGAGCCCCATAGCCATATAGTTCCATAGCCCCATAGACCTGTAGCCCTATAGCCCGATAGCCCTATAGCTCTATAGCCCTACAGCCCCATGGACCTAAAGCCCCATAGCCCTATATCCCTACAGACCTATAGCCCTATGGTCCTATAGCCCTGTAGCCACATAGACTTCTATACTCATAGCCCTATTGCCCTATAGCCCCCATAGCCCCAGAGCCCCAGAGCCCCCCATCCCTATAGCCCTCCAGCCCTATAGCCCTATGGTCCTATAGCCTTATAGCCCTATAGACCTATAGACCTGTAGCCCTATGGCCCTATAGCTTTGTAGCCCAAGCCCCATAGCTTATCGCCCCATACCCCAATAGCCCCACAGCCCTATAGCCGTGGAAAGACTCGATCTATATCTATATATATATATATATATAAGGACAAGGGAGTGGACAGCTGAAGACAACGATGCGTAGCAAGTTATGCGGAGCAATAGATGTGCAAGTTATGTTGAACACTTTACATTGTGCATCCTATGTTGCGCAGTAGATGTGGTGCGATCTATGAGATACCATGGACGTTGTGCAACATGCGTGGGCCAATGTATGCGGCGCAAAACATGTGATATATATATATATATATATATATATATATATATATATATATATATATATACATATATATACACACACATAAATATAAATTCCTGCCCGACGGCCCACTCACAGCCGGAGGAGATGGGAAGGCCCGCTCCCTTTTGCGGCGGGCAACGGGAACAGTTCGTCTTGGACCCCCGCCCCACGACGGGGGGTAACCCGCAGGGTGGGCGGGGAGAAAGGGCAGCTGAAACCGCTCAAGCAAGACGGCTGCAAGGGGAAAGGAGTCAGGAGAGGGAGATGCAAGGGGCAAGAGTAAACTGTCAAAGAAGGGGATCCCAATGACACAGAAAAATGCTGCCCGCTGACCCATTCACAACAAGGGGAGAAGGGGGGCCCGCCCCTTTTTGCGGCGGGCAATGGGAAGAGTCCGTCTTAGACCCCCGCCACCATGGCCCGCAGGGGCCCCCGACCTCGCCCACTCACGCAAACGAATTCCACTTGAGAGTTCATTCCCATGGCATTCCGCGGACCTGAACTCCGCTTTCCAAGGGCGCGCACAGGCGCCACGCCGCGCGGGCCAGATTTCGTTTGGTCTTCTCCTGGTGGGCTGGGTTCACGTTCATGGCGCGCTGGCCCAACCCCCCACGGGCGGTTTGGGGGAAGTCGGCACACCAAGGGCCATCCGCTACAGATCCCTCCCTCCCCAGGTGCAGGCGGCCATCCCCTGGGCGACCCGGATGAACATCCTGATGGGGAACCCCGCCTCCGCGAAGATGCCGCGGGAGGAGCCCCCCCCCTCGCGAGGCGCCGCGCAGGGGTCCTGCTGGACACGCCCCCAGGCCAAGCATACCCAGCAGGGGATAAAGCAGCGGGCCGCGTAGACCAAGAGGCGGAGAAGTGTCCGCGCGAGGTAGCCGGGCGCCCCCTCGCCGCGCTCGGACGGTCCTCCAGCAGCGTCCGGGCGCAGCCAAGGTGCTGCGAGAGCACCCTGGCTTCCGAGCGGGAGCTCCCCAGCCATTGCCCGGGGGGCGCGTCGGGCGGCTCGTCAGGAGCTCCTGCGCAGAAGGCCTGCGCCCAGGCTCCAAGCCTCCCCCGGGGCTGGTCCATCCTCGGGCCCTGGTCAGATTCAACGCGGCAGGGGCTCGCCAGGCGGACAGGCCGCCCCCCCCGCGCGGGCTGGGCCTCGTCCGAAGCGTAGGGCTGTAGGGTTATAGGGCTATAGGGCTGTAGGGCTGTAGGGATAAAAGGCTATAAGGCTATAAGTCTATAGGGCTATAAGGCTACAGAGCTATGGGGATAAAAGAAAATACGGCTATAAGGGTATAGGAATATAAGGCTATAAAGCTATGGGGTTATAGGGTTCTTGGGTTATGGAGCCATAATGCTATAAAACTGTAGAACTATGGGACTATAGGGTTACCGGGCACCCAGACACCCGGGCACATGGGCACCCGGGCACCCCCAGGCACCTCCGGGCACCTCCGGGCAGACCCGGGCACCTGGGGACCTGGGCACCCGGGCACCCCTGGGCAACCTGGCACCCCCGGGCACCACGGCACCCAGGCACCCGGGCACCCGGGCACCCAGGCACGCCACCGAAATCGGCGACGTAGGTCACCTACACATATGAATCCGCTAAGAACCCCTACCAAGGCAAGCTCTGATTGGAGAACAACGCGAAGCACATCTGGAAGCTCAGCCGCAGAAGTGGCCCACCTTTTTCAAGCTTTATGCCAGGATATTGATAATCCCTGCATTACGTTCCGATGTAGTCTCGAATGCCCCCAGAGGTAACTCCCGCGGAGGAAGATCAGGCACCTCCGCCGAAGCCACGGCCAGGAAGGAGTGTTCCGTTAAGCGAACAAGAGAAATATGCACGCAGTGAGGAGGCCGGCCGGCCGGCCTTCGCGCGAGCGGGCCAGATCGCTCCTGTTCTTACACCTCTCGAGTGTGAGTGGCTGTAGGCAGACAGTCAGAACAACGGCAATGATGGCAAGGACAACAGGATGGCGGCGCGGAGACGAGCGCTTTGACCCCCCAAGCTGCGGGGCGAGAAGGGCTGCGCCGACCCCCCACCCACTCGGCCTGCACATATGCACAGCCACGGGAGCCAGCCCCCGAAACCATTTCACGGCTCGACCGTGATCGCCGAGGGGCGCCAGCCCGAAACAAACCGACGTACCCCAACAGCTATATCTATAGCCAGCTCATTCCACAAATATGTTCTACTCCTGTCGCACCCACATCAACTTGGCGAAGCCAAGCGACGCGGCATTGATACCGACGAAGTCGTACCAGTCCGACTGTAATGCATGACCCCCACCACTCTCCTGCTCGGCGTTGAGGATGATTCCAAGCATGGCTAGTTCGCCAGTTCCACCGAGGTTGGCCTCGCCTGCGGTGGTCGTCAGGTTCTTTGGTTTTTTTTGTTTTTTCCACGGCCCTGGCCGATGTTCTTGTCCTTGCTCTTGCCCTCGTCGGCCAGCCTCGCCCCGGGCGTCGGCGCAGCGGCGGCATGGGCAAAGACGCACTGGCAGCACCTCGCGAGCTGGATCTTCGGAGACTGGGCTTCCCGCGGGCACTTGCCCAGTTTTCACCGAGCCTGTCGCCGGGGCGCCCAGTCCCCCCCCAACGACTCATCTTCGGACTCTCTCACGAAGTGTCTGTTATACTCCCCCACGGCGAACCGATACCATGTTATTCTGCTCCCCGTTATTTGTTGGCGGCGATCAATACGAACCCAATGTCCAACGACGTTGCCGCGGTCGCACATGTCGGCATGGTCGCGCGAGGGGCCCCAGCAGCCATCGCGCCCGCGGCCGCCTACATCATCTACGGGCTCATCAGCCCGCGCGAACGGCCGATCCCACTCGTTCCTGCCAGTAGGGGGGCCCACGCGACCTACGATCGCGGTCCGGGTCGGCGCCCGACGAGGCTGAGCTGGCGGACACTGGTTTGCACGGGCCGCGCCTGTAGGCGTGTCTTTCATGCCAGCCATGCCGAGCGTCATATGTGGCATCAGTAGGGCGCCTCGGAGGCGTTTGGGGCCTCCGCTTGCTTTCGGCAGTTCTCGTCTTGACCCACTCCGAAACGGCAGAACCGCCCGGAGCTTCGGTGCCCGAACTCGGGGCCACTGAGCCTCCAGAGTGTTCGACACCAGTTCCCGACGCGACAGGGTCGACGGGAGCTGTGGGGGAAGGTTCGGCTAGGCCGACCTCCTCGGTAATGCTCATGATGTGTCTATGGATGCCACTAGCTGCGCCCGAAACAAAGTGCCAATGACGGTCGATAGCCAAGCGTGTTCTCGTCATGGGGATACCATCACGAAAAGAGTTCATAACCTCAATAGCACTTGAATGTCAGCACAACAACGTCGAACTTCCCTTCGAACCTCGCTGCCCAAACCATCAGCCCACGTCTCCAGCAAGTCTGACGATTGAATCGCCGACCTGATACGGCTGTCCAGCGCAAAGGCGTCAGTCAACCTAGGGGTAAGGTTAATATCTTCAGCCCCCATCGGGCGCTGCAGTTCGCGGCTGTCATAAGTGAGAGTACAATCTCACGACTAACATGGGGGATTCTACCCCATCGCTGATGCGCGGGCGCCCTATGGCAGGGTTCATTCCGCATTCTTTCGATGAGTTCGATTAGTCCTGGAGGTACTTCGTGAACCACGTCCGCGCCCAGTCTCGTTGCAGCGCCTGGCGCGGCTAAGCACTCGAGGACACATTGCGCGAGAACTTTAATAGCATCACGTCGATTGGTGACGACATGTGTCTTTGCATCGTACTGCGCAATCTGCCGGTCCGTGCTTGCATGCGCCAATGGATTATCCGGATGGTCTCGCATCGCTTCGGGCGGATGTCCCATCAGGGGAACTAAATCAAGCAAAAAGGGCATTGATGATCCAGGAGGCCCAGGGGGCTCCAGTTTGAATCGCGCTGCAATGAATCATCCGGGCAGACCGCCCCTTGATCCTTCAGCAAGTTCATCACGAGCCAAATTGAATACGCCTTCGTGCTGGGCCGAGCGCAAAGCGATGCAATTGCTTGATAATTGATATACCCAACAATAACTGAAACTTGCGCATCGATGCGATTTAATCGTTCGGTGAGCGCATCTACTATTGGGATTGTTACGCCCATTACTCGCATGATCGCCGCCCACCCATCCCACCCTTCAGTTGGTTGGAGCTGTTTGCCCTCTGCATCGGGCCAGTCGAAGACGGCAAGAGCAGGACACTGAAAAGGGCGAGAATACTGATCGACGTCGGAAAACCATATTAACGGCCACCATGTCGCCGCAGTCGGAAGCTGCCTGTTCTCCAGATTAGCATCGTGAACAAGCCAACTCATGAAGCAAAGCTTCAGTGGCTCAAAGAACTGGAAGAACGGAACGCAACGCGCTGGCGGCTGAGCCGC
The DNA here is from genome assembly GCA_963575745.1 of Prorocentrum cordatum. Classification (NCBI taxonomy): domain Eukaryota; class Dinophyceae; order Prorocentrales; family Prorocentraceae; genus Prorocentrum; species Prorocentrum cordatum. The sequence continues at coordinate 145,826 of CAUYUJ010016302.1, forward strand.
GACACTATCAGGAACCCAAGTCGAAACGGTTCCTGCCTGTTGGTTGGAGAAGGTCCGACCATCCGGAGCGAATGTTCTACGAGCTCCGTTCTTATCTGCAACACATTTGCGCATATGATGTTTGCTCTTATTCAAGTTATCCAATGCATCAGTGAAGCTCTTTCTCATGATCACAAGTGACTCGCTCGCGCGTCTCGGACAATCTACTACATCGAACTCCAACCCCATGCTCGCAAATGAGTCGGCAAAAATTTGCATGTCGGGGCCAATAAATCTCCCGTCGTCGTCCACAGCGGGCCCCTCAAGAGCTCAAGCTCACACTCGCCCCACCGATGGTCACCGGACCGAATCACTTCATCAGCGCGCGTCCACCCGACGACTGAATCATGGGCGAATACAACTTCGAAAGGCAGCCCATCCGTGGGAGACAACTAAGGTCCAAACCACCTGTGGTGTAGAATCCGGGATAGGGTTTAATTTACAATATGAGCTATGTCATTGAATATTGCCCCCCCCCCCCCCCCCATCGTCACAAGCGCACTGTCGCGACATATTCGGCATCGGGCGCGCCCCGTTACGCGCACACTAAATACAATTACATAAGACCAACTAGCCAACTAGCATTGCGTACATCTGCAAGCTCCCAAAGCATTGGCGCGACGTTAGCCGGCCACGAACCTGAACACGGAAGTCCCTGCTCTGTCGGGCCAAAGCCCGGACTCCAGTAATTGTCTAGCGGCGGGCCCCCCCCATCCCTCCACTGGCTGAGCCAAAGGGGAATGATTCTGATCTTCGGTGAAGTCACGCCTCGTCGGAATGAGACGGAGAAGGCCGTAATCATCTTCCTTGCATAGTCCTTCAGCTCTGTCAGGGAATCGAACGATTCCCTCTCCAGCCTTCGAATCCTCGATGGCATCTCGACCCGTCGCGCGCAAGAGCGGCCCATGGCATTTCACTGGGCCGAGTTCATACGGAGCGCACATTCGCTCGACCTTGGGGGCAAAACATGAGCACCCCTGACATACGCGATAGAAAACAGAAAGTGGTCCGCGTTCACGCTTGTCTATATCTAAGGAAACCGTTTCCTCCTCGTCGCCCCCAGTCGCGAGAAGCAAATGGATTAAGGAAGTCGCGCCAATAATCCGCAGGCTTCGAGCTCCCCGGGACGTCGAGTTCTCGGGCTCTGATTCCGAAGACTCCCACGGCCCCGGGCGGCAAAGCGGCCGAGCCGTGCACCGCCAGGGCAGTCGCGCAGCGCGTCAGTCCATCAGCTTCAATTTTATCAATGAGATCTCCGAAGTTTATCCAACCCCAGACGATCGAGCAAAGTCCGGACAGTGTCATGCTAGATTAGTCGCGTGCTCCGCGACGCCAACTGCTGCGCCGTTGTCACGGTGACTGCACCGCCTCCAGAATTTGTCACTCCCCAGCACGAGCGGGCTCTCTGCGCCAATTTCTGCTGCGCCGGCTAAGCCGGGAGCATCAGTGGGCATCGCGAGCGGAGACAGCGCTGCATATAGTCGTTCGGGGCAGATTGCCCGGCCAGTCGCCCGAATCATCTCCTGCCCGAAGGCGCGAAACTGCCCGCGAGAACTCTTCTCCCGAAAGCTCGCCCAACAGCGCAAACACTGGAACGTGGACCAACTCTGCGTTTTCTCGCATGCTGTCGTAAGTACGTCCGCGAATCGCCGCCACGCGCGGCGGCACTGGGCCAGCCCCATGAGCGTCAACACTCTTCCTGCGAAGATCCTGGGGCGTTCTCTGACGCATGTTCCCTCGCTCGGCATCCCCGCGATAGAAGTCCTTCCTTTGGACAGAATTGTATGATTAACGGTTCTCTCCCATCTGGGGGGGCCCCGTTCCTCCGGACGAAGCCGGGTGTGCTCTGGGGAACGCGGGGCATCCACGCGCGCGAACAGGTTGATCGGCCCCGGTCCGGCGACTGCGTCCTCGTCAAGCTGCGCAGACAATTAAAACCCGCCCCCCCCTCTATGGGATGCTCAATCGCGCATCAGCTGGCGAGGTCGAACTCACAAGACCGCGCTCTTCTTCGCCGTCTGAGTCGTCTGAGTCGTCTTCTGCATCGTCAACAGCGCCGGTTAAAGCGGGTTGCAAAACCGATGCAGCAGCGTCCAAAGTCCCAGGGATCTCGGAAAATATTTTAAATTCCTCTTAACGGTCAACAATGAATGTTCGCATTAAATTGGCCCAACTCCTGCAAGGCAACGAATACTATTATGGTTCGTTTTCTCCATTCCGAGTTTCTTCCGCATACCGTGCGATTCGGGTGGTCGAATCCTCATGAAGGTGCCCAACCCCCTTTCCCGTCAAAAGTCTAGTTCCATGCAGCTGGCCCCCCACCAGGGCGCACATGCCAGGAGCCGCGCTAATTCACTTGCCAGCGAAAGCCTGGCACGATGTGAATATGCCCCGAAGTGGGTGTCCAGGAGGCCTCGGGCCATTGTGATAATTGCCGACGCGCGATCTTCACTTCCGAGATCCTTCGGGGGCATCGACGGAACGTCAGGCGGGTCAATCACCGCATCTTCCCCCTCGCTCTGCTCTGCCAATTTCTCACTCGCGGGCGCCGTCTCCGCAGGGGAATGAACCCTTACCTTTGGCCGAGACTTTGCCCGCACTTCCGAAGTTGAAACCTTGGCGGCGAGTTGGTCAGCGCTGGCCGTGCCAGGCTGCGTCTCACGTTCGTCAGGCGGCCTCTCTCGTCTCTCCTCTTTGGGTTCCGAACGCAGGTTCGGCGGGCCCTGCGGCGCAGGCGAGAGAGCTGCCACTCGAACCTTTGAAACAGCTCCCGCCGGGACTGGCGGGGCGGGCGGCCTCTTAGGAGGCTGCATATTCGGCGGAGGTCTCTTCGCAACCTCCGGGCCTCATCCGCTGCCACTCGGCCGGGCCAGCGACTTCGGAGGAGTTGGTGGCCCGGGACGCGGAAGGGGCTTCTTGGGCACCTGCTGCGGGGGGGCCTGGCTCGCGAGCGGTGGAACCATCGGAGCCAGGCTCGCAGCATGTCCACCACTGCTTGTTTGAGCCGATGAAGTTGCCCTTGGTTCCGATGGAGGCGGCGGTGGCTTCGCAGGCACAGTCTGAAGCTGAGCTCCGACACCCCTCGGTGGAACTGGTGGCGCCTGGGCCCCGGATGCAACTGATGCACTTGAAGCAGACCCGCCCACCGGCTGAACCAGCGGCGTAGCCTTCGCTTCAGTTATGGTTTCGCCCGGGGCCGTCCTCTGGCACAGTCCAAATTGCATAATCCGATGCACCGTCCAACAACGGGTGCAATGAAGTAATTGGGCATCCCTTGTCTCTCAAGTATGTCCAGATGTCCTCAATCGAAGGATCAAACTTAAGGTACGGAAGCGCATTATCTTGCCAGTTCATGGGCTGAGGGCCTGGAACCCACTTACATTGTGCTGCTCTGACTCTGCCGGTGTCCGTGATTCCGGCAGCATCTCAGACCGTTTCAGCTCCGATAACTGTATCAATGGCTTCACCCTCCTCAAGAAGATGTCGCATCTGCGTCCAAGCACCCTGAGTCGCATGAAGTGCGGCCGGGGCCCAATGCTAGTTGCGCATCTCAGTCATGACAACATCGGCTGGGTCACCCATGCACTTTTGAGTTGGACTGTTGCTGGCTTTGATGTTCGTCGGCATGCTCCAAAATACTACTTCGACAGCGTGCCAGTAGCCGCTGGCAAACGTCTCCTCCGCCATCGCGCATTTCCCATGGACGGAGGAGCCATCATCATCGCATGGGAACGAGTACACCCCAACATTGCCCTGCTTCACGCCTCACCCGCATCTGGGATCCGACACGAGGAGTTGATACCCCTCGAGCAGGGCGTGGAGCATGCCCACCGAAGATCCATGAGACTGCCTTTGCCAGCTGTTTCCAGAAACTACCGCCTCCAACTTTTCGTCTGTGACCTTGAGAGGAAGTGCGAGCTGCACGCAAAAGTATGTTTCTTTGTGCTCTTGAACTGCAGCCTTTTCCCACATAATGTGGTCGGCGATTGATCGGGGTTCTCCTGGCACTGATCTATCACGTCTTGCAATCAAGAATTCTGCCCAATTGGGACTCACGCGCGCTGCAGAACGCGCAGCCCCGCGCGCGGTGGGTTGGAACATCTGTTCCGCCAGCCACATTTTCCCCTGAACCGACTGATCTAGCATGTCACAAGCTGGCCCATGCACGATTGGATCGGCATGCTCCTGTATTTGTTGCAAAAGATTATTGTAATCTTCTCCTGGCCAAAAATTGTTGGCGCTGCATCCGCGATCCACCAACTTTCGTGCTCCCGCAGGCGTGAGAAACAAGGCTGTCTGTTCTCGCTTTTTCAAGGTTACCGCATTTTGGCGGGGAGATTTCCCCGGCCATCTACGCGCACCTTGATCTCCCCATGGGGGATATGTTTTCGTCTTCTTTGCCTTCTGGGGCACGGGGACTGGTCCTCCTGATTCGCTCTCAGGACACTTCTCCCTGATTTCCCGCTCGCAAGCCTCTGGCGGGGTCTCTGCAGCCGGCATTCTGGTGGGCTCGGCAGATCGCGAGCGACTCTTTGCTGCATTCACGGCTAAGCCGGAATCTGCAGCAGTCACGGCACCAGCTGGCCCCCGCACGGCTGTGCCGGCAGAGCCAGCAGCTAAACTGACGACCTCCTCTCCAGCTTTCCTGTGGTCGGCTGGGCCGGCAGTGAACTGGTCAGTCGCGGCGCTGCCAGTCGCCTGTCCGGCCATGATGGCAGGCGATTGAAATAGTGGTAGTGAGTCGTCGATATGATTGACTACTTCTTGCATATGCTGATCAATTTCAGTCATTTGTCCGGGTCGCCCCAGGGTTTGCCCCTCAGGGGGCGCGCTGGGGATGGCGAGGGTGCTTCGCTCGAGGAAGAAGTAATATTCTTCCCATTAGACATAATTATCGCATCCTTCTCCCGTCGCCAGGAACTCGCGCCATTCCCTGGGCTGCAGCGAGTGCCGCGCGCCGCCCCCCGCACCATGCGAAACGGCCGGAAACCGATTAGACATGATTGGTTTGGCGAGCGGGAGGGCGCCGAGGACTGACTTCGGCGCGCCCGAGCTTGTTGGGCACCACTCAATCCAATGCGTCGCCACCTCGTCGCGCGTCGCTTCCACCTGGGCGCGCCCACCAGCCCGGGTCGGCCCTGCAAATCCAATCCCCTGCACGGCTGCGCCGCCAGAGGGCTGGCAAAGGAACAACGCTGCAAGTTTGGCGGCCTTCAACATATGATCCCCAGGCAATGCAGCAACCGATGCATCCTGCCGTTGGTTCCCCTTCTCTACCTTGCATGACTCGCGACGAGCAAGGAAGTGATACGCATCGCCCGCAGGATGTTGAAACTTCCTATAAAAGCTACCGCTATCCAGAATCATTATTCCAAAGCGAACTCCCATTGTTTTGTAGCGTTCAATGCGTTGATGCAGCATACCTCGCACGGGCGCGGCGGCATCGCCCCAGCGTTTATCCACCTGGTATCTGCAACAGGAAGAACGCCGACAACTGTGGTCTCCGCCGACGTAGAAAATCTGACTGGTTCCTGATTAAGATCGGCCCACCGCCTCATCGATCAATCTCTCGGCGACCTCAATGAAAAGGGCAAGCGCCCTAACCCACCTCGGAGGACCGCGGCTCTTCTTACCCCCCTCGGCTAAACCGATCAAGTTGCACTGATTCCCGTCCGAAATATCGTTCGAAGACCCAAATATAAATTGCATAGGCGCATGTATGCCTGGGGCGAATCTACTTTGTTCCGCATGCACGGGCGCCCTCCAATCGTTGTGCCGGGCGAACTCGAGCCAGGTTTCTCCCCCGGCGCCCCCCTGCACTTTCGCGCAGACGCCGCGGACACGTTCGGTCATGAGGCGCCGGAGTCCTGCTCGTAAACCATGCTTCTTCCCACGATGGGCATAGAAGGTACGCGTCGGGTCTGATGCGACACACAGAGCGGCAGACCAGAAACTGCACGCCCTGCGCGGCAACTTCATGAGTGGACGGAAAAATGCCACAGGCGCCTTCCCAGCCCTTACCATTGCCGCTAGGTCTTCCCCAACATAAGGAATCCGCCCATGGCCGTTCACCTCCGCCAGGCGAGTGATGGCCTGGCATTTCTCGCAAATAGTAAGCCATGCTGCCCGAGCATGAAGTCCTGGGTCCACCACGGAGATGTAAAGATTTAGCATTTCTGTGACACACCGTTGCTACTCGGGCAAAGCGTCGCCCAGGGGAGCGGCCGGGCCGGCCCCCGCGCGTCTCATGCGTTCAAATACGTTCCAAATGCCACGGGACAGATAACTCGGGCCAGGCCCTCCCCGCCCCCCCTCCTGCGCTGGAGGAGGCGTTAGTCCGGGGCCAGGGGGCGGGCCCCCTCCCCCCCCCCCGCGCGGCGCACCTGGAGGCGGACGATCACCTCTATCATGGCCTCCACCCCCAGGAAGCGCACCCCAGCCCCCGGCTGAGCCGGGAGGGGGAATCCCGATATTTCCGCTGCCGGCTGCGCCGGAGGGGTGGAACCACTCGCCGCGGCTTGCACTGGGCCGTCGGACTTCCGCTGCCGGCGGCGCCGGAGGGGTGGAACCACTCGCCGCGGCTTGCACTGGGCCGTCGGACTGAGACAGCGGCGCCTCGGATGGAGGCGCCCTGTCCCCAGCCCCAAGGAAGACTCCACTTCAACAGTTTTCGCCAGCCTTACGCTGCCAGCGCCACTCGGCCGCTCCTGCGGCAGTTTTCCTTCCTACGCCCGAGACATGTCGACGTCTAGTTCGGGCGCTGTGGCCACGGGCGGCTGAGCCACCGAGTGGGGCCGCGCCCTCTTTGCGGAGAGCCCCTCATTCAATGCCTCCCACTCCTGGTACTCGGCCAGGCTGTCGGACAAAAATGAACCCTCGCGCGAACATATCCCCCGATTGCGGGAAGTGCAACGCGCGCCCCCCACTTGTCAGCGGCTGAGCCGCGTGGGGCTGCGTCGCGGGAAGGTCCCTGGATGTTCAGATAGACTACCCCGTCCGATCTCATGTCGGGAACGCGAACTGCGACAAACTGACATGCGTTCTCCATATAGGCAAACACCGCCGGGCCCAGCACGGGGTCCAACAGTTCACCGCGATCGCAACTTCAAACTAAGTTGCTCTCGCGGTCTCCAGGCAGTCCGCTGTAAAATTGACATCTCAAAGTCGTGCGTGGGTTTACATGGGCCTGGAAATACTGGCCCACCTCGATGCCCCCCAGGCCCGGGGGGTGCCGTCGAAACTGCCCCTATACTGATTCCCGAAATATTTCTGGCAGGTGGCTCAGAAAACCACCCACGGGTCCTCGGACATCTTATTATGCAATATTTGGATGACCGACTCGCCGCATGCCTAAAGATATTCGTTCAAGTTGTTGGTGACGAACTCCTTCCGAGAGGAAGCATGAGGGGATCCCATCAACACGACTCGCTGCATCTAGCCTTTCCGGCCGGCAGGGATTACTCCAGCTCCTGGATGAAAGAGGGCAGCGGGGGATCTTCCCTTGCTCAGGCGTCTCGACATGGCACGTGTGTTTATCTCAACATCTGCCCAGCCCCTATAGCCCGATCCTGACGCGTCACCAAGTTCCACGCGCTCTACTACGGACCTTGCTGCCCGAGTTCTTGGCATCCCCGACCGACTGAGCCGGCGGGGAATCCTTTGTCCTCAGTTTCTTGGCCACTTCTTGTGACATCTTTTCGGGGCCAACTGGGATGGCAACGCATTGAAGGCAATATTTGTCGTGGTTGTACCTACCCGTGCTTCCTCCCAGGGAAGCTCGCCAACATGTGCCACAGCAATGATCGGCCCATTCCGGATTATCGCAGTGATCCTTCGGTCGGGCCGTAAATGATTCTTCTCGCAGATCTCAGAATAATTCGTTTTCTTATATGACGGTTCGCTTGAACTGCTTCCATCCAAGCCCCGCGAGATACCGACACCCGATGATTTTACGCAGGGAAAACCATTTCCCCTTTCTGGTCATCTCAAACGGTTGAACCGTAGAGACGTCCAGGAATTGACGAGTGGGATCGGCCAGGTGCGCGGGCGGCCTCGGAATACGGTCCGCAGCCAGCAGGGGGGGTGCGGCCGCGGCTAAGCGGCAGCACAAACTGCGGGGAGGGCGACCGACGGCGGGCCCGCCCCAGCTTTTGAGAGAAAACGGCGACGGCACATCTATCATGACTTGAGGAGGCGGGGTCAGAACATGAGTGCGGTGCAGAACGCGCGAGCACCAAATGAATCTGTTGTGTAAACGCATCAATATAATATTCCGCCTGTTTGCAATCCTTACCCCGTGCTTCAACATGCGCAGCACGCGTGCCATCACACTTGCGTTCCCATCCTGTCGTCACTATATCCGAAGTGGATGCCATAGCCCATGGTTTTTTCATGTGATTTCCTTTCCTGTCTCGCAAGCCGCACGCGCACCGTGCCCGTGCAGAACTGACTTATGTAACCCTATTTCTCGCACGAAAGCTTGATACTGAGGGTCTCTCCAATATTGACGTTGGCTAGGCTATTCATTACAGACGGTCCCCCCCGTTTCAACGACAGCGCGCGCTAAATCCATGAAATTCCAAAGCAGGTATATGAAGTCCGTCATAAGTTCCCGAAGCCCACGCAAAGATCGATGATCAACTTTGCGGAAATAATGAGCCTCGTTGACATATCGCCAAAGAGATCCCCCCGCACATGGGATCGAGCCCAAAAGTGAGATGCGTTTTCAGTTAAACGCTTTGATATCCGCAAGGGCCTTAAATTTACCCTCGTCAATTATAAAGTCATCGTGATCCGTGTGTCGTACAACTTTACATGAGTTCAGTTCAGTTCAGTTCAGCCTGCTCGCCGGCCCCCGTAGGAGCGGTCCTCTGAAGGGCAGGCGGCACTCAAAGCGTGAAACTACATGCTCCGCGCCGGCTCACAACAACTCTGCAATCACACTACTCTGCATGAACTGCAAGAGTATCCCTCCAGCGAAGATGAGGCCGGCCAGGACGCCGTTTGGGTAGGCATCTGAACCACGGGCTCCACTGGAGCAGTCTGCGACTCCACTTCTGCGGGTCGTCGCGCGACACTGCGTCCCTGAATTTGACTTTTCGGGCCGCCTGCGTCACCTCCCAGCTCTCGTACCCCCACAAAGCGCACTTGTTCTCTACATGCTCTGTGGCCCTCTTGATGTAGTCAACCCAAGACTCAACTTCACCTCGCGCGACTCGAAATATCATCCGTACCATTTTTCGCCAAGCCGTCCTGAGTCTGTTGCCGAGGCTTGAAGTCATCGTCCAACAATCATCACAGGCGTAGGGGGCTGTCGGGGCAACCACCGCATTGAACAACTTGAGTCGCGACTGGAGAGGATACGAACGGGAACATAAGATGTCTTTGAATTGTGCGAAACACCTCCACGCGGCATTGACTCTGTTCGTAAACTCTGCTTCATGGAAACTGCCCAGGCAGATCTGCCTTCCCAAGTATCGTTCCGCGCCCGCGGGTGGCACCACTTCTACGTCAGCGCCGGCAACTCGCACGTGTGCAGGCAATTGCCCGTAGCTGTTGGCGAGCACCTTTGTCTTCCCCATGTGCACCTTGAGGCCGTATTTTGCAGCTTCTGTCTGAAGATCATGAATCATTTTCGATGCGTCCGTCTTGCTGAGAGCGACGAGCAGCACGTCGTCCGCGAAGCGCAAATTAGTAAGTGGGTCGCCTGGGGAGCCAACGACCATGCCGTAGTAATGCCCGGCCCTCCGTTTGTTAAGCCCATGCCAACGGTGCTTCAGCTTGCGGAAGCACACCTCCATCACCGCGATGAACAGCAGAGCGCTGATGGGGCCCCCCTGCTTCACACCACGCTGTGCATTGAAACATCTCGACTCCTCTCCAGCAATGGCCACAGCTGTCTGGCTCCGGTACAGCTTCTGCAGTAAGACTACGTACTCCTCGCTCACGCCAAGGGTGCGCAGTACGTCCCACAGAGCCGGGTGTTCTACCGCATCGAAAGCTTTTTCAAAATCCACCAAGCCAAGCCAAAGATCTTCATTCCATTCTGCGCACCCCTCAACAAGCAAGGTGACAGAAAGCAAATGGTCGGTAGTTGAATAGCCCCTCCGGTACGCCGCCTGGTCCACAGACTGCTCGGCGATGATTGCGGGCTGGAGACGATTGTACAGCATCTTCGCGAAGACTTTGTACATGATTGGTAATATAGCAATTGGACGGTAATTCTTCGTGAGATTCGTGTCACCCTTCATGAATAAAACTACAAGGCGTGTTTTCCTCCAGCTATCCGGCGGTTCTGCCTCCGGCGTGAGGACATCGTTGAACAGGTCCAGCATGAGCGTGCGAAAACGTTGACCACTGCACTTCAGCATCTCAGCCACCACGCCGGATTCATCTGAACACTTGCCAGACTTCATGCCCGACAAAGCACTCTCCAGCTCTGCAATGGTGAAATCGTCAACATGTGAATTGTGAAGAGAGCTGCTGTGCTGGTCATGATTCTGCGCGGTGTACAACTGTTCGTAAAAGTACGCAAACACTTCTGCGACGTCGGCATTCGAGACGTGCGTTACCCCATCCTCGTCGGTGATGCTGGCAATATGCTCTTTCTTCTGAGGGCGCCCTGTTTGTGGTAGCCTGGACACGCCCTTGAATTCCTTCAGAATGTGGTCAATCTTCTCTGTCTTCTGGGATTGGCTTGATGAGTTTCTTCACTTCTTTGCTCAATGTAAGTCTTGTCTGCTTCTCCTCTGCGGCGCTCAAGTCGCGTCGCCCCCGAAGTTCTCGTCGCTCCCGAATCAGCGGGTCAATGCTTGAATCCGGCATCTTGCGAGCCTTTGTGGGCCCCTGCTTCCCCGGCAGCGCCTGCCGCAGCGCATCGATCATCGACGCTTCCAAAGAGAGAACTTTCGCATTCGAATCCGGAAAAGCCTCGGTGCAGCAGCAAGGCGTTCCATCCAGAATTGAAGCGTACTTCTCCTTGTCAACATGCGTGTTCCATTTTGGAAAGTAACGCTTCTTCTGCATTGGGACTGCTGGGTGCACAGCGATGCGGAGCAGGAGCGCCCTGTGGTCCGAACCTGTGTCCAACCATTCAGCCACGCAACAACGACGGACGTGTTCCCGAAATCGCGTTGGGACCTAGATGTAATCCAGCTGCTTGAAGACGCCTCCATTCGAATACGTCCACAGCTGCTCATATATGTTGCCCCAGAAGGTGTTAGCGAGCGCAACATTGTTATCAACACACCACTGGAATAACACATCTCCTCTTTCGTTGCGACTCCGGATGTTGTTCTCGCCCATAATGTCGAAATCTTCTTCCGCGGCCCGGGGGCCCACTTCAGCATTGAAGTCCCCACCGACCAACGCGCGACACTGCTTCGCTTGCGCTTTGTGCAACAATTCATCCAAGATTGCATACGCAGCGTCCACGCATGATTCCCCCATCGCGCCGTGCGGCATGTACACAGCGAAGATCTGATAACATATTCCAAACACCTTGAGCTCCAGCACTGCTGCTCGATCGTTGACCGCCCAGAATGCATTATGCGCCCACCGATTGTGTAGAAGAAAACCAACACCATTTCGACCTATATTGCCGCCGCTTCCAAACCAGGTGCGGCCGCCCTCAGTCGTAAATTGTTCTCGCTCTTCCTTTCTCCGCGTCTCAGCGAACGCCACGACGCCCCTTCTTCTGGCACCAATTTCCAAAGAAATTGCGGCGAGCCTCTCTTCGAAACTCATGAACGAATGCACGTTGTAGCTGATCATAACGAAATCAACGCTCTCTTGGTTCACGGCGCCAGAAGTCGCAAACGGGACGTCTCCCGAGATGCCGGAACACTTCCCCCGCCCTCCACCGACGCTGTTTCCAGGGAGGCCCGGCGCCTGCAACTGTGGAGAAGCCCTTGTAGATGCCCATTGTTGCTGTTTGCTTGTACTGGTACGTCCCCGGGACGCGCCCCGGATCCTGCCCTACTCATTGCTGCTCCTTTTGCTCTTCCAGCTCGCAACGCCCTCCTCCACCTCCTTCACGTCCTCTGCACAATCCTTCAAGATCATCTCGGCTTCCTCGTTGACCCACGCCACAGTCTTCGACTTCACCTTGACGCGCCCCTTCTTCCACGTAATCCGGACGCCCTCTGGATCGCAGCCGCCCTTCTCAATAAGCCAATGCTTGATGAGTCCCAAAGTTTTGTCCCCGAACACGTTGTTTGCATGTACGGTTGTTCGTGAACCACAACGTCGTGTCGTCGGACACCTTCTTGCTTACGTTGCGGATCTTCCTGTAGAAGCCGGTCTTGGAGGTAACCGTGTCGAATTCAATCACGCCCACACGAGCTGGAATGCTGAAGGTGAACACTTTGCGTACCTTGTGCCGGCGGGCCCCATCAGCCAGGAAACCTTCGATCGCCTGCACAATCTCGTCCTCCTCTGTCTCCTCCTTGAACCCCCCGACGATGACCTGAAGCTCCCTGTTTTCGTCCTCGTCGCTCCCATCCTCCTCATCCTGTTTCCCGTCCTTACCCTTCTTGTTGTCAAAATCCGTGCCCTCCTCCCGCATTTTCTCCAAAACCTCCCTGACCTCCGCTGCCACGATAATCTCCATAGTATGCTGCATCTCCTCCTTCGTTACATACAAACCTTCAACATCTTCCCGTAGGTTTGTCAAATCGTTTTCAAGGTCGTCGCACTTCTCCTTCTTCTCCTCCGCCACCTCCTTCGCCTCCTCCGCCTTCTTCTTCACATCCTTGATCATTTTCCTCATTTGGCTGAACTGGTTTTCGATCCTCTCGGACTTCCTGTCCAGGCGTTCCTCGAAGTTCTTGAAATACGGCGGAGCCCCATCCGTGTTGGATACCTCCGCCGCCTCCTCGATCACCAAATCTGCATCCGAACGGTCCCCGATAGCTTGGTACTTCTTGTTGGACCTGCCTGGAGTAAGGTCGGTGGCCGCCTGACTCCGCTTGGAGCCTGCACCCGACATCGATATTATCAAACCCTGCACTGGCCAACAAGGAATGAACAGAAAGAATGGACAGAGCCCAGAATGGTTACTTGAGCCTTGAGCCTTGAGCCTTGAGCCAAAATGCCTACAACTTTACATGAAGTATCAACAAAGCTCTTGGGGTTACCGATTCTACAATTGAGTCCGCAGCAATATTCAAGTATGAATCGTTCGCCGCTCCATTCTTGCATTATCATCGATTGGTCCTTCTCTTGCTGCGGTGCCGACTGCGTCGACCCCTTACCTTGCGATTTGGCCCCCACCGCATCCGTGATTTTGTCATGGTCCCCCCACCCCCTTCTTCCTGCATATGTGGGATACTAGAGATTTGAGCTTGGGTATCCGAAGCGTCTGATTCACTGTCAGTCATATCGAACATGGCCATCATGTATTTGCCATCTCTTGTTTTGCACACATGGGAGCCTGTCCTGAAACCTTCCTTGTCTGTCGCCGAAGGCGTTGTGCCACGTGCATTTTCGGCCACGCCGCATGCGTCAATAGCGCAGTGCGCAGCTACCGCAGCTGAGCCGGGAGCTGTTGCCGGGCATATTCTTTCGCCACTAGGCCTGGTTGCACCAGCACGTGGTGTCACCGGCCCCTTGACGGTTTCTGCTTTAGGCATAGTCATAGCGGGCTTGCCTTTTGACGCTCGTTGATTGCTGTGTATCTTTTTGCTTGGCACAATAGCTCCCTGGCACCGCCGCCCTGGCGCCCATTCGCGGCTCAGGGTTTCTGGGGAAGGCCACCAGTGAACATCAACGCCAGATAATCATGGTAGCGCGTGACTTTCCAAAATCTGGGAGTAACAATGTTTACTATGTAAAACACTTTGACCCATGCCAATGGGTCGGTAAAACACCCCGCATCGATATCAGCGGCATCGCACTGCGTGCGTTCATACTGTAAATCAACAATGCCTCAAGTAAATTGCTCAGACATGGCAGCGACATCTATGCGATGCGTCCTCGGGAGGCGCATTAACTTCATCGAACCCCCGCTTTCAGGACCTTACACACTGCTTGGTCATCGTCCATAAATGCGCGCTTGACTTTCCGTTATAGCAAAATTTCCCACAGGGGCAGCGCAGGCGGCAACCCCGTCCTCAGTGCCAGATCCGCCGCAACAATTTCTCTTCCTAGTGTGCTATGGGACACGCAGGTTTGCCGACGAGAGGCCATGCTCTGGTTGCCTCTTGTGTAGGGTGCCCAAAAAACTTGATGGCCGGCACTGGCGCTGCGATGCCTTCGCACATCACTGGCAAGATCCGCGTCTGCAAATTTCCTAACAGTGACATCTTCCATCCTGTCGCCAATCCACGATATCATTCGGTAATGGGTGGTCGATTTAATAAAGCATATCAGGCGAAAGAGATTCAAACCAAGCTGCTCTGTCCACCCAGTGATACAGCTAGCTGCGTGACACACAGCTCGCAGCAAGTCAAATCGAGCCACGCGCGCCCCGCAAAATATTTCCATACATATTTTGGCGGCAATTGGCTGGAGCACGCCCGACGGAGTCGGTGGCTCTGGGTCGTCTGGGCCGGCTTCCGCGACTAAGCCGCGACCCTCACTGGGCTTGTCCGGAGGACCAGGGTAGACGCTGAGGTTCGGCGCGATTGCCAACGCCTCCTCTGCTGGGGGGTGTCTCTGGCCTCTCGGGCCCCCCCGTCCGTCTTCAAAGTCACTGAGCTCAGGGCCGAAAGGCGCACCCGCAGCAGGGTGCGTGGATGGGTCAATGTCTGTCAGTTGGGCATACATAGTGGCACACGCTTCGAAAAATTCAGTCACGTCATATTCAATGGCTCTGACCACCCATGGTTCTCTGGGCTGATAGGGGTCAGGCGGCTGGGCCGATGAGTCACCCCCCGCATTCTCGTCACCACTCTCCGTCTGGAGGTGCTGACGATTTCTTGATTTTCGGTGGCGGCGGGTCGAAAACTGCGGGCGGTTCCCCCTGCCATTCTGCAGACTGCGTTGACAGATGACGTTCACGTCCGAGGTAACGCCCCACATGTGCGGGAGGGTCTATTTCGATACCCTTAGGACATCCCTCGGATGGCCCCTGTAATAAGCCCCATCCTTTGGCAAGGTTTGATTTTGGTCCAGCAAGTTTGAAATCGCCAACATAAATGATGAGGAACAACTGTAAAATTGGATGGAAGTAGCAGCTGCGCCAGGGACTACACTTGATGAAACCCTTGGATAAAACACGCCCCTCACCACGTTGCCCCCCAATTTCCCCCAAAATCGGCGCGTCCGCACACTGGGGGGACAAGCGGGCACACGGGGTTACGCATGTTCCCCCATGCTGGCGGCCATTCGTCACGCGGTAAGAACATCCACGTCGGGGCCCCATCCAAGCTCGGAATGCGCGCAGGCCTGTTCGACGTCGGCTCGTTGAAGGTCACGGCCGTCGAACAGTTCGCACGCGTCAGCTGCTTTACTCCCCTGCATCGAAGCAGGGCTACTAGAAAGTTCCTGGAATAATGCAACTTCTTCGCTTTGATCTCTGACATCGCATCCATCGAATACAACGCTGCCCTTGTATTCACGGCCTTCATGCCCCAATGGGAGCTGGCGCCTCATTCCTCCCAGGTGCCAATACTACGCAGTCTATCCCACTATGTCTTTAAGGCCTTGCGGGCATCTGCGTTAACGAGCGCCTCGGCCTTGGACACGGACCTAGCCACGGCGGCGCCAAAACGTGGCTGGCGCAGCTCGTTGGGGAGTTGGAACGACTGTTCAATGATTTCGACGTCGTAAGTAAACTGATCGTAGAAGCATTCCCGGTCTAATCTTTCCTTCCCCCGATGATCAGGGAAGGGGGATGATTCTGATCGCAATGGCACACGGGGCACGCTGCGTCGCGAAGCGGAGGCCGCCGGACTCGAGGTCAGGCCCACCCCTTCAGGGCTCGGCGAGCCAGGGGGATCAAAGCCCTCACCGACGGAGTCGGGAGGTATCCCGTCCAACGAGATGGCCCCGCCGTAACAGGTTTGTTTCCACCACACTTCTTCATCATCTGCAGTGCCTTCATCCCTCCCTGAGCCTGCGTCACGCGTCTGTAGACGACTCCTCGGCTGGTCCAGCAGGATGCAACAGCGGCCACCAATCGGTTTCCGCTTCTCCTGGCAATTCTGCATTCTTCTTAATTTGTCGCCGCGCTTCGGTCTCAGGCTCGGGGTCAGCATTGAGGGGTTTGGGCGGCGCGAGTTCGTCCGGCTCTTTGGAGCTCAACTGGGTCGATTCCAATATTTCGAAGGGGCGCGTGACAAGGCCCCGGGTCATCAATGCCGAAGAAACCTCGCTTTTCAAGTCTGAACTGTTCTACGGCCTTCCTGCGTTCGGCATGACTCACGTTGAACCATCGACTCGGATGGACCCCGGGGTTGGCGGGAGCCCGGCAATTTCTTGAACCATTGAGAACCATATAATGGGTTAGGGTCAATGACCCATACTCTTGTGATTGGTACATAGTCTGGGACGACTCAAATGCCACGCGTTTTCCGTCGCCCTTTCAACGGCAGTTTCTCTGTTAGCTCATCCCTAGTGAGCCCGGCCACGACACGCCGATCCTCGTAGTATTCCATTGTGTCCAAATTCTGCGTGGTTCGAGCGAAGCTGACCTGTCCCGGGCACTCTCGATCTCGGATGACCCGCGGAGGAGTTGGACTGACCATCCAATCGGTACTCAACATGTGCGAGGCCAAGCTTCTGATGCGGGTCAATGTCTGGTCTCGAATCTCGCCGGTGGCCCCGACCGCCCGGCGCCACAGGCACGTCGTTCACAACAATCCCCCCCGGACCGCCATCATTGGACCCGCCCTCAGGATCTGAAAGTGGCGCGGCCTCGCCCCCTGGAGGGGGCGGTGGCATCGGTTCGCCAGGGTCTCCGCCACCAAACGGCGGAGCCGTCTGTAAGCCTAGTCGGGCCCCCTGCCCGGCTGAGCCGGCAGACGAGCCACCATGAGGTACTACAACGAATTTGACTTCAGTCTGGGTTTTTTTTCGCATACCTCTCTCATTGGGAGGGAATTGGGGCCCCTGGCCGGCCGCAGCGCCACCCAAAATATTACGGTAAACCTGATCAGGTCTCTCAATGATTGGACGTTTGCCTGCTGGCGTTCGCCTCGATTCCACGTTGAGTCCGTCAAGTTGTCAAAATTGCGACACGTAGCTCTCGGGCCCTGCCGCGCCCCCCGCTTCGCGCACACATCCGAGGAAAATCAGCGCGGCAATAGTTCCGCCAGTTTTGGCGATCAGAAATCGAGATTCCGGAGGGGGCACGAAGCGCACGAAGGAACCAAGGAAAGGAGCGGAGCAGCAAAGTCGCGTCCGAATCTTCGCTTCCAAGACGACTCGCCCTCCTCAGGGATCCGAGCATTATAACAGAAGCAAAAATATCGGACACCATACCTCCCCAAAAAAAAAACGGGGGAAGGCCGGCCAGCATCAATGAGGCTCAGGCCCCCATCCGAACGATTCCGCTGGACCGTTCAGCGACAGCCATAAGCTTCCTGTTCCCAAGGATGGCTGGATCACGCGCTATCTTTAATTCTAAGCACGCACGTGCGAGTTCAGTCGCTGAAGCTCAAGGTTCATCTCCTGGAGCTCAAATACGATCAAAATGCATACGTAAAACGCTGATTTATCATGCGCACCCTGAGCCGCAAGGAAATCTGTAGCCCGGTCGCGACAAGTCACACGCGCGGTCTCATCACGAAGCCCCCACGATAGGTCATCCATCGCAAGCCAGTGATCCATGGTGGTCAGGTGCCCGAACGTGACGGGATTCGCGCATAGTCTAAGTACATTTAGCCCTTTGTTGCGCGCTTTTCTTTGTTGGCGCTGCAATGCCGTCACCCAGCTACACACCAAGCAGACAAGGTTCTTCGGGGCGCGAATTAGCAAATTCGTGAAGGAGGCCGCGCTCGTTCTGAGTCGCTCAGTCGCTGGGACTGACACCTCAACCTCTGCATCGTCTGGGTCGTGGTCGGGCGGCACATCGATGTCAAAAAAGTCAACACCACCCGAGCCCTCATCTGCATCCCCCCTGGCCTGGTGCTGCAGTAGTTGCGTTGGAATCAAGCCCTGGCCCCACGTCATGGAGCGAAATTCCTGAAACCCCGCACCGAGAAGAGCTCTTATGCACAGCCGCACAGCCTCCGGCTAGGACGCGGTGTGATGCGGCACCAACGACCGAGTCGCGACTGGGAATAAATGAAGGACTTACCAAGCTCACGACGCCGGTAGGTGTTCGAATCCAACCGCACTTACGAGCCTTATGAGGCGAATAATAGAAATAGGCGACGACATGCATGGAGTCTACGTCGGACGGGAATGAACTCACGGGCACGGCCGGCCTGCCGTCCGCATAGCCACGGCTACCAATCATCTCTTGTGTGCGCAAGTCTATGGTCACGCGACTCCGATTGGATTGGGGCGGAGTGCCTCCCGCAGATTCCACATCCCCCAGAAATATCTCGGCGCCTGACGTCACGCAACACCACCGCCCGGGAGCTGCAGGCTCCCTGGCAACAACTGCACACATCCACTGACCCAGCGCCTCTCTGCTGGATAGGGTCAAGTACGGAATCTTGCCCAACGATCAGGTCCATTATGTGACCGTCGGGCAGAAGTGCGCAGGGTCACTGGCCTGCTGGCCAAAGGGAGCTGAAGCCGTGATCCATGCACCGCTCCTACTGAGATCACTGCCGGTGCCTCTGGCATGACCAATGCGTAAAAATCTCAATCCCTGAACTTGGGGCATGCGACGCAAACTGAAACTAGGGCCCTTGAAGAAACCACGGCAGTATTCAGGGTGGTCGACTCCTCAAGTTGCCTGATCAGTCCCATTGCGCCCGCAGCACGAATAACTTTCTCTGCAAAAAGATTACGTCCACAGCCCGTGTCGACTATGAACCTAAGTGATCCAAGGTGTACGGAAATCTATCTTTACACCCCACAGCTGCTGAGCCGCCTGGGACAACCTCTACCTTTCCCTCGGATTCCAGACAAAGGTGCCAAACTTCGTCGGCAAGGTCGGACGCCCTGATTTGGGCTTGCATCGACGATGCTCTCCTTTGTGTTGACAGATGTCGACATCTGCGCTCGGGAATCTCCATCCGTCGTTTACACTCGAAGGCAGCCCCTTTGGGCCGCGGCGACGCACCTTCCTCCGAGCGGCGGCGAGCCCCCCAGTAGAGGGGTGTTTTCGAACGAGGAGACCGCGCCGATCCGTCTTCGCAGATCTGACGCAACTTGTAAAATTGGGTTCGCCGCAAAACAATGTGATGGCTTCCCGAGGAAGAGGTTGCAAATGAACGAAGATGGCGACGAGTCTAGCCGGCCTTTCCTCACGCTCATGTTGTAGTTCGGAAGCGGGGACTGCCCCCTGGGACAATTCATTAATTTCTTGGTTACGTGCATGGTATTCCTCGACCGTTGATAAGTAATCGGTTGGGCCGGTCTGAAGCCAATAGGAGACCCGAGCCAACGGGGCTGGACACGCATAGATGCCAACACTGGCTGAGCCAATGGGCCGAATATTCTTGCCCCTTTTACGGCTGAGCCGACACGGGCGCCGTGGCACTCTCTTTGCGAAGACAGGCATCAGCACCAAGAGTAAGACTTGTCCCGTCAGCATCTTGGCACTGGCGCATACTCCGAAAATGCTCAGCCATCGTCACGGATGGCCAGGCGTGTTCTTTGCGAACCAGCAGTCTTTGCCACACGAGCAGGCCCCTGTTTCCGCGAAGACTTTGCACGGCTTGCCTTTTGCTATCCCTCTGTTCCTTTCTGTATTCTTGTCACGGCCCTTGCTCGATTCTCGGCTGCACGGTGCCCCCCCCCTGGCGCGGCGCTGCTTACGTTAGCAGCAGCGGAGTCCTCTTGTTTAAAAATCCGTTGATAGCCAAGAGACTTTCCTGCCTTGAGCTGAGTCTCTTCATATTTGTCTCGCTTCAACTTCTCGGCATCCGCCAACCCTCGGCGTCGTTCGTAGCGTCCACTCTGCGGGCCCTTGCAGTTGCGAGGATCTCGCGGGTGGGCATAACGCACCAGCTTGCCCCGACGTTCTCGCGGCGTCTCGGATTGGCTGCTCGCCCGCTGTTGTCTTGCATTGGCATTGCCAAACTTGTTCGACGGAGTCGAAGAGCGAGGCCGATCCTCTCCATTTGGACATCTTTTTCGTGGTTTCTCGCTCCTGCCTCTCCGATCACTCTTCGCGCCAGCTGATTTGTCATTGCCACCTGCCACCGACGGAGCCAGGGCAGCTGGCGCCTTGGGCTTCCTGCGATTGCAGGGGCAAACCTGCCCCGCCTCGGGACAGTTCCCCCCTTGCTTGACGCACCTGCAAGTCGTCCCGCCTTTGGCGCGTCCGCCCGCTGTCTCATCGGTCGACAAGCCGAGCCAGTGCACTGTCACTGCTATTGCGGAAGCTCGTT
Source organism: Prorocentrum cordatum (assembly GCA_963575745.1). NCBI lineage: Eukaryota > Dinophyceae > Prorocentrales > Prorocentraceae > Prorocentrum > Prorocentrum cordatum. The sequence continues at coordinate 166,318 of CAUYUJ010016302.1, forward strand.
TTCCGCCTCCGCCGCCCTCGTTGTTCCGCCGCTGAGGCGAGCCTATCTGTTTCTAGAATTGAGGGTCGACTCGCGTTCGGAAGCTGCCCACTTCTCACGATCCCGCATCATGAGCAACTCGACCAGCCACACGAGCCACTGGTAGGAACTCATTCCTGTTCCATGAGGATCTGTTGATATGTGACTGCATGACTCCTTCTAATCTCGTGACTTGCTTGAACTGTTCATAGAAGTGCGCATGCATCGAGGCCTTATCTCGCACGAAGGTTCTCCAGCGACGCACAGTTCGCGGCAGCGCTCAATCAATTCATTGTAGAAATAATATATATCATGGTTGGGCTTCTGGCGGTCAGTTGCGATCTTGAAGATCACGGCAATTCCAGTGCCGACCGCTTTCGGATCTGACCGAGCACCAGACACACATGGCACGGATCATCTCGCGACCCGTAAAAGGCGTCGATCTGTCTGACGCGAATGTTCCACGCGGTTACATTGCGAGGAATAAATGCTGCACCGAGAGATCGCGACTACGTTTCATGTTGGCAAATGTCTCAAGCAGGTCCGATGTTATCATCGTGTCGAGGCGCATGAGGACTCCGGCTGTCAGGAGACGCCATTCAGGAACCTATGGGTCCATAGCTTCCATGATCCCCAGTTGTGCCACCTTGACATCGCGCCAGGATCCAGCCACCGCCCTCACACGGCGCTGTTTCCATTCTCGTAGGGCCTGGGCGCTGGGAATGTCCACGAAGTTAAGTTCCCTGGCATTTCCGAAACTTCTCCAGTCGGGGCCCACTGGGTCGGCAATGCACGGTTGCGGCGCGGGGTCGCTAGGGCCGCCAGGCCCTCCACCGCTGTCTCCGCCCGGGTCTCCACCATCACCAGGCCCCCCCGGAGGGTCGCCTGGCGGCCTGGACTTTCCCATCTCATCGAACTGCAGCGCCGCGATCATCCAGGCGCTGGGCGCAGCGCTCTGGTCGCCCCTCCGATCACCATCGCCGCCTGCAGGTCCGCCCCCACCGCCACCAGACACGGCTGAGCCGCTGGCGAAGGGCAAGTGGCCAGGCAGGTCGCAGGCGTCGGGGGGCCCTGAAAACTTGGCGCTACATGGGACGTTATCAGGATTCGATCATTGAACATTCTCCCTGGCTGAACCTTCATTTGGGCCAAAGGATGTCTCTAAAGCCGGCCCTGGAATGAATCGTGAATTCGGGAGAGGAAGCCTAAATACGCGCTGCGCTGTAAACGGTGGCACCCGGTCAAAGTCCGACTCTACTGACCGAAACGACGGTGCGCCCACGACAGGGGCCAAGCTGCGAACCTGTTGTTCCAACCCGGCTTCCTTTTGTAAGGCACGCTCTTCTGTCTTCTGCAACGTGTCCTGGTCTGCTTTGGCGGCAGATATTTCTCGCCCAATGGCGGCCGACGCTGCCCCGTGATCTTTCAGATCTCGCATTTGCAGCTCGCGTCTTCGAATGATCTCCCCGATCTTTCCGAGGGTCTCAGCGCCATCTCATCTACCTGTTCTGTCGTTTTCATCGCTTCGTTGTTGTTATGCCTTTTATCGCCTGGTTCTCTTGACCCCTTGCTTCTGGTGCATTCTGAGCATCTCTCGGCACCTTCGCCCAGGCGCCCCCTGCACGCGAGTGTCGCGCGCCCCCTGCAACCCCCGATGACGGGCTCTGAGCACATCTGACACGACGCACCTGGCGCGCCCGTCCGAGTTCGCGTCGGCCCAGCCGCCGTTGCTCGGACGGGGCGAGCACCAATTAGGCTCGGGGGAGGCTCGACACACGTCGGCCGAGCTGGCGCCGAGCCCGCCCCTCCCCCCCCCCCCCCGACCCAGAACTTCCCGGCGGGGCCGGAGGTGCCAACCGAACCGCCGGCGCGGCCGCCACGCCAGGCTGCCTGATCATCTGGCTTTCTCTAGAGACTCCCTCGCAGTCTAACGTCGCTCTTGGCGATGAACGCACCGTTCTTGGTCTGCCCATCCACCCGCCCCTTCGCGCGGTTCCAGGCCTCTATCATTCTTCTCTGGCCATTGTGCCTTATGGCCTGGGCCGTCCGACACCGCTCCTGGAGCGCACGCGCCGCTTCTAATCTTACTTGTCGGCCTCATGCCTAGCGGCATCGCTTTGATCACGGAACTCCTGGGTATCTCGCGCTGCCCGATCTCGGGCCACTCTCCCCCCCCCGCCCGGCCGAACCAGCTGCCACTCAAGATTCAGCGCGCCCAGCATCGGCCGGTAGCTGCGACGACGAAATCAATTGTTCGGTCGCCCCCTCCATCCTTCGGTGTCCTTCCTCTTCTTGCGCGAGACGCCGCTGAGCCACGCTCGCGACCCCTGCGATTTCTGCTTCTGCTTGCAATATGCGGTTTTGCGTATCTTTTACAATGGCAGCCATTTCCCGTCAACTCCATCTGCCATTGCCCTCTTTTCTGCTTCGGATTCGGCGAGCGCGCGGCTCGCTTCCTCGACGGCCGCTTTGTCCGCATGCGCCTGAAAGAGAACCTGTTGCATCTGTGCACTTGCTGCCCGCAGCCGCTTTCTATCTTGCCCCTGTCTCCCCCCCCACCCCCGAATGGTGACGCGACGCAGGTTTTGCTCTTCGCAGAGACAAGATAAACTAAATGTCGGACACACTCGCGAGCAATGCGCACATGCGGGCCGGCCGCAAGACCCCCCTGGCTCGCGCGCTTTTCCTAGGCAACGATTCTCCGCCTGAGGCGGGCATCCAGGGCCCGCCTTCCAGCAGACGCCCCGGAAAGAAGAACTGCCCATGGTCCGATTTGACGACGGACGAGGTGACTCAAGGGCATCAAATCCCCAGGAGCTGGAGCGCCCGGCTCCTGGTGCCTTTCCCCGACCGCTGCTGGACGTCGGCGCATTCTGCCCCCTCATTATGGACCCCATGTTCCTTTGAGCGTCATGTTGCTTCTCCATTTGCTCATCCTTTCCGTCTTGCACGATGAGTTCACCAAGTTCTAGCACGCGATCGCGACCCATCCTCGGTGGCGCGAAACTTTGTCGATGGAAACCAGTCGACAAAAGGTGGGGGATTAAGATCGCATGTTGCACTCTCAGTCTTATTTGTCTTCGGCAGTGGAGTCGCACCAGTCGGTTCACTCGCGCGCCGAGCTCGGCGCGCGGCGTCGGGCGAGTTCTCTATCAGCTGAGCCGAAGAGGTCTCTCTTCCACGGCCTAGTCTCCCGCTATCGAAGTTTCTTTCGCCCTCGGGATCTTCGTCCGAATAAAGGATAGCCCTTCGAAAGGCCTCAGCCAGCGCGTAATCAATTGTTTCGGTATCAGATAGATCCATGCCTGAGGCAAGCACGTCAGGCGAGTTGCGAAGAGGATTGGGATGGAACGACGGCCAAGGCGACGCATGGAATCGAACATATTCTTCGTTCTTTTCAATTGAACGCACGCTCTCTTCCTCTGACTGTCCATCGCTTTCTTCCCCGCCCAGCCCATTCATCACAAATTGTGTTATTTGTTCCTCGCGATAACGCTCTCCTCCCGCTGAGCCGATGGGAACGTTTCTGGGCGGGCTCTCCTCACCTCAGTTCGTATTGATTGATATCCTCGGGCTTGACTGCACTGAAATGATTTCAAATGGCCTTCCGTTGGGAGCACTGGCTAAGCCATGCCCTCTGCCTGGCGTTTGAACGCTTTCCTTCATCTGGTGATCTATAGGAGAATCCCCTTCTGTCATATCAAACGCAGATTCCGATGCTTATCTTCTGGGAAGATCGAGAGAAGGAGGCCACCCCCTCGGGGCGCCTTCCTTGGTAATACGTTCGGGACAGCTTCGTCGTTCTATGTATCCGGGCGTTCCTTCCTGCGATCCCATGCCCAGCGGAGCCAACGGCTGAGCCGTCGTTTCGGCTGATAACCAGCTTTTTGCCTGATATCGGTAATTCCTGCATTCCGATGTAATTTCGGTTACCCCTGAAGGTAACCCGCGCGGGGGAAGCTCAGGGGGCTCCGCCAAAGCCATTGCAAGGAAGAAGTGCTTGTTCCCTTAAGCGAACAGGAGATACATGTATGTAGTGAGGAGGCCGGCCTGCTGGCCGACGCGCGCGCGGGCCAGCTCGCTCCTTTTCCTATACCCCTCGAGTCTGAATGGCTGCAGGCAGACAATGAGTACAACAGCAATGATGGCAAAGGCAACAGGATGGTGGTGCGAAACAACATGTGTTGAACTTCCAACGGTCTTTTACACATGTCCGCGTCTCTGCCGTTCTGCGATCTGCGAAATTGTCGCCACTTTCTAGGGCTGCTGGTGGCTCCAGCGGAGTGAGGGTTTTTTTTTGCCCGGACACACCTGGGCGACACAACCCGAAGGACGGTGCCCAAGGTGCCTGCATGAATTCACATGCATTCGGACCTCGCAACACGAACGGCGGCACGGACCGCCCCCGGCGTTATCCGCGCCGCCCTTGCGAGGTGCCTCGAGATGCCACCCCGAGACACGGCCACCGGCACCACCCCCACTTGGCCGCCGGCCTCCAGCAGCGGAGGCCCCGCTGCCCAAGGACTTAAGTTCCCGCGCCCCCCACGTCGGGGGACCCCTTCGAGTAACCCCGTCGGGCCTCTCAGGGGTGGTACGGCGGGCCCGCACCTACTGTGGCTGGCCAACCACAGGGCAAGAGTCTCTCCCACAGCCCCGTCGAGCTGTGGGAGAGACTCTTGTCCTGGGCCGCCACGAGGGCACTCCAGCGGAGTGAGGCACCGCGCAGATCTGAGTGGGACCTCGCCGCCCTTTGGGGGCTGCGATCTGCGAAACCGTCGCTACTTTCGAAGGCAGGTGGCGGGTCCAGCGGAGTGAGGCACCACGCAGATCTGAGCGGGAGCTCGCAATCCTTGGGGGGCTGCGAGCATCATGAATGCCGCTTGCAGAAGTATATGCGCCCATGTCACGTCATCACCTCTGTATAACGTCTCCCAATCTACTCATGCCCCGCATTGCGCATGGGTTGGGTACGTCGCCAGGGTAATTCAAAAAGAACTCCTCTGGGGTTTCGGCCCGTCCCGCCGGCCACCAGGAAAGGACCGCAAACGACCTCCTCCTCTTCCCCGTCCTCCCCCACGTGTTCCCCGAAGGCTTTCCAAACCGATTCGGGGAACACACGGTCCGATAGCTTGGCAGGGTTCTGGCCTCAAAGGTTCGGCCACGTACGCACTTCCGAAAGGGCAGGGGGCGGCGGTGACTCGCAGTAGACGTCTTCGATATTTACATGTATCCGCCAATGTGCACAGCAGTTAAGTTCAGCACCCTGACAGCTGAAATTGCGATGATCGCTGATTGATTTAGGAAGCCGCGTTGCCGAAGGCGGGGTAGAATCTCGGACTGCCACACTTGGTCCATGTGGCGACGACCCAGATGAACCACCATATAGGAATGATGAACGGCAGATAACCTTTGAAGCGCGAAATATCAAGAGCCATGGAATGCTGTGCCAACTCCTGGCACAGAGAGCCCTTTCAATGTCTTCTTTCTACTGCTCTTCATCTCCGCCATGTGTTATGCCTGTGTTCCAACTTTGTCATCAGCATCATCATTGTCACCAACGCAATCCTCAACCATCATCCAACCACTCAGTGACTCACGGATACGCCCGAATCGGTAACATGGCTTCTTCGTCACCGAAACACGACTGACAGCCGTCAAAGGGCAGCGCTGGCGGCAAACATATGTGATCTGGGCTCTGCAGGCCTGAAAAACACTTCATATTTCAGAGCTATCACCTGATTGTCGAATGAGCACGAGAAATAAACCAGAACGAACGCAATGGAAAGGGGCATTAAATGCAAGCTTCATCATGCAAAGTGAGATTGCATCGACCTTTCAAGTTTCAACACGCTTGCACGCTGTGCGCACACGTTCTGCCAACAAATTAGTCGCAAGGCTACGCAAGAGACCTCCCTGGGAGTGCCACACAAAGGTCAAGGAATTAGTCAATACATCAGAGGGACGCGAACCGGAGGAACCGTAGATAATTGCAATAAGCTGCAGCGGGCTTCTGATTGGCAGTCGAATCGAAACCTGTCCGACGCCCCACTTCGCGCGCAGGGTGCCTGCCTCCCACTGCTTTTGCTCCTGCACCGCACGCACATGCATGGAAAATTAAATGCAAGTGACCAACCAAAGAATGACGACCTGACAACACCACGCCCATGAATATCTCACGAAACTGTCACCTGAATGTAGGTAGCATGGGGAGGTCCCGACACAAACGCAACAGCACGATGCATTGCGAGAGTGAGCCGAAGACAAGACGCAGAACGAGAGGTAATAGTTTCAAGGCACCACAATTGCGACGACAGTAGGACCGCTCATGGCACAAAACTCGACAAATATATGCAGAGACACGCCAACTGACAAATCGACATATTGACGGACAGACGTACAGACAGGCCGAGGGAACTGTCCGCTGGCAGCTGCCCCCCCCTCATGAGCGGCACAGAAAAGGAAGTTCGAGGGACCAGCCAAGGGGCTCAAACCTCAACTATTCCTTAACAAATGCTTGCGCCTAGAGGTCTTACTTGGCTTAACCATCTCGGGCTGAGTGGCGGCTTGTGCAGGCAGTGCCGCCCGTCGCCGCCGTCGCAGTCGGCGTCGCGGTCGCCGCCGCTCGGGTGCGAGTGGCGGCTTTTGCGGGCGGTGCCGCCCGTCGCCGCCGTCGCCGTCGCATAGGTTCTCTGTTCAAAAAAAAAAAAAAAAAAAAAAAAAAAAAAAAAAAAACGTTTCTACCACCCTCCCCCCCCGGGGTTGAAGATTCACCTCTTCGCAAGGCATTTTACATATGATATTGACTCAATGTCCATCCTACCTGTGCAACCATACTATCCCAGCTAGGCAGGTACGGCCCCCCCCCGCCATCCCCTGCAAAAAATATGCGCGCACACTCGTTTATCAAAAATCAAAAGTTTTCAAGAATCCCTTGCAAAAAAAATGGGAAAGTGCAGACGCGCGCGTAGTCGCGAGCGCATGCCGAAATCCTTCAAAAACCGCTGGTTTCGGAAGGATGACAAAATCGAATGTCCAAAAAACATATAAACTCACAGGGTTTCGCAATACAGATGTTCTAATAAAACGTACGCGTGCGCTCTTGCGAATTCGTTTTTTAGGGGGAAGGCAAAAAAACAAAAGAAAAGGAAAAAAAAAAAAAAAAAAAAAAAAAAAAAAAAAAAAAAAACTACTTGCGCGGGCGCCGTCGCGAGAACCCTTGCACAGAAAACTGAACGAGGTGCACGCGCGCGCGTCGTCGCGCGCGCATGCCGAAATCCTTCAAACACCTTCGCTTTCGGAAGGGTTCCAAAATCGAGTGCCCAAAAGACATACAAAAAACACAGGGTTTGGCAACACGGGTGTTGTGTGTGAATGTGTGTGTGTGCGTGTGTGTGTGTGTGTGTGTGCGTGTGTGTGCGTGTGTGCGTGTGTGCGTGTGCGTGTGCGTGTGCGTGCGTGCGTGCGTGTGTGTGAGCGCGCGCGCGCGTGTGCGTGTGCGTGTGCGTGTGCGTGTGCGTGTGCGTGTGCGTGTGCGTGTGCGTGTGCGTGTGCGTGTGCGTGCGTGTGCGTGTGCGTGTGCGTGCGTGCGCGCGTGCGTGCGTGCGTGCGCGTGCGCGTGCGCGCGTGCGCGTGCGCGTGCGCGCGCGCGTGCGCGTGCGCGTGCGCGTGCGCGTGCGCGTGCGCGTGCGCGTGCGCGCGCGCGTGCGCGTGCGCGTGCGCGTGCGTGCGCGTGCGCGTGCGCGTGCGCGTGCGCGTGCGCGTGCGTGTGCGTGTGCGTGTGCGCGTGTGTTGCGTGTGCGTGCGTGTGCGTGTGCGTGTGCGTGTGCGTGTGCGTGTGCGCGCGCGTGCGCGTGCGCGCGCGCGCGCGCGCGCGTGCGCGCGTGCGCGCGTGCGCGTGCGCGTGTGCGCGCGTGCGCGCGTGCGCGCGTGCGCGTGCGCGTGCGCGTGCGCGTGCGCGTGCGCGTGCGCGTGCGCGTGCGCGTGCGCGTGCGCGTGCGCGTGCGCGTGCGCGTGCGCGTGCGCGTGCGCGTGCGCGTGCGCGTGCGCGTGCGCGTGCGCGTGCGCGTGCGTGTGTGTGTGTGTGCGTGTGTGTGTGGTTGCGCGTGTGTGTGTGTGCGTGCGTGTGTGTGTGTGTGTGCATGTGTGCGTGCGTGCGTGGGTGTGTGTGCGTGTGTGTGTGCGTGTGTGTTCTTAGTGCTTTCATCGTGCATGTTTTTGTTCAGCTCACCCCTGCAGTCTGCGCCGTGCGACCCTTGCCCGCGCCGACCCCAGCACCGCCGCCACCAGCTGTTCAGGTTTAGGCTAGCGCTCAAGCCCGCCACGAGCGGGCGCACACATGTGGGTCTGAACAGTTTGCTTTCCATGAGATGAGAGCTTCTCCTGGAGAAAAACTTGTTTGATTATGATTGTCAGTACGTGTATTCAGATACTCAGGAGCTTCGCTCACCACACCCCCGCGGGGATCAACGGTGTCTCGGGGGACGTCTTGGGCCACGCGCTGAAGTTCACGGATCCAGCATATAGCATTTCAGAGTGTGTTCGTGACGGCGTGAAGAAATCTTCGACTTGGGATTTTGCACCGCAGCCACGATATACGTATCAGCTCATGCCTGTGAAGCTTATGTTGCTCGTAACTCTTGTGATGTTCATGGTTATTTACTTCACTGTCAGAATATGTGGGTTTTGCAGATGAGGATACACGTCCTATATTCTCCGCTCACTCTCTACCCTTTGTGCACGTCTGGCCAGGCTTGCGTGTGCGATTTGTTGTGCTGTCGACGGATGGCCGACCAACGTTTCGTGCACCTCATCCCGAGCCCTACCTGTTACCCCCAGAGGTGCACGGCAAACAGAACTCCCCATAAACAAAAGGACGAAGTTCGTTGCCCTGGCTACGGTACATATCGACGTTCTCTGATTGCATTGACTCTCTGCCTTTGTTTTCAGACTTCATCGGCAAATATTCAGAAGCACAGTGACCAGACGTTAAAAAGATTTCTGGAATCATACACCCCTCTCGGGGCTGATGATGCCCCTGGCCGTGTTCTCAATCAACCCTTACGACGACGGATCCGACTTCTAGGAAGCTGGTGTGAAGATTTTCCGTCGGGGCAGACATGTGCGAGTACCCTTAACGCGCCACTTCATCTATCACAGTTGTGCGTCGGCTCCCTTTGGCACGTCCTCACCCCGACAGTGCCCCCGCTCATGGTAGAAGCTTTGAAGACTTACCAGCAGGACATGGTTAACATTCTTAGCAACCCAACCTATGCGTTGGGCACGCCTTTCATGGCTCAGCTGTACGTTGTCACAATGTCTGAGTATCCTACGGATACGACAGCTGTGGACGTCGGGGAGACGTTTGCAGCGGAGGGGGCAACAGATTACACAACCCGTTACACCCTCAATGGAGGCAGCCCTCTCACGACGTGGTGTTGCAAATTTCGTTCAGTCGTTGGAGATCTTCACTTTTCTTGACATGCAGTTACGTGTATGCTTCAGGGCCAGTGATAAGACCAACCGAGATATGAGCATCTTCTACCAGCTTGGGAGTGTAAGCCTATATATTGGACAGGGTCTTGTATCACGAACTTCGTCTATGCGATCGGGGGTCCTCAGCCGTCTACGGGAACACCTAAGGGGCCTCCAGTGTGCCAGGGTTGGCCATCCACATCCTGATCCCCATCGGTACCGTTGCCTACCCCGAGGTTGTGGAAAGCGGTTGATTTTTCTGGTAATAGATACTATGCCCACTGCGCGGGCACACAGTGTGGAGAGTGCCCGCCCGCATTGCGTTCTGCCGTCCACGAGCCAACAACCTTGTAATTTCAGCGCGTGTCCCTCGAGGCCGTGGTTGTCGGCCTGCTGAAGGTGAACCCCTAAACCCTTCCAGACCACGACGACGACGCGGACGGGCCTCCCGACGACGACCCCTTGAGACCCCACCCGAGATGCTCGAACACCGCGATCTGTTTGCCCAAGCGCAGCTCGATCGGCTCTGCCAAAGGTTCGTGGGACACCAGAGGTACCTCGTTCTTCGGAAGTCTTGGCGAAGGACTCTGGGGAAAAGTTTTGGGGAAGCCCACGACCTGTTCCGCTCTCGGGCTCAAGTCAATGGTATTGAGGAAGGGCCTCTTAGCATATATAGCCGTGGACATGGGCTCCTGCTGGTTCGCTGGGTGGCCGCACGTCCTAAGCAGATATCATGGGCCACTGCGTGTAAACACTACGACACGACCAGCGAACATGCGCACGTGTTCTGGCACATGTGCACGCTCCTACCACATTTTCATGACCGCATACGGGCCCAAGGCACCATACGTACATACCTACATGCACTACGCCTCCCACCTCCAGGCCCCTTGGTAGTTACAGTCAGCACTGCTTCGCAGCTTGCACCTGCTCGACAATGGCTCCGCGAGGTACGTCAACATGTTCGACCGTTTCGGCCCGCCTGGTTTCAGTATTTTCGGAAAGCCACCCGTCTCATGGTCAAGCCTGAAAAGACGTTCAAAAAGCAGTTTGTGAACCGGGGCAGCTTCTTGAAGGATATGGATATTTCACTCTTGGATTCTGTGGATATAGACGGGCTACACCAAGCAGCCCGTGGTGCGGACATGTACAGACCGCAGGTGAATGCACGTACGACTCTTTCTTCTGGGATTGATCCGACTGAGCTTGTCTCCGCCAGTGCAAAGTGGTTGTTTCAGGCTGGCGTCGATGTTGCCAGCCTGCCCGCGACCTTGAGGCACCCGGCCTCGTTTGAAGGCCACGGCGAGGCATGCGTCCAATTTGTCGAGACGCAGGCGTCCTTACCGCCTGGACCCGAGAAGCTGGCCGCGACACTGCAACAGCAAAAAACATCCCTCGCCTGCTCCGTGGAAGACAAGAACCCCAACACGCTCTGGTTCTTCAACCCCACGTTCCAGGTCCTCCGATGGTTACCGATGATCAGCCGTGCAAAATCCAGATGGAGCCGCTGCCCGCCACCCCTCTCCCACGTCCTCACCCTGTATCGCTTCTTATACGACAGTACTATACCTAAGAGTCTCCGAGGTCGGTTTCTGGGTAAGCTCACGTACGACAATATCCCGTACATCTACTCTACCATCAAGCTAAAGCGTCGGCGTGGAGATGCTGAGTGCCCCCCTGAAGGCCGCCACCAATGTCGTGATCCCTAACATTCATGTATGAGAAATATATGTAGTTTTATCGGTCTACCCTCACGGCATCTTTATCGACTGCTCGGCCGTGCACTTCGTTTCTTGTGTGATCTAGCCTGGCCAGGATGGAGCTTTGACTCATTGGAAGTTGCAGTGCCGCGTCTTGCCCGTGAGGCACAAGTCCTGTCGCCTCCCCTCCGCTCCTTTTGCTGCTCACGCCGTGGACGTGAGATGTCAGGCCCTGGAGTGCTTGTGGCAGACGCTGGACAGGCGCATGAAGATATACCTATTCCCCCTGATCTGGGAAATTGCTTGGATCGTCACTTTCTCCGCTTGGAAAAGATTTTTAAGTGCAGGACTGCAACCGTGTTTCGTACCCGACGGTCCCATTGTGGTCTTGGTGGGCATTGTGAGGGACGTCTGTGGGATCGTGTGGTCTTCTACTTTAGCAGTGTGAAGAGGGCCCTTACAGGCTTCATGAGTATGCGTTTCTTTAGGCTGGGAAACATGTGCATGGAACAAAAGAAAAGGATACCAATAGGAGGACCTCTCTCGGGTAACGCATTACATGTTGTACTTAGCGAACAAGAGTGGCATTGTGATATGAAATGGGAAAACAGAAAGCAAAAACTCTGCACTGAAAGATATGTCGACGATGTGTTGTTATTCCCATACCTGTATTGCCATACTTGCTTGGGTCTGATTATGCACGACGTGTATTCTGGCATTGCGAAGTCCAATATGGAACCTGAGCAAGCTCCTTTGGTGTGTGGTACGGTGGTCGTGTCATATCTTGAAGCTGATCTACACATATCATATACAGGCGTACGCACGCTCATGATACACAAGAATGAGGCCTTCGCAGTCACGGGCGACCCCAAACACTACAAGAAAAAATCGTTCCCACCCCTTCTTGGCCCTCTTTCTGCACGTGTTCTAGGACAACTCCGAGGTGAGCTTAGAGGTAGGCTACACCGCTGGGGCACTTATGACCTGACTATTGATAATTGGATGGTCCTGATCTGCATTGATATGTTGTTCTTCTCCCGCCTCGGCTACCACCCCCACCAGGTAAAACGTCGATGGGTTGATGCGTTCCCTCCTGGGCCCCGTGAAGACCTTGCCCAAGGTTGTTTTCACATAGTCTCGAGGACCTGCAAACACCTTGTCCCTGGACGAGAGCATATGTTGGCTCTTTTTGAACAAGATTGCTACAGCCTTGCCCCCACCCCCACGCCACCAGTCCCACTGAGTTCCTGCTGCAGAATGTCTTCTGGTGGGAAAGGGCACTTCGGTGGACGCCCCTGGCACGGCAAGGGCGGGGGCAAGACGTTCGCCCCTCGCTACAGCGGCGGGGGCGCACCGAACTGGCCCCAACAAGTCCCACAGCAACAGTCCCAAGGAGGCTTCGTGGATATGGTGGGGCAGATGAATGGGTTAATGGAACAGGCGCAGGCGCTGGGGGCCATGAGCACCCTCGGCGCGACCCCGGCCCAAGCGCAGCTGTCGCAGCAGCAGCAGCAGCCCGCGAACTTTACCCAGCCTTCAGTCCAGCCGACCACGAGCCCGACCCCCCCCCCCCAGCCCGCGAGATGGCCGAGGCCGCGATCACCGCCCTTGAGAGTCGGGAGCGCGACCAGCAGGGAGCTCACCCGTCAGGCGACAGCCGCCGTCGGACGACGATCGACCGCCTCTCGACGATGGTTGGCGGCGAGGCTCGCGACTCGGACACGTTCGAGGCGGCGTTGGAGGCCAGTGGCGCCTTCAAGCGCTCGCGGACGGAAACGGGCACGCTCTCCAGGACGGTGGACGCCCAGGGCCGCCAGCTTGGCGAGGTACAGAAGACCTCGGAGACGACGGCCGACGACTGCCGTGCAATTCGTGCCCTGCTCGAAGGCCGTGCTGCACGCGAGCCCTCCTCTCCGTGGACCCCCGCTGGTGGGAAAGGCGGCCGCCGCGGTACCAAGCGGGAGGGGAGCGTCGCTGACGACGGCGAGTTCGCCCCCTTGTCACCCGGCCCGCTGGCAGGCAACCTCGTGAACCAGACGATGCACATTGAGCTCATCGGCTACCTGGGCGTGGGCAAGACCCGCTCCGACATGACCGAGCTCACCGACTCGCTCGACAACGACGCGAAGATCGCCTACGGCGAATGGTGGAATCGCGCAGTGGCGCACAAAATTGACTTCCCTTGGTGCGACGTCGGAGCAGGTAAAACGGCCCAGTTCAAAGATATGGGTGAGTTGATCTACGCCCACTTGACGAATACAGGATCGTGGGCACCCGAAGTCCTTCAGCAGATCAAGTTGTCCTGAACGGTTACACCGAAGAGCCTGGAGGCGACGACGACGGACTCAGATACCGCTACTGGGTCTACTCTTACTCCCTCACCACCGACGGGCAAGCCTACCCCTCAATCTCTACCCTCGTTATTGCCCCTACTCGTGCAGTGCATCACATTAAGTCTGCGTTGTCTGGTGCTCTGGACAGCCTACCAAGCCGGCCTGTTCGTGGAGCAACTTCGTCAAGTCACCGAGTTTGCCTGCGAGCTCCCCCTAGCCTTTGGTGGTTGGGTCGCCTCATCGACGTTCGGAGTCCAGCGGGGGGGTCGCTGGAAAGCAAGTTTTGAGGCGGCTGCCCCGATGGCAGCAGCAGCAATTACAGACTCTCTAGTGACGTCTGGTCCATTCCCAGCGTCATTGAATGCAGGAACGGCGTGGATCACTCGTGTTGCGGTGAGTTCAGTATGGGCGGCCGTGGCATACTCACTTCATATCTAGCAATCAGACAGCCAGAATCTTATGTATTTTTTGTATGACAGTATGCTGGTAGCAGTTCCCAGGTGTTCTGAAGAAGTTGGGTAGCACTGCTTGGGGTATCACGCCTACACCTTCCACCACACCGTCCTGCTCTGAGGACCCCTAAGTTTTGAGCCCTCAATAGTCTCTTGCAGGTTGTGCCGCACTCCTGGTTCCGATGCCTTTCGGGCACGAGCTCCGTGAGGGCCCCTGGTCACCCGCTGGGACCCCGGGGCCTGACTGGCTCACCTGAAACCGCGTTTTTTGGTTTGCTAGCTTGTAAATCCCTCCCTGCAGAAGTCTTGGGACGGTCTGTGTGTGTGCGTGTGTTTTCTTAGTGCTTTCATCGTGCACGTTTTTCAGCTCACCTCTGCAGTCAGCGCCGCGCGACCCTTGCCCGCACCAACCCCAGCACCGCCGCCAGCAGCTGTTCAGGTTTAGGCTAGCGCTCAAGCCCGCCACGAGCGGGCGCACACATGTGGGTCTGAACAGTTTGCTTTCCATGAGATGAGAGCTTCTCCTGGAGAAAAGCTTGCTTGATTATGATTGTCAGTACGTGTATTCAGATACTCAGGAGCTTCGCTCACCACACCCCCGCGGGGATCAACGGTGTCTCGGGGGACGTCTTGGGCCACGTGCTGAAGTTCACGGATCTAGCATATAGCACTTCAGAGTGCGTGTGTGCGTGTGTGTGTGCGTGTGTGTGTGAGAGTGCGTGTGTGTGTGTGTGCGTGTGTGTGTGTGCGCGCGTGCGTGCGTGCGTGCGTGCGTGCGTGCGTGCGTGCGTGCGTGCACGCGTGCGTGCGAGCGTGCGCGCGCGTGTGTGCGTGTGCGTGTGCGTGTGCGCGTGCGTGTGCGTGTGCGTGTGCGTGTGCGTGTGCGTGTGCGTGTGCGTGTGCGTGTGCGTGTGCGTGTGCGTGTGCGTGTGCGTGTGCGTGTGCGTGTGCGTGTGCGTGTGCGTGTGCGTGTGCGTGTGCGTGTGCGTGTGCGTGTGCGTGTGCGTGTGCGTGTGCGTGTGCGTGTGCGTGTGCGTGTGCGTGTGCGTGTGCGTGTGCGTGTGTGCGTGTGCGTGTGCGTGTG
Organism: Prorocentrum cordatum; assembly: GCA_963575745.1. NCBI lineage: Eukaryota > Dinophyceae > Prorocentrales > Prorocentraceae > Prorocentrum > Prorocentrum cordatum. The sequence goes on from CAUYUJ010016302.1 coordinate 181,376, forward strand.
CGTGTGCGTGTGCGTGTGCGTGTGCGTGTGCGTGTGCGTGTGCGTGTGCGTGTGCGTGTGCGTGTGCGTGTGCGTGTGCGTGTGCGTGTGCGTGTGCGTGTGCGTGTGCGTGTGCGTGTGCGTGTGCGTGTGCGTGTGCGTGTGCGTGTGCGTGTGCGTTGTGCGTGTGCGTGTGCGCGTGCGTGTGCGTGTGCGCGTGCGCGTGCGTGTGCGCGTGCGTGTGCGTGTGCGTGTGCCTGTGCCTGTGCGTGTGCGTGTGCGTGTGCGTGTGCGTGTGCCTGTGCGTGTGCGTGTGCGTGTGCGTGTGTGCGAGTGTGCGTGTGCGTGTGTGTGAGTGCGCGTGCGCGTGCGTGCGCGTGTGTTTGTGTGCGTGAATGTGTGTATGTGTGTGTGCGTGCGCGTGTGCGTGCGTGTGTGCGTGACGGCGTGCGCGTGCGTGCGCGCGTGCGTGCGCGCGTGCGTGCGTGCGTGGGTGCGCGCGCGTGCGTGCGTGTGCGTGCGTGCATGCATGCGTAAGTGCGCGCGTGCGTCTGTGCGTGCGCGCGCGCGTGCGCGCGGGCGTGCGCGCGCGCGTGCGTGCGCGTGCGTGCGCGTGTGTGTGTGTGTGCGTGTGCGTGCGTGTGCGTGTGTGCGTGCGTGTGCGCGTGTGTGTCTGTGTGTGCGCGTGCGTGCGTGCGTGTGTGCGTGCGTGCGTGCGCGCGTGCGTGCGTGTGTGCGCGTGTGCTTGTGTGCGTGCGCGTGCGTGCGTTGCGTGTGTGCGCGCGCGTGTGCGCGCGTGCGCGCATGCGTGCGTGCGTGTGCGTGCGTGCGTGTGTGTGCGTGTGCGTGCGCGCGTGTGCGCGTGTGCGTGTGTGATTGCGTGCGTGTGTGTGCGTGTGAGCGTGCGTGTGTGTGTGTGCGTGCGTGTGTGTGGTGCGTGTGCGTGTGCGCGTGCGTGCGTGTGCGCGTGCGTGTATGTGTGCGCGCGTGCGTGCGCGCGCGTGCGTGTGTGCGCGTGTGGCGCGTGTGTGTGTGTGAGTGTGTGCGTGCGCGTGTTGTGCGTGCGTGTGTGTCTGCGTGCGTGCGTGTGCGTGAGTGCGCGCGCGCGTGCGCGTGCGCGTGCGCGCGTGCGTGCGCGCGTGCGTGCGTGTGTGTGCGCGCGTGCGTGCGTGCGTGCGTGCGTGCGTGCGCGCGCGTGCGCGCGTGCGTGCGTGCGTGCGTTGCGTGCGTGCGCGCGCGTGCGTGCGTGCATGTGTGCGCGTGTGTGTGTGCGTGTGTGCGTGTGTGTGCGTGTGTGCGTGTGCGTGCGTGTGCGTGCGTGTGTGTGCGTATGTGGCGCGCGTGCGCGTGTGTGTGCGCGTGCGCGTGCGTGCGTGTGCGAGCGTGTGCGTACGTGTGCTTGTGTGCGTGCGTGCGTGCGCGCGTGTGTGCGTGTGTGCGTGTGTGTGCGCGTGCGTGCGTGTGCATGTGTGCGCGTGCGTGTGTGTACGCGTGCGCGCGCGTGCGGGTGCGTGCGTGCGTGTGCGAGTGCATGTGCGCGTGCGCGCGCGCGTGCGCGCGCGTGCGCGTGCGTTTGAGTGTGCGCGTGCGTTCGCGTGTGCGTGTGCGTGCGCGCGTGCGCGTGCGCGTGCGGGCGCACGTGCGCGTGCGCATGCGCGTGCGTGTGCGTGTGCGCGTGTGTGTATATGTGTGTGTGCGTGTGTGCGCGTGCGTGCATGCGTGCGTGCGTGTGCGCGTGTGTGCGTGAACGCGTGCGTGTGTGTATGTGTTTGCGCGTGTGTGCGTGCGCGCGCGTGCGTGCGTGCGTGCGCGCGTGCGTGCGTGCGTGTGTGTGCGCGTGCGCGTGTGAATGTGTGTGAATGTGCGTGTGCGCGTGTGTGTGCGCGCGCGTGCGTGCGTGTGCGTGTGCGTGTGCGCGCGTGCGTGCGTGCGTGCGCGCGCGCGTGCGCGCGGGTGCGTGCGTGCGTGCGCGTGCGTGTGCGTGCGCACGTGCGCGTGCGCGCGTGTGCATGCGTGCGCGCGCGCGTGTGCGAGCGCGCGCGCGCGTGCGCGCGTGTGCACGCGCGTGTCCGTGGCCATTTTGGCTCAAGCCTGGCTCAAGGCCGCGAGGGGTAACCGGGTAACCCCCATCTCGAGGAGGCGTCCGACGCACCGCCTGGGCCGCGCGCCGGCCCCCCCGCGCGCGCCCCGGCGGCGCCCCTCGCCTTGCGCCGCCCTCGGCTGCCACTCGACGCGACCGAGCGCCTCCGAGTGGCTGACGACGCCTCGTTGATCGGCATCCCACGAGGTCAGCGACTGGGAGCTGGCGGGGCAGCAGGCACCTAAACCCGAAGACGCGGCTGCGCCCAGGAACGAGACGGGGCAGGAGGAAGGGGGGGAAGTCCTGAGGCACGAATTTCTGGGCGCTGGCGGCCCCGCGCCCACCGCCGCCGGGGAGTCGAGTGAACTACAGAGCGTGCAAGCTAGCAACGGGGCTGCCGCAGGCACTGTACGTCCACTTCTGACTGGTCATACCTCGACGACTGGCACCCTGAACTCCGACCCCCCCCCTCCGCCGCCAGGATCTGGCAGCCCAGGGGCAAGGGAGAACACGGCGACAGACCCGCAAAAGAGGACGAGAGCTCCCTTGACAAACGACCCGCCCCCTGCCCCCAATCCTTCCTTCCCCGCCCGCTTTCAATCTGGAAATGCGACTCTGTCTCGCCATGAACCCACGAGTGGCCCGCTATCGAGAGACCCTCCTACGTCATGACCCTTCCGCTACACCCTCTCCCCCCCTCGCTCACGCGTCTGCGACGGTGAGTCACCCTGTTCCCCTGCCAGACGAGCAGACCTCTCCTGTTCCTTTCCCTGACAATTCCGGCAATGCGACTTTGTGTCGCCCTGAACCCGCGGAAGGCCCTGACTGCCCCTATCCTATCTCCCCCCCCCAGGTGGCAGCAAATACCGACCAATCTGTAACCCTGTACCCACCGTGCAGGAATGACGGCGACGTGGCCCCTCCCGAAGTCGTCGGGATGAGTACCACGGAGGTCCCCAGCTACTCAGAGGCTGGCATGGGGCGAGACCTGGACACCATAGCGGGGGGCAACGCGCCGCCCTGTAGGCCACGAGGCCACACCAGTCCGCAGACAATCAGGAGCAACGACCACGACCCCCCAGGACGACCCACCACGTGGATCGATCAGGCGACCTCTTCCCCCTCCCGCCGCGACGATGGAAGGGCAAATCTTCAGATCGGCAGAGATCGACCCACTCTTCCCGCCCAACTAGGCGCCACCTCTGGACCTGCTAACCCCCCAACCACAACCCTACGCCTTCCCCTCCCCCAGTAGACGGAGAACACATTCCCGTTGGAAGGGGCGGATAGCGAAGCGAACGGTCTCGACCTCCATGCCGAGCTCGCCGCGCCAGCGATCGGCCCAACCGCCGAAAGGCAGGACTCGACACCTGCATTCCCGGGTAACGTATCCAGGGTTGCCATGGGCACTACCGCGCCCACAGCATCGCACACCGTCGATGCAGCACACTCTCGGAACCCCCCCAAAAGACAGAGCCGGGCGCGCAGGTCGCCACGTGGACCTGCAGCAGATGCAGGTCCCAGCATCCCGCGACGCAGCTCGCCTATGTCAACCCCCGACCGTTCACGGATCTGCCCGAAGTCCCAGGAAGACCCTGCCCAGGGACGCGCCCCGACCCCGGCGCGCACTGGAGAATGAGGGGCAACAGCGTGCTATGGCCGTGCCAGAGGTGCCCTGCTCTCACGCCCGCCACCGAAGAGCACTACGCCCTCTGCGATCAGGGACGGCCGAGGGACTTCGATCACTGGGGCCCCTTGGAGGACGAGGCCGACCTACTATGGGCCCCCAGAACCCCTCACCAGAGCGCGGCCCTCACTGACATGATGAAATGGTTTGCGGAGAGGCACGGCCGAGACCCACCACAGCACCAGGCTAACCAGACAGGAGGCATCCCCGCCAGAACAGAGTTGGGCGCGCCCACGAGTGCACTGGGCGCAGCCGACGCCACCAGGCGTCTCTGGTCCCTGAGCGGCCATGACCGCGTAATCCGGCGAGGCGGAATAGAGCCACGCGCGCACGAACTCCTCGCGATACGATTTGCGCACCTGCACCAGAGTGTCCAAATTGCGCGCCCTGAGCCATTCAGCCGACCCCCCGCCACGCGAGCGGAGCAAAGCATCGCCAACGCCCATGCACAGACCTTGGAAGAAGCAGAAATGCAACTCAACATGGGACTGCAGCCGCGGCGCGCAGGGCAAGGACTCGACCTGTTCCCTCTCACCGGATTGGAAACAGGGCCCCCCGACCGTACACTGATCAGAAGGGCGCTCACATGGGAATGCAGGCGTGGCATGATGTCCTTCCCGTCCACACGCGACATGTTAACATGGGCACGACTCACAGCGACGGGCGCCTTCCCGGGTCGCGCCGTGGATGCCATCAGCACGTCGCCCGCGGGCTTCACCAGGGCATGCCCGGACGTCATAGGACAGCACCTGCGGGGCTCGGGGGGCGCCCCCTCTTGCTACACGACACCTACGGAGATGGAGACATGCGACTCTCCACGACAAGACCAGTCACGGCGACATGACCCCGAAGAGACCCACCCTCGTGCCACCCCACGGCATTAACCCGCACACACAAGCTCAATGCGGCGCGGTTCCTGGAAGTTCCGAGGGGGCCCTGGCAGGGATGCGCCCCGTCTGCTGTAGGTTCAGCCGGACGACCATGCAAGAAGCCGACAACGACCAAACCCTCCCCGCCCAGGTCGTCCCAGGCGACTGGATACAAAGGCTCCCCTTCGACTGTCTGGGCGACACCGCCCTCGCAGCCCTGGCGCACGCAGCACAAGCATACGCGCCGCTATGCTCACCTGGGGAGGGACAGCTGGTCAGCTACACCCCCTCCTGGCTTGTGGGTGAAGCGCTCCTAACCTGGAAATGGATGGTCGACTCGGAAGACTCTACATGGGCGAACCCAGCTGCGGGCGACCACCAGCACGGGGCCGCGGCGGCGCTTTCCGCGCTATGTGGATCGAACCTGCGGTAAGCTACGGATCTAGCATATGTCATCCGAGCCCAGGCCCTGAGGAACCGCGAGGTAGCAGAATGGCTACCACGAGCCATTACCACCACGCAGGAGACCATCCCATCTACCATTGGCACTGACGACTGCCAAGCGCAAGCCGACGGCCTCAACGAACTAGGGGGCATGAACAGACTCGTGAATTTCGGGCTCTCCGGCAGGGACGTGGACTGGATTGCCCACATGACAGGTCTCAGCAGACATCAGACCGAACTTCCCGATGACCCCCTCTTTCTCGCACGACACCAGTACGGGAGCGGCATGACCGACAAAGAGCAAGAGGTAGCACTAGAAGGGATGGCGGCTCTCACAGCAGCAGCTCAGCACGAGCGCCGCCACGACATTGCCAACCTGCGACCCATGTCCCCGCTGAGCAGAGCGCTGATGCGCATGATGGTCAGACGGCTCCGCGAAGATACCGCCAACGCAAGCTCCAGGACAGGCCAAACGGGCGCCGTGTCAGCACGTACCGATAGCGAAGCAGCAGACGCAGTCAGCGCCGCCGCGGGCGAACGTGCCGAGCGCGCGCCCGCCCCCACCCACCGTGACCAAAGTGCGCGTGGACCCCCAGCACACCTGAACAGCGCCGGATCCGCGGCGCCCATGGAAGTTGACGCAGGGCACGCCACCGACCTGGCCGTGGGCTCGCAGACCGCGCTAGTCAGCTAACGCGGACCATACAAAACGAGGTCGCGTACGTTAGACAGGCCATTGTGAATCGCACGCTGCAAAACTACACGTGGAGCGGATACCTGGTCCCCGTCCTTGGGCTGTCAGCCGTCGAGGGCACCAGAGAGGCACTACGACTGTCGCTTCGGACCGCCAGAGTACCACTCAACGGCTTCCGGATCATGGTAGAATGGTGGGAGGGAAGGGACGTGACGACGAGCGGAGACGCGCTCGTAATCCTACGAGGAGAGGCACACACCCTCTCGCAACGGAGCGGCCTGTACGTCCCCTCCCCCCAGGAATGGGGCTACTTACACGCGCGGCTACAGGAGCACTTGATTGACCTCGCGGACCCACACGGGTGGGCACAAGCCGACGTGATGTCAGGGCCACATAGAGCAGGCGCACCGCCCCCCCAGGGGGCGCACGAACCGCCCGCGCCTCAGGGACCTCCACAGGCCCGACGGACAGGCGACAACAGCAGCATCGCCGCGCCCGCCGACCAACGTACCCTCAACGGATCAAGCGTAGGTATCCTGCCACACCCCATCCTGCACCAGCGGGAATGGCGCGCGATACTGACCATCCACGACATCGCGAGTGCACAAGACCGCAGGGACCGCATCGAGGAAGATACCAATGCCCCCCCCCCACCCCACACACCGCGCTACCCGACGACGGCTCGGTGGACGGCGCCGCGGCGCAAAGGGCACACGACATGCTAAGGGATATCCCGAGCCCTGGCGCTAATCAAGGCCAATGGCTATCGGCCGTGATGCGGCTCATCCTGCGTCCCCAGTACCACTCTCTGCTGCGGCCGCTGCTCGTGGGGAGACGGATTGATGGAGGCCCCTTTGACGTTGTCGCAAGATGGCTCAGGCGAGCAGCGGTGCTATCGCCGGCGCAGCTCGCGAGCTTCGCCACGGTGGCCACCGACATGCCCGCAGAAGCTTTTCCTGTATACGAACCCTTCAGCGCCCGAGCGCTGGGGGACACCCTAAGACAACTAGCATGTCTGATGCAGGATGCCACCAGAGAAGGGGAGCAACAGGGGCGTTTCGTATGCAACGAGCTGACAGCCGCCGTGGCCAGGGCTTGCCCACCGCCAGCCCCCCCCTCCCAGATGGACACCACGAATGCCCGATCTGCCAGGACATCATGATCGGGAGGGTGTCCAGCATAATACCATGTTGGCACCAAGCACACTCCCACTGCCTCGAGGACTGGAGAATGCGACAAAGAAGGGACGAGCGTCAGTGTCCGCTGTGCCGCGGCGAGAATAACGGGGACACCCACCAGGTCATCGAACCACCTGCTCCAACGGCGCCGGGCACACCTGCACAAAGGACGGAGAGCGGGAGCGCAGTCCCCGCCTCCCACGCGAAGCCCAACACGACAGAAGATCACGACAGCACGGCGGAAGACGGCGGCGGACGGGAAGAGGACACCCTTCTTCCCCGAGCAACGGAGGCCGAAACACAGTGGGCCACCAGCGTCCTAGAAGGGGTCTCACGGCCCCGACTTGACGGCACCGCCGGCCCTCGGCCTCAGACACACTCCCACGAGGATGTGGACAGGCTACGGCGCATGATACGATGGCAGCGCAAGTTCACGCAACGGCAGGCCGCCATGGCCGCCTGCCCCCCCGGGCCCGCTAACCAGGCGACGCCAGGAAGAAACTCCGAAGTGCAAGGACCACCGGGCGAAGGATTGCAACCCAACAGAGCAGCACCCAGCCACCCAGAGACTGAACTCCCCAGCGAAAGGGCGCGACTGGAGCAGCGACCCCTGGTCACCCACGAGAGGCGGTGCAACGTGGCAGTCAGAGTTAACACAGTTAGCCGAGGACGCACGAGAGGACCAGCCTACACGCCCACGTCCATAGTCGCAGCAGCGACTCGAGAGTCACAAGCAACCATCGTGGCATGTCCGCGGGCGCTGGTCGGAATCAGGCCCATCGACAACACAGCAGCTACATTCACTTTCCCCAACGAGGCCGGACACGACAAAGTGAAAGAGATCCTGGACCACTCAAGAAGAGCTAACGAGGGTCCAGCGGCACAGATCCCACCCCCGCCTCCTGTTATCATGGCGGTCGACACCAACGCCACTCAAGTGGACGCCCTGGTCGGCCTTATCCAGCTCGAGGCTGTCCCCTGTCACTCGGTTGTCCTCGGACACGAGCGGGTTACTACACCAGGAGGCCCAGACCCGATCGGGATGACGGCTGCCGCACACACGCTCTGGGGACACCAGGCACTCCGCAGAGCCAACCATCTGGCACCAGTCGGGCGACCGCTGGCAGAGCACCGCGGCCCCATACAGATTCTTGCCATGCAGATCAACTTCCTGGCCAGGCCCACGCGCTTACAGCACGCCACCAGTGTAGTGGCGCGCTGGGGAAACGGCAATGCCGACCTAAGGGACACCCTCCACATGCTCACCCCTGACTCCGGCAACAAGCACATCGTCGCGCTCATAACGCGCACCCAACGGGACTTAGAGTCGCATGGACACCAACTTGAATGGGCCACCAGCATCCCGCAACTCGGGCGCAACCCAGAGCTCCTTCAGCAAGGGATAGAGCCGCTGATCCATCACGCCATCAAAATCCGCATGAAAAACTCCAGGCCGACCGACGTCAACCGCGTCATCATGAGCGCACAGGCGGCGGCCCAGCAACTGGCACCCACCGACATCCCCACCGCAATATGGAGACAGCATGAGACCGCAGACGTCGTCCATATCACACTGCGGCGGGGCAGCCCCTGTCTCGCCTACCCTATCGCCGCGCAGGCCGCAGCGGCCCTGGGACACAGGGTGGGCATCACGGCATCCGGGACCATGCTGATCAACACACCTGAACACGCGGCGGCGCCCATCATTAGATATATCCGTTCACAAATACCCACGGCGCTAGCCAGTAACGGTCAACCGAGCGCGCTCTCCCCCCGACGCATCACCATGGCTGATCCCTAGACAGGAGGCCCATCCCTGGTGCGCACTGTGGACCCTGAAACATGATCGCACCTACGCTGGAGCGTCGCAACAGAAGGCCAAGTTTATCTGGACACGGTCCGACACGCGGTCCAAGAAACCCTTGGGGACAGTGCCGTATGGACCGTTGCACACGCACACGCCAGGCATCCCGACATCGATGCCTATCGGGATATGGCCCAGGTGGTACTTCGTGAGGGTGCTGAGCAGACCATGGAGGCGGCCTACGGGGCAGTCGGCCTCCCAACCCTAAACGGACAACACGTCCGCATCTTCCCGGCTACCCACGCCAGGGAGCCAGCGAGGCGCACCCCTGGCACTGACAGTGCACTAGACGACCACGTGAGAGAAGCAGCCCGAACGGGCGCGGCTGCTGCCAGGCGGGCGGCGGAGCACCCACAAGTTGTCACCACTGCCAGAATGGACCTCCACGGTGTGCAAGTTGGAGGGACCGAAATACGGCACCTGCACCCGGAACCCTGGCTGCCCGCCCACCGACACCTGCCACTAATGGGCACGACAGTAGACCATGGTGCGCGCCGCCTCCTAATCAGACCCTGGCCCGCCCCCGCCACCGACCCAGACGCGGCCCACGCAGACATGCTCCCAAGGATCGGGCCTCCCACCCTCACCACAGACTGGGTCGACGATCACATCGGCCCGATGCGCGCGATCGCCCCCACAGCACCCCCCCCCCGGTGCTCGCACAAGGGCAACAGGGCGGGACACGCGACGTCGACGCCCGCATTGAACCAGGCGAATACATCATCATGGCAATATCCTCTGGCGGGCACGCGGTGGTCCAGGCCGCGGGAGAAACGACCAACTACATGCCCACACAGAGTCCTTGGGGCTAGCCGCCCCATATCCCCCACGGGCGACCCAAACAAGGCACGCGGCCCCCACCCCACGACCAGGACCAGCCAGGCCCGCACAATGCCCCCGCATGCGAGACGCGATACTGCAACGAGCCCAGGACGACCCACCACCCCAGGGTGGACTGGTAGAAGCATGCCCCGATGCCCTAAGGGCGGCACAGCTCGCGCTTGGGACGTTTGCCGAAGTACTGCCGACACATAGGATACACGCCCTGGCAAGCTGGATCGGCACTGGCCGGAGGCCAGCCCAATATACTACCATGCGGGGCACACGCGCACGGCTGCTGCGCACGCATGTCCAAATCCTTCCAACACACATTGTGTTTTCAACAATTTCAACATCCCGCTTCAAGAAAACCGATGCAAACATATTACTTGTTCACCCAAAAATTCTGAAAAATCTGCCCGCGCGCTCTTGTCAAATCCTTCGAAACCAATGGTTCTTCAACATTCCTGTCAAATCGGGCTTCTTGCACAACTTTTGCGCGCACGTCGATCTCATTCAACAACGGTCGCGCGCCTGCCAGGGCCACAATCCCTCCTTACAATTATCCCTGTGCGACCCTACCTAGGAGTTGGAACCCCTAGGACAGCAGCATTAATAGTAACAGTAAAGCCAAGCTAAAGCTAAGCTAAAGCTAAGCTAAAGCTGAGGTAAAGCTAAGCTAAAGCTAAGCTAAAGCTAGGGTTAAGCTAAGCTAAAGCTAAGCTAAACCTAAGCTAAAGCTAAGCTAAACCTAAGCTAAAGCTAAGCTAAAGCTAAGCTAAAGCTAAGCTAAAGCTGAGCTAAAGCTGAGCTAAAGCTGAGCTAAAGCTAAGCTAAAGCTAAGCTAAAGCTAAGCTAAAGCTAAGCTAAAGCTAAGCTAAAGCTAAGCTAAAGCTAAGCTAAAGCTAAGCTAAAGCTAAGCTAAAGCTAAGCTAAAGCTAAGCTAAAGCTAAGCTAAAGAGCTAAAGCTATGATACAGCTAAGCTAAAGCTGAGCTAAAGCTAAGCTGAAGCTAAGCTAAAGCTAAGCTAAATCAAAGTTAAAGCTAAGCTAAAGCTAAGCTAAATATAAGCTAAAGCTAAGATAACGCTAAGCTAAAGCTAAGCTAAAGCTAAGCTAAAGCTAAGCTAAAGCTAAGCTAAAGCTAAGCCAAAGCTAAGCTAAAGCTAAGCAAAAGCTAAGCTAAAGCCATGCTAAAGAAAGCTGAAGCTAAAGCTCCCAGAGGACAGGGGGAACCGCGGGGCGGATGCCGGGGGAACCGCCCGGGGCGAGGACCACTGCCCGGCCCTTTAAGCATAGAGGGTAAGAACCCTTCTAGGCAGAGCCTAGGTAGGGAAATACCATGCAGGGCACATGCGCGCGGCCGCCGCGCGCGCATGTCGAAATCTTTCCAAACACACTGTTTTCAAAAATTCCAAGACCGAGCTTCATGAAATCACACGAATCGTACCATACATCCTCGGAAAAAACTGCAAAAAAACAAAATGTCTACCCGCGCGCGCTTTCCGAACCCAAAGAAAACAAATGGTTGTTCAACAGTTCTGTCATGTTAGCAACGTATGCGCGCGCGTCAAACGCCTTCAACACCGGTCGTGCGCCTGCAAGGGCCATAATCCCTTGTAAAAAATACCATGCAGGGCACATGCGCGCGGCCGTCGCGCGCGCATGTCGAAACCCTTCCAAACACACTGTGTTTTCAACAATTTCAAGACCGAGCTTCATGAAGTCACACGAATCGTACCATGCTTACTCGACACAAATCTGCACAAAAAAAAGTCTACCCGCGCGCGCTTTCCGAGCCCTGAAAGACCTACGGTTTTTCTATATATCGGTCATGCGAACAACTTTTGCGCGCGCGTCGAACTCCGTTAACATCGGTCGCGCGCTTGCCAGGGCCACAATCCCTTGTAAGAAACATCATGCGGGGCACATGAGCGCGGCCACCGCGCGCGGATGCCGAAATCCTTCTCGTCGTCGTCATCGTCGTCGCTAGCGTCGTCGTCGCCGTCGTCGTCGTCGTCGTTCCCGTCGTCGTCCTCCCTCCTACCTCGTCGTCGTCGTCGTCGTCGTTCCCGTCCTCGTCCACCCTCCTCCCTCATCGTCGTCGTCGTCGTCGTCGGCCTCGGCGTCGGCGTCGTCGTGGTCGTCGGCGCCGGTGTCGTCGTCGTCGTTGTCGTCGTCGTCGAAGTCGTTGGAGACGTCGTCGGTGTCGTCGTCGTCGTCGGCGTCGTCGTCGTCGTTGTCGTTGTCGTCGTCGAAGTCGTTGGGGACGTCGTCGGTGTCACCGTAGTCGTCGTCGGCGGCGTCGTCGTCGTTGTCGCTGTCGTCGTCGGCGTCGGTGTCGTTGCCAAGTGCCATTTGATACTAACCATCACGGTCTTAAGAGGTCTTGCGACCAAGTTGCGGGTGGGAGGGTGGGTTGTTTGCACGAGCAGTGGACAGGACAGCTTCAAGACAGTCAAAGTGAATTGCACCGCATAGATTGCACCGCATAGACTGCATTACATAGGTTGCATCGCATACATTGCACCACATGGATTACACAGCATAGACTGCAAGAATCTACTGTTTGGGGGCCACGTTGGCTAACATTGAATCCTACCTGCTCCGCATCTCCCTCCACCCCCCTCGCCGTGCGCAGAACTACAACCTTAGCCCTCACAGTATTGGGCCTTCAGTGGGGCGCGGGTGGGCGAGGCTTCTCATCCACCTCTTCCTCTCTTCTTCTCATCTCCTCTGCCCCCTTCACTATCTCGACCGGGCGCAACCCATGGGAAAAGAAAACCGCTGGTCTCGGCTGTCATAGGACACCGACGCGCTCGCAAGGACACACCGTCTCACGCCGCCATTCCATTGTCACCCCCAGCTCCGGAGAAACCGCGGCCCGGCGCTCCTCTGGCGTCCAGTCCTCGAAGCCCTGATACTCGTACTGCCCGGCTCCCGTGCACTTGTTCGGGCTGGGCCACTGCTTCGGCTTCTCCCTGGGGGCGCCGTCGGACGGCGAGCCAGGGAGGAGCAACGTTCATAAAAGGAGTTTCCTGTTGGGTCCGCATCGGACCGCACCCTCCTGGGCCTCCCAGAGAGTTCACGAAAGTAGAGACAGCTGCGAGAAAAAGGGAGGCCAGGAAGATGCGAAGAGGAAGCGAGAAGGCGGCAGACAGACAAGTAGCAGTGCTCTATGGCTTTATGAACATGAAGCACCCAGCACAGAATAGTTGGAAACTAAATTGCCCGAAACAAACCCAGGCCCTGCTCCACGCGAGGCGACGAATCAAAACTTATTCGAAAAATGAATGAACGCTGCATACATATGAACACGTTGGGAGGACAATCTACTCCGCCGGCCTTCCCAAGAACCCACGAAAGTTGTAACAGTTGCCAGTGGAGCCGCGATGCCTCAAAGCACCCCACGCTGCCCGTACTACCTCCGCTGGACCTCCCAAAAACCCACAGAACCGGCAACCATTCCGCAATTCGCAACCACATACTGAGCCGCGAGGTCTCGTCTGGGTCCGCGTACACTTTCAATCCACTGGACCACTCCGGTCCCAAGAAAGCGGCGGTAGCGGCGCCGTCGGAGCAGGCGCTGGGGCCCACGAGGTCGCCGCCGTCGGTGTTCCCGAGGATCTCCGCCACGCAGCACGCGCCACGCATCCCCGGCGGGCCCCGCACGAGAGCGCCCCCCCCGTCCCAGCCCTGGGACCTGGAGGCCCGCACCTCGTCGTCGTCGTCGGAACCTTCCACGGCCGGCTGGTCGCCCGCGACCCCGGCGTTCCGCGCGCCGAGGGTCGGCAGGTGCGCCTTCACCTCGGCGAGGCAGCCGCCCAGCGGGTCCAAGCGTGCGTCGTGAGGGTCGCCCTGAGACCAACCGAGTGCGCGCACCCAGGAAGGCGCGGTCCTGCCCCCTGGGGCATCCTCGAAAGCGCGGGTCCCGGGCGGGCCAGGGTTCCTCGGGGGCTCGCGGCCAGGGCGCGACCTCTCCCCGCGCAGCAGACCCGGTCGCACGCCCGCGCTCGCAAGTGCTGGCGACGGCGCTCGGGTCGGCGCTGTAATAGGCGAAGACGTCGGCGACGCCGGTAACGTCGGCCTCGGCGGCGGCGCACACGATGCGGAAGTGGGAACCGTCGTGCGACCAGACGCCGGCACATGCCTCGTCGCTGGCGTGCCCGAAGGAGACGCCCGCGTCGGCACAGGCACGGCCCTCGGCGCCAACGCGGTAGGCGCGGGCCTCAACGCTGACGCAGGCGTGGCCGACGCTGACATGTGCCCCAATATACGCGCCGGCGTCAGGGCGGGCATAAGCTCCAGCGTTGGAGCCCGCGCACGGTCTGACGCTCGCCCCAGTCGCAGCGCCGCTGCTGTTGCCGGCCTCGCCGCCGAGGCAAGCTCTGAGCGGGGCGCCGTTGTAAGCCCTGGCGCTGGTGAGGGCGCGATCGCCGGCGTCGGCGCCCGCTGGAGGGGGCGACGGAGTCGACGCAAGCGCCGGTGCAAGCACACACCGGCCTACGCCACGCCCCGGCTCGGGGCCCCATGGGCTTCGGCGGCTGGCAGTGCCCCCGGCACCTCCTCCTGCACCTCCCTCTTCTCCTGATCGTCCAAGGGGGAGCCCAGCGCGGCGCCCTTAGCGGGTCCGCCCCTAGCCGCCCCCATCGCCCTCTGGGGGCTGGGGAGGGCCAGGGCTGGCCGCGGCGCGGTCCCCCGCCCTGTCTGGCTCAGCGGCCGGCGGCCTCGCAGCCTCCGGCGGCCGGGGGAAGCTGGGGCTGACCTCTGCGCGGCCCCCCGCCCCCTCTGGCCCAGCAGCCAGCGAACTCGCAGCTTGCGCCTCATCCCCCTCTCCCCCTGCTCCGACGCCTGCTCCTCCTCCTCCTCCTCCACGGCCGCCACCCTCCCACGGGCTGCCAACGCCGCAGCTGTCGGAGCGGCGGTCGGCGCCGCCGTCGGCGCCGCCGGCGGCGGATCGGTTGGCGCGGCTGAGGGCGCCGTCAGCGCCGCTGCCGATGATACCACCAGCGCCGCTGTAGGCGAGGCTGTCGGCGTTGCCGTCGGGGCGGCGGCCGTCGCCGCTGGCGGCGCAGCCCTCGGCGAGGCCGTCGGTGCCGCTGGCGGCGCAGGGGGGGCTGTCGACGCCCCTTGATGCGCAACCGTCGGCGAGGCTGTCGGCGCCGCCGCTGTCGGAGCGGCTGGACCCCGCCCCCACAGTACGGCGCTAGCGAAAGCGCGGCCTGCTGCAGGCCGCGGGACGCGCAAGCCGCGAAGCGGTCAGATGCGGGCCTTCAGAAGACGATGATGATGCCGGCGATGGCGGTCACTTTTGCCACTGCGCTGGCCGCACGCTCCTTCCGCCGGCGCCCAACTGGGCGCCAGGCGGACCCCTCCTTCCGCCACGCAAAGCGGGCCTCGCCGCCGGCGCCGTCGGGCACCGGGGCAAAGCCCAGGGTGGGCGGGCAAAAGAAGGCCCCTGTGGGCCCTGGGAGGGCTCTGAGCCCCGAAGGCTTGAGCGGGAGAGAAAGGGAGAGAGAGAGAGAGAGAGAGAGAGAGAGCAGCAGAGGCAAGGGCAGGGAGAGAAAGGAAACCCAACCCGACTGGGAAGGGCGGGGCCCAACCGTTTAGGTCAAACAACTAAGACCCCGCCCCCACAGTACGGCGCTAGCGAAAGCGCGGCCTGCTGTCAGGCCGCGGGACGTGCAAGCCGCGAAGCGGTCAGATGCGGGCCCTCAGAAGACGATGATGATGCCGGCGATGGCGGTCACTTTTGCCACTGCGCTGGCCGCACGCTCCTTCCGCTGGCGCCCAACTGGGCGCCAGGCGGACCCCTCCTTCCGCCACGCAAAGCGGGCCTCGCCGCCATTCGTTCCAGCGGTGCTGGCAGGTTGCTGCCGGCGATGCCGCACGCTGGTCTGGCGGGCCATGCACTTCAGCATTCCTGCGGGGGCGCCGTGAAGTGGCGCCGTCAAAACTGGGCGCCAGGCTGCATGTGCAGCCGGCACCGTCTAGACTCTGGAGCTGCGCCGCAGGCAGTGCCTTTGCCGGTGGCGCTAGCTGCTCGGGGCGCGCACAGCCGGGCGCGGGCGCAGGTGCGCGCGTGGGGCCCAGCTGGCCCTCATGCCGGCCGATCGCCGCCAGCCAGTTGATGCCGGCGCGCTCGGCTGTCCGCCGCAAGGCTAGGCCAGGGCTCACGCCGGCGCACTGATTGCCGGCGGAGCCCGGCCTCGGGCCAAGGCCCGAAAATGCCGCGAGTGGCGCCTGGCCGATGCCGGCGCCGCGGCGCCCGCAGCGCGCGCTGTGGCCGCACAGTTCTCCCGGCTCCCCGCCCCCCCTGGGTGTCCGGGGCGGGCAGGGTCCGGCCCCTGACGGAGGGGGTTCCCCGGGCCAGCGCTGGCGTGCGGGACCGCACTCGCGCGCTTGAATTCTGGCGCCGCTGGCTGCGCTGGGCTGTGGGGCTGGCAGCTGTCGCGGCCCGTGCTGGCTGCAGTGCGCCTGGCACGACCAGGCTCAACGAGGAGAGCCGGCGCGCCAGGCGGGGGCCCAGCATGGCCCCTGATCGGCGATTGCAAAGGACGTCCGCCGTAGCCTGGGCGCTGGCGGAGCCCGGAGCGGGCAAGCCCGCACGCGCATGACAGCGCGGAGGTATTGGCCGGTGCTGGAGGCACAGGCTGAGGATACCCTGCGGACGCACGGCTGGCATGCCGGCGGCGCGGGTGGTAGCTGAGCTGCAGTGTCCCAAAGCACGCTCGGCGGTCATGCCGGCGGCTTGGGTTGGGCGCACGCCAGGTGTACTTGCACCGGCGGCGCCCCGCCGCAGCCCCTCGTCATGGGCTCTCGCGCCTGGCGCTCTCGGCGCCGGCGCCGGCTCTGGCGGGTGCACTGTCTCTCGCCGGGTTGGTCAGCGATGAGGTGTCCCTGGCCATCTTGCTGGAGACGCCCTTCATCGGCTCGCGCGACTCCCACAGGTAGCCGTGGAACGCGTCCGACTGCCAGCGCCCGAACCGGCCCACCCGGGAGAGGTCCTCCGTCACGTGGTACATCGCAATCGCCCCGCCGATCCTCAAGGAGCGGCTGCCGATTTCCTCCCTGGAGAGCCCGGCGGCCAGCCCCGCGACGGTCACGAAGTGCTGCACCTCGGCCCTGCGAATCGGAGTACCTGACGCCCAGCGGAAAATGGGCAGCCGTTCTCCGGTGCCCTTTATCCGCTGGGGATGGTGAGCCTGGAGCCGCTCCATCGCCGCGATAGGGCAGAGCGACGTGCCGGCGCGGTAGTGGTTCCTCACCGTCCCGACGTTGAGCTTGTCCGTCTTGCTGGCCTTGATGTAGATCACCATCTCGTCGGCGTCCTGCAAGTTGGGCACGCGCTCGCCGGCCCTCCTAGGCTCTACGTCCTCCCCGTGCAGCACGCGCTCGAAAGACCACGAGCGCCCGTCCTTGAGGAGGTACTCCGAGGCCCGCAGGAGGAAGAAGAATACCGTCACGATCGCCGCCCAGATGACCACTGCGTCCTCATCAGGGAGCTTGCACTCCTGCTGGAGGAAGCCACGGAGCCACTCGAGCATAGCTGGGGTGACTGGTTTCTTCCGCTTAGTCTCAGGTCCTTGCCAGCGTTTGAGCCCCGCTAGGGTGCTCCAGAGCCGGCCCCTGTGGAGCAGGGGGTCCGAGTAGCCAGCCACCAGGTGCGCGTAGCGGACCGCGAAGAGCTTTTGCTTGTTGGTCCCCTCCGTCCTCCCGACGACCCGAGCGAGAGGGACGGCGAAGTTGATGAGCGCCTCCTCGTCGGCGAGGAGCTCCTCACGGTCGCGCCCTCGGAGCCAAGGGCTGAGCCCCTGCGCCTGGCGCACGGCCACCCAGAGTCGCCAGCCGCCCTCGTTGCCCGCTCTCGTGACTTCGCTGAGTTTTTGCAGCATGGCCTCCATCTTCTGCTGCGCGAACCAGCTGGCGTAGCCTGCTCCGCCTGGCTCAGTTCGGCCGGCGGGGGCGAGCTCCTTCCCGGGGTTGTTGCTCTTCCTCGCGGTGCCCAGCGCCTGCGGCTTCACCAGGTTGGCAGCCGGCGTCTCCTTGGCTCGCCGGGGGCTCTTCTTGCGCGGGCTCTTTGAGCGGGACACCTGCTTGTCCAGCTTGACTGCCTCTCCTGCTGGGGCTTCGCGGGGTCCGATGATCGCGTCCTCGTCGATCTCCCGGAAGCGGGTCGCCTGGCGCGCCGGCGATTCATGTGCATCTCGTCTGTGAGTGCGCCGCCTGCCCTTGCCTCGCCCTCCGCCAGCTCCGCCGTCAACGCGAGCGCGGGCTGGTCCGGCGCCTGAGCCCAAGCCCGGAACCAGCGCTTGGTGGCCTCCCACGCGGCCTGCTCCTCTGGGTCCTGGCATACCCCGGCGCGCTGCGTGCTGGCACGGCTGAGGGCCTCCGCCACGGCGCCCAGGACCGCCTCTGCAGTCCTCGGTGGGAGGGCCCTGGCCGCGCCTTTCAGGAGCTCGTCCTCCGTGGAGCCCTGTGCCTGCAAGCCGGTCCACTCGTCGTCGGTCCCCCCCCCAGACTTCCTGGGGCGTCAAGGCTCGGACCGTGCCCTTGCTCCCCCCGGTGACCCGGAGAAGCGTGGCGACTGGGCCTTGGGGTCCTGTCCCGGGCCACCGGACAGTGCCCACGGGCCCTTCTTCGCTGTGGATCAGGTGCTTCACCCCGTCCTTCTTGAGGTGGCCAACCCGCTTGAGGAGGAGAGGGTCGCTGGTGGACTGGATGCGGGGGCCCCACGACACCTCGCCCTGCTGGTCGAGCCAAAGGTGATCCATCCCTCTGTCCAGGAGTGGTTTGACGCTGGCAGCTCGTGCGCAGGCCGGCGGCATGTTAAGGCTCGCCAGGCCTGCTCCCGTCCTCTGACGTCCTCCCGTGAGCACCTGCCTGGTCCGCGTGGTGGCGTCCCCGTGGTGCGTGCAGATCACCTCGAATTTTTCAACCGTGTAACCCAACTGCTTGAGCGCCTTCTCGAGTCTGGCCGTGTCCACGCTGTTCGGGGCGTCGACGATCACCACTTCGGGGCTCTCATTGGTCGCCGCAACGAGGAACGCCTCCATCTCTCGGCCCTTGGCGTCGAGGGACAGGGATGCCATGAGCCAGTCCGCCTTCTGCTTCTCCCCCGGCTCTGACCCGCCAAGGCGTTTGAGGGCCTTCACGTAGGGGTTGAGGAGGCTCCCTACCTCCCTGCCCACCTTCCCGTGGAGGCCCGTGCCCCTTCTGAAGCGCTCGATGCCGCAGGGCGGACTCGGCCACCGGGCCCGTCTCCCCTGGGAGGCGAAGGAGGCGTTCCTTGGCGTCCTCCAGGATCTGGCCCCAAGCCGCGGGGGGCTCGAGGCGCTCCCATGCCTCGGTGGCCGGCGTGTCGTGAACCTTCTTGACCTCCTCGCGGGTGAGCCAGTCGGCCACCTCGTTATGGCATGTCCGAACGAAGAAGGAAGTGACGCGGCACCCGTGCATGGCTTCAATCCGCTCCACTAGGCGAATCAGATGACGAGCGAGGGTGTTATTGGGGCTTTGTTTGGTGAGCCACGCCTTCACGTTCTGGTTGTCCGTGACGTAGAAGACCAGCTCACCTTTTGCACTTGGGGCCCTGTTTCGTAGCCAACGCGACCACTGCCAACAGCTCGACCACTGCGATGATCCAGTCCTCCTCGCTGCTTTCTCCTCCAACCGCCTGGCTCAAGGCCTCGAGCAGGGGATTGGCGTCCGTGGCCATGTACTCGGGCGTGGGTGGGGCTCCTTCTGCGGTTGCACGACCCCAGTCGATGGCGCCGATCGACGAGGTGGTGGCGTCGCCACCTGTCCACCTCGTAGCGCGTGCTGTCCCAGGCAGCGCAAGGCGCTCACGTACCGAGAGCGCCTGCGTGAAGCTCGCCTGGAAGGTCGTGCTCCAAGCCTCGGGGACGTCGAAGAGCATCCTCAGGAAGCTCACGGAGGCGTCCCATTCTTCCCAGGCGAGTTCGACTTATTCGGGGGTGCCCTTGGGCCCTGCCCAGCTCGTACCACTGCTCAAGAGCCGGTCTAGGGCTGGTAGCTCTGGGCGGAGCGCGGGCTGCGCTGATGCCCAGGACTGGGGGGCGACTTTCAGTGGCACCCGCCGCGAGCCTCTGAGCTCTGGGAGGGCGAGCAGGCACTGGGCCTTGATGCACTTGGGCTCCGGGAGCCTGACCACCTTCGTGTTGAAGTTCATGTGGAGGCCCCAGATCAGCTGCTCGGCGGCGAACTCCCCCTCCACATCCAGCTTCTCCTCGTTGACCGCGCCCGGGCCCCAGACCCTCTTCACGGCCCCGTCGAGCTCCTCGGCCGAGAGCCAGGGCCTGAAGCCCACCAGGGGCTCGAGGACAACGCCGTCGTCCACCAGCCACTTGGAGGCGTACTTGACGGTGTCGTTGATCTTCGGCTCTGGCGGCTTCCTTCTCTCGTGCTCGTTCTTAGCCGCCCAGGCAAACGCCATGTACTCCCCTGGGCTGCCGGCCCAGCCGAAGACCAGCACGCCGTGGATGAGGATCACGCGCCCGGGCACCCCAACCTCTTTGCCTGGTAGCGTCGTCCCGAACTCGGGTACCGCGGCCGGCTCCAGGTGATGCCACTTGAGGGCCCTGGCCACGCCCCTCTTCGCGACCACCTGCTGGACGCCTGGGCGCCTTGCCTCCCACCACAGGCTGAGTCGAGCAAGCCCTGCGGAGGGGCTGCTTGGCTGGCGGGTGCTGCTCCTTCGGGGAGAAGGCGTTGGCTGCACGCATGCCGTGGATCGGCCGGCACTCCTTCGAGATGGTCCGGTCTGGCAGCATCTTGGGGACTCTCCCGCTGGGAGACTCGACCAGGGCCGAGGCGGCGAGCACGTCCTCGACCTCGTCAGAGGCCCAAAGGACCACGCCGTAGCGGCTGTCCTTCCAGGCCTTCTCAAACATCTCCAAGGCGTGGTCCACCGCCGACGAGTGTGATTTGGCCTGCGTGCGCACCCGCTCTTCCACGCGCCTCACCAGGACTCCTCTGGTGGCCATCGCTCGGAGATAGGCTGAGTGATGGGGGTCCAAGGACCTGCACGTCCTCCTCGAGCACGCCGCCAAGCGGGTTGCCATGGAGCTCCTCGCGCGCTTGCTTCAGCAGCGCTGCGGCCTTCTCCGCGCTGCCGGCGAGCCGGAGAAGAGAGTTGCCTCGCCGCACCGCCTCGGGGACCCTCTCTGGCTGAAAGTCTTGGTGGTGGGCGCACCACCTGACATAGGCGCGCGCCTCCTCCTGCTCCTTCTCCTCGCCAGTCGTCGCAGGCATCCCCTCCAGCGGGGGGCCTCCGCAGCGGCCTCCTCCGCGCGGGGGAGCCCGCCAGGGCGGCGGCATCATTGGCGGCATGCCTGGTGGCCGGCATATCTGGCCGGGGAGGAGTGGGCGCCATCCCCTCGGCCTCAGCAGCGGCTGGACCGCGTGGGACCGAGGCACGGGTGGTCCAGCTGGCTCTTCCTGGCGAGGCTTGGGCTGCGGAGGGTGCCCCTTGGAGGTGGCTCGCAGGTGGGCCCCCAATGATCTCGGCCTGGGCCTGGGCGCGGGTGCCTCCTCCGGCGCCTCCGTGCTGCCTGCGTCTGCCCTCCCTGTGGGCGGGCCCTCGCCGGAGGTTCCTGACCTGCCGGCGGCCCGCCGAGCTGCTTGCACAACCGTCTCCGCCGAGCGGCTCCGCCTCACAGGCGCGGCCTTCCGAGGGGGAGCGCTGGCGGGCCCGCCTTGCGGGGGGCTGGCCGGGCCAGGGGAGGCCTCGAGAGCCTCGGGAGGTGGCGGTGCGCCGGGCGACGGCTCGGAGTCGGCCGCCGGGGCCGGGCCCCCGCTGCCGCTCGCGCCAGGAGAGCTCCGGAAGGGCTTCTCCTGCCCTCGCTCGGCTGTGGCCGCTCGCCCCGGCCAGAGGCTCAGGGGGTCCGAGTCTTCTGGGAGGGGCGGGGCTGGTCCTGTTCGCGCCCCCGCGTACGGCTCCTCCACAGCTTCGCTCTCCGAGCTCTCGACGAGGGCTGCGTCGTCGCTCGGGGGGTCCTTCTCCGCCTTCTCGCACACGGTCCTTTGGCGTTTCTTCGCAGGGGTATCGTCCAGCTCTCCTGCCTTCACCATCTTGCGGGTCAGCTTCTCGAGGATGTCAACGCACTCGCCTGCTATCTCCCCCTGCTCCTCGCAGGGGTGCCAGTCCAGCTCCGCGGCAGGTCCTCGAACATGGAGCGGATGCCCTCGACCAAGAGCTCGCGGGCTTTCCTCCTCCGCTCTGGCCCTGTAGGATCGCTGGCCGGGACCCCGAGCAGGTTGTTCAGGATGCACTCCGCCTCGTGGCACTTGTTCTCCCCGTCCAGGATGGCTGAGGGGAGGGGAATCTCGTCTTCCCATGCCGGGTCGAGCGGGGTGGCCGCGCTCTGTCCGCTGGGGGGCTCGGAGCTGGCACGGCGGGGATGCCTGGCTGGCGTCTGCCCTCCTTCGCGCTCGCCGGCATCCCTAGCTCGGCGAGCTCGCCGGCGCCCCTTCGCCTCTGCCAGCTGTATCTGCAGCTCCCTGATGCGCTTCCCCTCCTCCTCTAGGACGCCAACCTCGGCCGCTCTTGCGGCCTCGAGCTTCCTCCTTATGTTATCCAGCTTCATGCTGTCTGCCGAGCTGCCGCCGCCGCTGGATCCTCCGGCGGGGGCCTCACGGCTCTGCCTCTGGAGGGCCTGAGCGGCCGCCAGCTGGAAGCGCTTCCATTCGGCGCGCCTCCCCCAGGCGACTGCGAGCTCCCGGCTGCCAAAGCCCTGGGAGCTGGCGCGGTCCGCGATCCTCAGCGTGACGCTGCGGTGGGAGGCGCCAAGGCGCCTCCTCGCGCTCCTCACCCTCGGATATCTTGGCCCAGCGCGGTGCCCAGCTTGCCCAGCCCTCGATCTCCTCACGCCCGATCCAGAGGATGAGGCGTTCTCCTGATTCGACCTGATCGTCGTCTGCCAAGTGGTGGTCCCTCTGCCCCTGCGGTGCCCCCCTCGTCAGAGTAGACGAACAGGCGGAGCTCCTCGGGGCTGAGGACGTCGTCGCGCAGCCACCTGCAGGTCTGGAGGACGCCCTTGAGCTCGCGGGTGCACAGGGGGGCTCCGGGGATCTGCATCCACCGGTCCCCACGCTGCGGAAGGAAGACTTTGACTGGCTCGTCTTCCTGCTGCTCGGCCTGTCTGGACTTCTTGACTCTCCTGGGCGGCTCCTTCTCCTCCTCCTCTTCTTCCTCTTCGCCTTCTTCTCCCCCAGGTTCGTCGTCCCCACCGCCCCCTCCAGGGCCTGGTGGGGGTGCTCCTCGGTCGGGGTCCCCCTTCCTTGCCTTGTTGCGCTTCCATCCTCCTCTCTTCTTGCCTCTATTCGCGCATTGCCACCCTCTGAGCACTGCTGGGTAGTCCTCCTCCGCCTCTTTCTCCATGGCCGGCACGGTGTGGAGGCGAAAAAGAGGGGGGGGGTCCGCCAGGTGATCCCTGTCACCGGCCTCCGCCGCCATCTTGTCCCCAGCCCGAGTCGTGACGATGGGCTCAAGCTTCCCCAGGAGCTTTGTGGGGGAGGGTCCCGCCCCCGCGGCCTTGATGACCTCTGCTCAGGCTACGCATAGCTTCGTCAGGTACTGGCCGGCGTAGCGCGTGCGTCGAAGTCCGCGCTGGCCGACCTGGAAGCCGAGGGCGCCCAACTCTCCTCGGAGGTCCTTTGCCAATGGCGGGGCCCCGCTGGGGGCTCGCCCTCCCCCCCGCAGGTGCGGGGGGGATCGGTGCGCGATCTTGGCCACGAACTGGTTGGCTTGGTCGTGCCCGTAGTAGAGAGCCAATGCGCCCTCTGGGAGGTCCTCAAAGGCCTTCCCGGTGCGCGGCTCAACGCGGCTCCAGTGGAAGTTCGCGGGCCCGAGCTTGTCAATGAGGCTGTTCTGGGGGCGCAGCAGTTCGGGCCCGAGCTGCGGGGCCTCCAAGGTCTTGGCGTCTGCGGCGAGACCTTGGGCGCACACGCCCGCCAGGGCCAGCCGGTTGGTCAGGCTCAAGATGTCCTTCTGCTCGGCAGAGCTGAGGGCGATCTCGGAGGCGTTGTAGTGGTCGATCTGGGTCTTGGTCAGGTCGCAGGGGAGGGGGCCCTCAAGTGCGACATGCTCGTGCTGGTGGGTACAACGTCTCGCCAAGGAGAGTGCCCAGGGGTAGAGACCCTTCGAAACCATCCAGGACGTGAGCTTGCGGCGCCTTTTCGTGGGCCCCATCCAGGGGCCCGAGGCCCCACCCGCACACTGCGACTGAGATGATCTCGGCCCCTGTGCGCTTCTGCAATTGTTTGATCCTGGCCCGACCCCAGATCTTCGGATTGCGTCCGTCTCTGGCCGTGTTCTCGAGCATCCACTCCTGGCCGTTGGCGTCGAGGCGCTCGCAGAGGTCGGCGGCGAAGTCCGTCATGATTTTACTCTCGATCCACGCCTGACTGCCCCCGCCCCCGTCTGGGTGCCCGAAGGTGCGAGCCCCGCCGTTCTTGAGGCACCAGGCCGAGTGGGTCGTGCACGGCGGGGCCAGCTGGTAGACGTTTGCCTCGTCGGGCCCGGGGGCGGCTCCTGCATCGAGAAGGAGTCGTTCCCGCACCTGTGGATCGAGGACGCTGCGTTCGTCATGTGGCCCGGCCTGGGCCAGGGGGTCCTTGAAGTACTCCACGGACGAGGCCGTCTGGAGCCCAGCGTCGCGCATGGCCTTCGTCCAGTTCTCGGTGCCGGCGAAGATCCCTCGGGCGCGGATGCCCCAGGCGAAAGCAGGCCGGCGCAGGAGAGGCGCGAAGTTGGAGAAGTCCTCCTCCTCGGGCTCCTGGTTTTTTGCGGACTCTGCGGTCGACTGTGCAGGCTTTCCAGCCTAGTCGGAGCAAGAGGCGGGCGCATCGGGAGCAGGCGGCAGCCTCACCGATCCAAACGATCAGAGGCGAAAGCCAGCTCTTATTAGGAGAATGAGAGGTCAAGCACACACACGACACACACAGGCAAGGCGTGAGTGAGCACAATCACTTATTCACATCATATCCTGGCCGAAATACGCATGTACAACCCGCGGCAAGATCATAATCGCATGCTCAACGGCCGAGATCTCGGCATCTGTCACTGTTGAAGTTGGATCAATCGAGAACGCCGCACTATACACCTCCGTCCAGATAATCTCATGGCTGAGTGGCTGCCTTGAGAGCCTCGATATCCGTCCAACATCTATCCAGCACCCGACTCCCACGCCGTCGCAAGAAACGCCACCATCGAATCCAGCTCTGATTGGACAAACGCGAAACACCTGATCTAACTGTGGGAGTAGGGCCCAATCCTGTCCCGAAACACTGGTGGCCCGACACGGGCCGCATGAGTGAGTACATCTGCACGCATGTTCCATTCCCTGTATGTGTGGTCGACACTTTCCCTCCCATGAGAAGCAGGCCTAATTCCGAATCTCTGACACATGTTGTCCAGTTGATTTATCATTCTGTTAATCCTATCTTGATAAGTACGATTAAGCACCCTCCAGACACCCTGAAGCCAAGACACCACCAGAAGACTGTCCCCAGAGATGTACACAGGGATCCCAAATGAGTCGAGGTCGTACACAACCTCCTTCAGATTTTTGTAGCGCAATACGTTTGGCCAGTTTGTCGTTGAAAGCTGGAGTGCCCTCTTGAGACCCATAGGTGCGTAGGTCGTTTTGTGTGATTGTATGTACCTCCTGCAGGGCCCCACCTGTTGTACCGTGCCCTTTTCTCTTCTGGAAATAACTCAGCATCGTCCGTGTACACATGTGCTCGCAGAACTGAACATACGCCGCATCTGTCGGCACAAAGGACCCCCACCATTTGAGTCCGTAGAATTCACAGAAAGAAAATAGCCAGGATCTCTGGCCAATAGCTCTACCTGAGCTGACACGCCTCCTTTTGACCTGTGAGGCCTCCTGGAAGCGAAACATCCCCCGCAGGCACTCAGAAGCATCCGTCCTGAGCCTGTCCCACAGTGGGCCGTACGCAACCGCAGTCATGTGGTGATCTCTCCATGTACGCTGCGTCGAAGATATTTCCTCATGAGAATCAGCACGCAAAATAGACATGAAATCTGCAGCATCCTTAGCGGAGTTCCACACCATACGGATAAATCGCTGCACCAAACTCGCAAATCCGTAGGATCGAAATTGCTATCTGGCCTCATGGTACCGTCGTCGGTTCCAGTCCGCCATCGTCTCCTCCTCTCTCCTCGGCCGTCGAAACATACGGCACAAACACCAGCCCTCGAAGGCATTAAGCATATGTAATGAGGAGGTATCAGCAGTACATGTATCTAGACAACACAATGCCACACTCTGCACCTTATCCTTATAAAGACAAAACTTATCACGAACAGCACCCACTCTGTTACGAAAGAAATCCGACTGCCCGATGAAACAAGCCCGAGCCTCTGTGATGCGATATTCTACATCAGGGTGCGCAGGCGCTAGGTAAGTGGAGAAAACCTCGTGGCCCAATACTTTCATCCTGCACACACGTCGAAGTCTAGAGCCCTGATATCCAGAGCACGCAGGTATACACAAATCCTCACTGGCAAGTATATGTCCGTCTCCGTCCACTCTCGCACTCTCCCCACATGTCATGTACAACAGGCTGCTATCCTTCCATCTCATCCCCCAGTCGTGTAACGGTAGGGTTAGATCGTGAATCATCTGAGCCAGCATGGTTGAGGAGGCAGACACAAGGTAGCAGTTGTCCGCCCACACAAGGTGGTTCACGACCGGCCGTCGCTCATACTCTCCACAGACGCCCTCCAGCACATACCCCACTCCTCGACTGTCCCAATCCCGAAATATAGGTCCCCACATGGCACATATGATAAGGTTAAAGAGAAGAGGCCCCTCGGGGCCGCCCGTCCTGATACAGACGTCCCAGTTGATGTTGTGAACGCCCATACCCTCGACAACTAACGACCCCGCAGTGCAAACCAGTGGTGCAAGCAAGGCATACTGGAGATAGGCAGGAATATTGGCGGGCACATAGCTCTCTTAGCATTTTGAAGGCTGCAGTGGTCGAACGCTTGTTTGATATCGGCATTAGCGATATGGACCGTCTGATCCTTTCCCCAGATGTCCCCATGTTGAGCAAGAGCCTTGAGGGCCCCCACAATTTCCACAGTCTTACGTCCCTCCTGGTCCAGAGGTCCCATGAGCCCAGCCCGAGAGACAAATTGTTCGACCAAGATCACCACACAAGCCGAGTACCAACGGCTGAGGCTGTTTTGCAGACAGAGGTACCGTGCATCTGTCAATGATGTCAATCTCGGCAGCTTGGGCATGAAGGCAATCAAAATCTGCCCCCAGTCCTGCGGATACTGCCGTGTCAAACGAAATATCTCATCAAGCATCCGAGCTACACTGCGCAACGCCGCCCACGGCAATGCCTTGAGTAGTTCACAAGGCAGCCTGTCGGGACCTGTGGCGCGCATGGACTTGAGACGTGACCGTGCCTGGCATACCACCGCCATTGTCAGTCCCTCGGTGCAGTACCCATCACATAGGTTATGTTGTGCATCCTCCCTCAAGTCCTCCAACATTTTCATATCCCGTCCTCTGACCTCCTCCGAAGTATATCTCTGTCTGGTGTACGCTCTGATCCCCTCCACCCACTCCTCCCTGTCCTCAGATATCCACCCCTGCACAATGAGATGCTTGATACCGCGACGTACTTTGCGCCTGGAAGCTGGGGAGGACCACGCGGCCAACGCCGCGCGACACTCCCTCCGAAGTCCGTTGACACGTCTGCGCAAGGTGGGTACGTCCACTGACGCAGGCAAAGGCTTCCGTCGCAGAATCTCCTGGCAGGCCGTGAGCTCCGCAGGCCTAACTGGCGGCAATCCCCGTCCCGTGGTGGCAGTCGTGAATTTGACTTCCTCCTGCTCTGTGCAAGCCCGAATAGTCGTCGACACAAGGTCCCCAGGAGAACAAGTGGCATTGGCATCTCCTAGGACCCGATCGATTTCCTTTCATGCCATATTGAGGCCCCCCCAATTCACAATCTTATAACCCGCCAAACACTTTTCACGAGCTGCCGTCGGGATACTACGTTTGACCAGCTCAGCGCCTGGATCACTAAAAGTCCACTGAAGCAGGCCATGGTCGCTAAGACGACTACGATTTGTCTGTCCCCCATTACTCATGATCGTTTCTACCGTCAACTTATCGACCACCCACGTCCTGGGAACAGAAATGGAATCAAGAACCTTCTTACACGTCCCCCACCGAGATATTCCGTAACTCCCCCATGCATGTAGTCGTCGTGGCAAGAGCGAACTGGCAGCCTTCATCCCCAGGCGCCCTAATAAGCAAAGAACACGCTCGCGCAGCTGTTGTCGTACGTCCCTCCTCTCCCGTTGTGCACCTCCCTCCTCACAGGTCCTCCTCTCCTCCTTGGTAGCACTTCCCACCGCCTCATAGACTGTCCCAGTGCGTGAGCACTGCAGCTGAGTGGATGGAGGTAGCTCGACGTTGGCATCGAGCAGCACAGAAACAGTCGCCCCTTTCCAGCGGCTGCGCAGAGTGAGAATAACTGACTCGAGCGTGTCCAAAACCCCGCACTGAACATCTACGGCGTTCTCGACGCCGGGGTCGGGAAGATACGCAGAGGCAACTATCACGATAGCACTACCGCTACCGAAGACCACCACACATAACCGTTCGTACTGACATATAGATTCACGCACACATGTACTCCACTCTTTGTTAAATAGTAACCCGCACATACCGTCACAACTCACACGATATGATAGACCACACCGTCTGATATATGCATCGAATTTGCCTCCAAAAAGATTCTGGCATTCCTGAACACCCCAGATGCTATCTCACATAGAGAGGCTCCTCAGGATCTCATTCCCCTTGAAATTGGCCGACCCCGCCCGATTGAGGTTCCAGCTGCCCAGTCGGATCCCCTTGAACGGTGTACGGCGTCGTCGTCGTCACATCCTCCTGTTGACTTCCGTCTCGATATCAGCCTTCGTCTTAGTAAACGCAGGTATGAGCTGATGCAATCTGTCGACACTCTCACCCGATACCTCCCATGTCGCCCGTGTCGTGGTAAACTCGGCCAGCAGCATAGGCCTCTGAGCAGCAGTCGTGGGCACCGTCCATATAGTAGATTTGGGCGGTCCCATTTCGCCTCGCACAGCGATGGCCTCTCTACCAATCTGTGTACACATGCTCCGAAGCGTGCCGCAGAATCGCCCCACTGCCTTGGTCCCTCTTCCACTCAGGGCACTCGACACTGACTTTGATCGACTCAGGATTGATTTTCTGCTTCATATTCTCGATGAGGCACTGTGGTGCTGCAATATGGATTCCTGGAGGAGGCGCGGGACGTTTGGCAAGGGGGTACCGTCACAAGGTCGATGCACCGTTTAGCCCTCCATACAACATCCCTGTCCGCCCCTGGCTTGAATTTTATTTTGGCAGATCCGAACATGTAACGACCAGCATTGATACGCTCGGCACCGTCAACACACACGTGCACACGATCATCCTCCGAAAGACAGTGATGTGTAATATTATCGATGAGCACCTTCACATCCTCCCACATGAGCATCTCCTGAGACCTCCGATCCCTGTCATTCCAGTCGGTGACCCATCCCTTGAGTTCGACATATGTGGGAGAGAAGTAAGTAGTCCCAGGAGCCTGGTATCTGCCCGTCCTGGTATTATCAGGCCTCGTCGAAACGTCACTGGCAACAGAACCCGCTCGAACCTGTCCCTGGAGCCCCTGGACAATCGTCTCAAGTTGGTTTTGTTTTGTCTCCAAGCTAGAAATCGCAGCACCCTGCTTCTGGACCTGGGCATGAACGTTGTCGATTTGGGTTCCCTGAACTCCTATGGCATCCTGGATCCTTTCAGTGTTATCATCCGTTTTGTGCATCATCTGCAATAGTAGACTCTGCATATCATCCTTCCCCTCCAAGGCGGCCTTTCTCTCAGCAAGCACCTCCTCACGATTGCGCTTCACAGGGGGGGGCACCACCATCCACCGTCATGTTGTCAGCATGCTCTGGCATTGTGTCAATACACTGGGGACCGTATCCCCACGAGTGCAACCACTGTCGGGTCACCGTACGTTCACTGAGAGGTACTGCAGATTCACTATCTGGAGTGGAGTCGGCAGTATGCAATCTTCCGTCCAATGGATAGTCACCTGGAGTCTTCTCAATATCCTGAAGCTGTCTTTTACGAGACGCCCATTCGATATGTAGCAGTATCTGGCTTCTGACCGTAATCCTCTGAGTACTGCAGATATGGCACTGTCGGTCAGATATCCTCCAGCTGAAATCTTCTCGCAAGAACCGAAAAGTCGCATCCGTCCGTCTTCACACACGAACAATAAAAGACAACAAGCACAGCAAACAAAGCAGGCGGCCTAGCTGACCTCGAAGATGCCGTACTCGCCGATGGCAGCGATGGCTGCCGCGCCGTCCCCCCGCGACGCCGACACCCCCTGAGCTCCTGTGGGATCCAGGAACCCTAGAGCCGAGATGTCTTGAGCCGGCGCCCTCGTGTGTCGGGAGCTGCGCCTGCTGCATGCGTTTGCAGTGCATGCAGGGGGGTGGCCGGCTCGGTATCACTGGTCCTGCAACCTCTTCTGCTTCCAAACAGCCCCCAACCCACTGTGAGCAGCTCCCTGACGGGCTTCCCGGCGAGCGCCCAGGTCTTGAGGATCTCTCCGAAAGCCCGGCCCCGAGGGTTGGCTCCCTGACCGGCGGCGTTCGGCGGCCGGATAACCCTCGACCTCTGTGGATCATGACGCGGACCTCCTTCTCGCTGGCCTGAGTCTGCAGGACGGAGTCTATCTCGAGTTGGTCCCAGTGGTTGACTCTCCAGACCCTGGCCGTGGTCTTGCTGAGGGCCTTCAGAGGGAAGGCGGCGATGCACCTGCAGTCCTTATCGTGGTGAGGGTACTGGACGTCTTGGCAATGCATCCTGAGCTCAGCCTCGCGCGGGGAGACGAAGGGTGGTGCGTCTCCCAGCGCGGCGGAGGCGGCTGTGGCGCTGTCCCAGAGCTCTCGGCGGAGCTGAGCAGCCAGGGCCTTAACGGCCGGCGCATCAGGCTCCTTGTCTTCCCACAGCAGCGTCGCCGCAATGTGGAGCCTATAGGCACTGCCTGAGCTCTGCGTCTCCTCCCTTGAGGCTCAGTCGGGTGCGCATCTCCTCATCGGGGTGGAGCTCGTCCTGGAAGTCGAAGTAGTCCCACTCCTAGTCGTGCACAGTGAGCTTTCCGCGTCCTACCCCGGCTTCCTCATCCCAGGTGGCGCTGCCGATGCTGCGGTCCTGTGTGCTGCTCCGCCCAGCCTTCGACCCGATCTTGTCGAGGGCCAGTCCTGCTTCCTCAGCGAGGGTTGGCCCCCCATCGCGAGTTGCCTCCAACGGGATCTCCTCCAGGCTCAGCTTGCTGTCCTCAGAGCGGGCGGGCGTGAGCCTGGCCAGGACGTGGGAGTGCAGGTAATCACTGATGTCCCCCAGGGCTGCCAGGGTTCCATCTTCCAGGATCTTCTCGATGGTCATCCGCCTCTCGACGGCGGCTGGGTGAGCCGTTTCTCCGGCGCCCTCCACCGCTGGGTCCTGGGCGCGCGCGCCCAGCAGCCAATCCTCCAGGGCCCTGAACTGCATGCCTGAGCTCCTCCTCGAGGGCGGTGGTTTGGATGTCGTCGAAAGCTGCGGGGGGTGCCCACACTGCCGGCGAGCCTCCCGCTCGGCTGCCCCCCGAGGCCGCCCCCGACGTCTCTCCAGCGCCCCCTCCAGCTCGTTTGCTGTCTGCCTCGGCTTTGGCTTGTGCCCGGAGCTGTGCGACCCGTCCATCGACCGAGGCGGGATCAACCTTCGCCCCCGACCGCAGGCCACCGCGCCGGATGAGCTGCGCCTGCACCGTCCAGGCGAGGCTGCCAAGCCCCTTGATGGCCTCGTGCGAGTGCGCGCAGGTTCCCGCAGCCTTAGTGCAACCGGCCCAGGTGCAAGCGCCCCAGCAGACGACCTTCCCGTTCTTGTCGCGGGGGGCGTGCTTGACGGACCGGCCGATCTCGCTGGAGGTCAGCGCCATGCCTGCTGGATAGGCCCGAGCTGCGGGCCGCTTCTTGGCCGCGGCCTTCTTGGCGGCGGCTCCTGCTTTCCCGGTGCCCAGCCCAGGGGTAGTC
This sequence comes from Prorocentrum cordatum, assembly GCA_963575745.1. Classification (NCBI taxonomy): domain Eukaryota; class Dinophyceae; order Prorocentrales; family Prorocentraceae; genus Prorocentrum; species Prorocentrum cordatum. Next base: position 213,155 of record CAUYUJ010016302.1, read on the forward strand.
GGCGTCTCCTGGTCGGCCGAAGTCTGCTCCTCAGCCCTCCCCGCCGTGGGGGTCTTCGGGGGCCCGGCGTGCAGGTTCTGGCGCAGGAACCTCTGAAGTCGCCGAGCTTGGCGAGGAACGCACACCACCTGGTAGTAGCCGTCCGGCGCGTCGAGGTCGCACACGTTCGGGAACGTCAACCAAGCGCTCCCAGTCGGTCCTGTGGGGGCGAGAGCGACGGTCTTGATGTCCTCCCTTCGCGGGCTGGTGAGGCCCAGGATCCGACACCCCGATCTCTCCGCTTCCCCCGAAGCTGCTCACACCACGTCGCGGCAAGCTCCTCCCAGAGACTGCACACGTAGTCGGCGGGGAAGGCCACGTCATCCTCCTCGCAGGCCAGGCGTCGGGTCTCCAAGGCTCGACGCCTCTCCGGCTCGTGCATGCGCCCGTAGACCAGCCCGAAAACGGCAATGGCGTTCTCGGCTTGCCTCACCCACTGAGAGAAGACGACCGGATGCCGCGGGCGCGGCTCGAGCTTGCACGAGGTGGGCATGGTGCAGGCGCCAAACACCTCCGCCTTGCAGTGCGGGAAGTCTGCCACGGAGACCGACCACTCGGCCAAGTCTGTGTGGTCTCGACCTCCCCAGCAGAAGGCTGGTCCAGCCCGGGGGGAACCGTGGGCTGGCTTGGCTCCTGGCTGGCGTCGGGGCGGCGCTCGGCGTCGAGCTTCAGGAGGCTGCTGGCAAGTGGTGGGCTCACGCTGTCGTCCCGCTCGGCCCGAACGCGTTCCAGCATTCGTTCCCATCGGTCGACATGGGTCTGGTACTTGACCCGCTCGTCAGATCCGCTGTTGCGCATGAGGCGCTGGGTGTACGTGATGAGGTGCCCCAAGACGACGGTGATGTCCTCGTCGTACCCGGCCGCGACGCTCTGCAGCGCGGAGGCGTCGTCTGACCCTCCTTCGTGAGCTGCAAGGTACAGCCCCAGCATGGCCTCTCCGGTGTTCTCCTCCTCCGGGGCCTTTCCGGGGCTGCGCGAGGAGCGGCGCGGGGCGGGGGCGGCCCGATCGCGCCCCTCGCCCAGGCCCCATCAAACGCGAAAGGGCGGCTTGGGAGAGCTGCTGCGGTCGAGCCTCGCCCAGTGCTTCCTGAGCTGCGTGTCCATCCCGTCGGCGGCGAGGGGCTGTGCGCTGCTGGCATCGCCTGCTGCGCCAGCTGCATGCTGACATACAAGCTGGTCGCCTCGGGCCCGAAGCTGGGCCCACTGGGGGCGGCTGATCCTCTTGGCCTTCCCGCCCACTGGGACCCCGTTCCAAGGGTGTAGTTTCTCCCGCACAGGCTTGCTCACGACGATACCGTTCACGCTGATCCCAAGCTCCTCTGCACCGAGGGGTGGGTGATGCAGGAGTCCTTCGAGGTATCCAGTGGGGAGCTTGCCCTGGTCGCTGGCGGCGGGGGCGTGCTCGATCCCCGCGGTCTTGAGGGTAAAGCAGATCTGCTCGATGTCGCCAGGCGAGCGGTCCTGGCTCCTCGACGACCACCACGGTTAGGCTGCCGTCCCCCAACGGACCTTCTCCAGGCCTTGACCTGCCCAAGAACACGGTCCACTGCGGTCCAGCCGCCCACTGCACTCTGGCGCTTTGCGGCAGGGGCACCCTTGGGGAAAGCGAAGCCTCGAACCGAACGCTAGCGGGCGGAGCCCGCGGCGCGGGCGGCACCTCGCGGGGGGAAGGACTCACTGCTGCCTGCCCACGACGAACCTCGGGCCCTCGGCTTCCATCTGCGGGAGGTGCCGTTGTTGCGGGAGCTCCTGACTCGCGCGCCCGCGGGCTGCGGCTGCGGACGACCCGACGCCTCAAGCCTGAGAAGAGTCCGCGGCTTGGCGTAGTAGTAGTAGCCTGCGCCGCTCTGCCAGCCTCCCCACCTAGGTGCAGGAGGCAGAGTGGTACACCCTCGGCGTTGTAGCAGGTCACCTGTGAGCATTTGTCGCGGTACCGAGAGGCCCTGTAGACCTGCGAATGATGGGAACAAAGGTGGGCGAAGGAGTTCCTCCCGTCGCTGGGGAGCGGGAGGTCGGAAGCCTGGCCGTCCTCCGTGAGCAGGGTGGTCGGCTCGGCCTCCGCGGCATCCCGGCAGCCGTCGGGGGCTAAGGGGCGAGCGCCTCCACGAAGCACGATTCCCACCCGGACCGCCTCGCACGGCTTGTCCTCGGCCTCCACCTCTGACTCGGACTCCTGATCAGGAACCTCCGCGACACTTCCTGCAACGCCAGGCTCCGCAGCGCCTGTCTTACGACGGCGGCGTCGCCGGCAGCAGAAAGAGCAGCCGCAGGACAAGAGGCAGTGCGCGAACACGATGACTCGCCACGCGCCGCGCCCGAGATCCGTGAAGGCCCGCCAGAGTAGGAAGATGCCGCGGCAGGAGGTGAACTTGGCGTGGGAGCCGATGTCCACGATCGCTTCGGAGTCCAGGGCTGCGTTCTCCTTGCAGTGGATCTCCCCGGGCCGATCTCGGCAGACCATGTTGCGGCAAAGATGGATCGCGCGGCCCTCAAGCGTCTCCAGCTTCTGTCGGAGCGCGCGAGAGCTGGCCCCCTTCACGCTCAGGTAGTCCACCCAGAGGCCGGTCCGGTCGATCCGCTTGGGCCCAGCGAGGTCGATCCGCACCCGCGCAACATGGTCGTCAGCCTTGACCAACACGTCGTTCGGCCTCCTCCCCGTTCCACGACCCTTCACCTTCTTGCTGTAGTACTCGGTGGTCGTGGCGGGCCCGGTCTCTGGCCCCATCCAGTTGATCTGGGTAAGGGCAGGCGGAGCCGGCGGCAGGTACCTTTCGGCAGCTGCATCGCCAGGCTCTCGCAGGCGGCACTTGAAGCACCGCGCCAGAAGACCAATCAACCAGAGGGCGGCTGCACAGGGGGCCAGCAGCGCCCGGCAGATTTGGGCGAGGAAGGCGAGCATCGCGAGGAAGGCCAGGAAGATGAACGTCCACGCCACCACCGGCCAGGCGGCCCCGAAGACCGCCAGGCCCAGCTTCTCGAGGCCGTAGAAGAACCAGCCGCCCTCCTTGGTCAGCCAGCCCGTCTCGGCGCGGGTCGAGAGGGCGCTCCCGAGGCTGTCCAGCTTCTCGCACGCGCCCCCGCCCACGCCGCTCATGCGCCAGGCCCAGGTGCCCTCACCCAAGGGCTTCCAGCCCAGCGCCCAGACGCCCCAGCCGTCGATCCAGGACTCCCCGTCACTGGTGCCGCCGGTGGCGTTGCCGGTATTGCCGACTCCTCCGGCGGCGCGGGTGGGCGGCTGAGGGGGCGCACCCGGCGGCCCGCTGTCGGGCGGCGCCTGGGCGCTGCCAGCAGCCTCACCTCCCTCCTCTGGCTCGCCGGTCTCCGTGCCGTACTCGGAGTCGTCGTAGTACGGCACGGTGCGCCCAGGCAGGGCCTCGCGGGCCTCGGCTAAGCCGGCCCACCCGGCACGGGCCGCCACTGTGCCGAGCGGCCCGCGCCAGTCGTAGGCGGCCGCGCTGGCAGCCAGCGCAACCATCCCGCGCGCGGGACCCGCCGGCGCCAGGCGCCGGGCGGCCATCGCACACGCGCTTCCGGGCGCCCGGGGGCGCCCAGACCTCCTGAGGTCGGCCCCAGGGCTTTGAGCCCCGAAGGCTTGAGCGGGAGAGAAAGGGAGAGAGAAAGAGAGAGAGAGAGAGAGAGAGAGAGAGAGAGAGAGCAGCAGCAGAGGCAAGGCCAGGGAGAGAGAGGAAACCCAAGCCGACTGGGGAGGGCGGGGTCCAACCGTTTAGGTCAGTCAACTAATTGACGTCGTAGGCGTCGTTGTCGGTGACGCCATCGACGCTGCCGTATGCGGGGCGTTCGGCGCCGCTGTCGGGGCGGCTGCTGGCGCCGCAGCTGTCGGGGCGGCTGTCGATGCCGTCGGCGCCGCTATCGGCGAGGCTGCAGGCGCCGCTGCATGCGCGGCAGTAGGCGCCGCGGTTGCCAAGTTGTCGGTCCCGCGGTTGTCGGAGCGGCCGTCGGTGCCGCCACTGGCGCGGCCGTCGGCGAGGCTGTCGATGGCGCGGTTGTCGGAGCGGCGGCCCGTGCCGCCGTGGACGCCGCCAACGTCGCAACTGTCGGAGCGGCCGATGGCGCTGTCACCGCCGCGGTCGGCGATGTCGTCGGCGCCGCAGCATGCGAGGCCGTGGCCGTCAGGGCGGCTGTCGACGCCGCGGGCGGCGCAGCCGCTAGAGACGCTGATGTAGATCATCGCGAGCTCGGCTGGGCTGCGCCCCTCGAGGCCCTCGCTAAGGTCCCCAACTGGAGCCCCGCAAGGCGTCGCGGGTGGCTGGGCGCATGCGCCGTCGCCGGCGCCGGGCGCTGCGAGCGCGACGCCGTCAGCGCCGCGGTCGGGACGGCTGATGACGCCGCAGCTGTCGGGGCAGCTGTCGGTGCCGTTGGCGCCGCTGTCAGTGGCGCTGTCGGGGCGGCGGTCGGCGCCGCCGTCGGCGCAGCCATCGGCGGGGCTGTCGGCGCCGTAGCTGGCGGAGCGGCGGTCAGCGCCCCCTTCGACGCCGCAATCGACGCCGCTGTCGGCACGGCCGTTGGCTCCGTCGGCGCTGCCGTCGGCGGGGCTGTCGGCGCCGTAGCCGCCGCGCGGCGGTCGGCGCCTCCCGCGACGCCGATGTCGGCGCGGCGGCCGGCGCGGCGCGCTTAGGACCCGTCCTAAAGCTTCTAACTTAGCGCCGCCGATGGGGCCGTCGGCGGGGCTGTGGGCGCCGGGGCTGTCAGAGCGGCGATCGGCGCCTCCTTCGACGCCGCCGCGGCGGTCTGCGCGGCCGTTGGCTCCGTCTGCGCCGCTGTCGGTGCCGAGGTTGGCGTAGCCGGCACCGTCGGCGCCGCTGGCGCCGCCGTCGGCGACGCCGTCGGCGCGGCCGTCGGTGCCGCGGTTGGCGCAGCTATTGTCGGAGCGGCCGTCGGTGCTACAGTCGGCGCGGCCGTCGGCGCCCTTGCTGTCGCCGCCCGCCCGCCCGCCGCCCCCCGATGTCAGGACTTGGCGCGCATCGGGTCGCTTTTGAGCCCCCGCACGACTCATCCCTCGGGACAGCCAATGAGCTAGGACCCGACAAAGGCGGGGGGGGGCCCTGGCCCTGGACCAATAACCACAGCAGGACCCACGGGGCCTGCCCCTTAGCACGACTTCGACGTGGAGCACGTGAGCAGTCTCGCAGACAGCCGGCGCGGACACCAGCGCGTCGCCAGGCCCGAGCGCACCTCGGTGCGCGAGCCGCCTCGCCAGGGCGCGCGCGAGCGGGCACGGCCATGGCCTCCGCGCCAGGCGTCGGTGGGCCCGACGCCAGAGCCTAATTAGCCCCCAAGGCTGAGCCCCGCGCGTCCACGTAGACGGTAAAGCGGCGGTAGCTGCGCGCCAGCATCGATGGGCACGGGCGCGCTCTGACGACAAGGCCCGTGGGCGCGAGGCCAGGACTGCGGGGCGCGTCGCCACGAGCCGCCCCCTGCCCGCCCGCGCGTCGGGCACCGCCCCGGCCCAGCGCCCGGAGGGCGCGCCGTCTCGGGACGGGTCCGCGCGGGGCTCCCCACTGCCGCCGCAGGCGTCGCAAGGGCGCGCTGGGCGGGATTCTGGGCCGTCGGGCCGGTGGCCCAGAATCTGGATGGCCCTGCCCCGGGAGGCGCGCGCGGCGGGCCGGGGCGCGCGGGGCGGGATTCTGGGCCGGCGGGCCGGTGGCCCAGAATCTGGACGGCCCTGCCCTGGAGGCGCGCGCGGCGGCCTGGGGCGCGCCGGGCGGGGTTCTACGCCGGGGGGCCAGCCCACCCTGGAGGCGCGCGCGACGGGCCGCCGGGCGGGATCCCGGGCCGGCGGCCGCCTCTCCGTCCCTGACCCCCTCGCTCTCCTCCTCGGAGCTGCTTGCCCTCGAAATCTGCCCCCGGTCATCCTCCCCAAATTTTGGCTCGAGACTCAAACCAAGGACGCATAAACGGATGCATTCGAAACGCGTTTTATTCCTCACAGTCATTCTCCATTTCTGTACCCTGCTCACGCACCGTCTGGTGCAAGCCTCTACCTGACCTGACCTGACCTGGTCATCCTCCTCTTCGTGCGAGGGCGGTCCCGTCGCGGCGCCCTGGGCCGGTCCGCCCATCGCCGCTTCCTCGCCCTCATCCCCGGGGCTGGCCGCCACGCCACCCCCCGCCTTCCCCGACCAGGCCAGCAGCGGTGCCGCCGCGGAGCCCGAGGCGCCCCTTCCCGGCACCCCCCGCCCCCATGGTGGTCGTGGTATGCCGACGCCGCTGGCTGTGGGTGTAGCAGACGGGGCGCCCCCTGCCTCGGCATCTACATCGGCAGGAACGTCGACGATGATGGAGGCGCGGCTGACGACGGTGCCGGCGCAGGAGGAAACGTCGCGAGGCGGCTCGCCCGCTGGGGGCTTACTCGTCGCCCCCGGCGTAGCCGGGCCCAGCTGGACTGCGGCCACGCAGGCGGCCCCACTGCGGCAGCGGCGGTCCAGGGCCGGCGGGCGCGGGCGAGCCCTCGAACCCACGCCGGTTGGTGGAGGGCCCGGCCCCCGCGGTCCGCCGCCACCGGCCGTTGACCAAGTGCCAGCTTATCAGGCGCCGCACCGACCCAGCGCCCGCAGGACGTGCCAGCACGAGGCCAGGTCGCATGGGGCGCCCTGCTGCCCCCGTAGAAACCGAAGGGTCCGCGCTCGCCAAGACGCCGCCGGTGCACCCCTCGGCGGAGCCGCCGTACCAGGCGCGAGTCGCCAAGTGGGGGTGCCCGCAGCTTAGGACGCCGGCGTCGGCCCCGCGATGGATGGTGGCCGCGTCGCTGTTGTCCAAGCGGGCGCGCCCTCGAGTCCCAGGGCCCGCCCGGTCGCTGCCGTCGCTGCTCGCGGGGATCCTCGCCATGCAGTTTGCGGCCCCGGCCCCCGACGGGTCGGCGCATAGGCCTCCGCGCGGGCGTCGACGCTGGGATCGGCGCGGCTGGCGACGATGACGGCCCGGAGGCCCACGGCGGCGACGTCCCTGGAAGAGGCCCCCCCTCGCGGGAGGTCGGCGATGGCGGATGCCTGGGCGTCGCGGCTGACCGAAGCGCTACCCTCGGAGCCCGCGCGCGATCGGACGCCCGCCCCAGCCCGGATACCGGCGGGGGGCGGCCCCCGAAGACACGTTCTGGCGGGGTCCGCCCCGATTCGGTGCTGATCCATGGGCGGCGGCCCAGTGCGCCCCGCTCAAGACGCTGGCGCTGGGGGGGGCGTGGTCATTGACGCCCACGCGGCTGCGGCCGTAGACGCCGGGCTCGGCGCGGGCGCCACCGCCGGCGGCCGCGCGGCGAGAGGCCCCGACCTCGGCGCCACAGCCAGCGTCTAGGTCGACGCCGGCGTCGGCGATGGGGCTGAAGTCCTTACACAACCATTAATCGCCGGCACCGGCGCCATCGCCGGGGTGGACGCCGCCGGCTGCCCCTGCGTCGGTGCTGGCGCGGGCGCGGCCCCAGGCGCCAGCGCATCCGAGGCCATGGGCGCTGGCTTCGGCGCCGCCGTAACCCCTGGCGGCCATGCTGCCGTAGTTGCGGGCGTCCGCGAGGGCGTGGTCGCGGTCGTCGGCGGCGGTGGTCGCCCCGGCGGCAACGTCGTCGTAACCGCTGGAGTACATCGCGTCCTCCCCCGAGCCTCCCTCGTCGTCGACCCCGACCGCCCCTGCCAGCTTCTCCTCGGCGCCGGCGTGCCCGACGGCGAGGGTGCCCGTGCCGGCGCGGGCGCTGGCCCCGGCCCACTGGCGCAGAGGGGCGGGCCTCGTGCACGCCGCCACGGGGCGGCCCCTGAAGCTCTCTACTGGCCCCAAGGCGCGGGGTCGGCCGACCGCAGCCGCAAGGCCCAGGCGGGCCCTCCAGGTGCGACCCTCGGCGCCAGCGCGGCACGAGTCGTAGGCGCAAGCCGCCGCAGGATGGCATGCCCGCTGCCTCGGCACCTCCGCAGGCGCCGGGGTCGACGCTGGCGAAGGCGCGAGGGGTGGAGCCGCCGCGCGAACCGCCGTCGCCCGCGCCAGCCTCGGCGCCAGCGGCGCCGGCGTCCGCAAGGGCGTCGGCGCCGGCGCGCTCGCGGCCCCAGGTGCCGGCGCAGCCGGCGCTGTAGGCGCCGGCCTCGGCGCCGCTGTGAGCCATGCTGGTGGCGCTGCTGTGGCTGTCGGTGTTGGCGAGGTCGTGGTCGCGGTCGTCGGTAGTGATGGACGCCTGGGCGGCGACGCCGTCGTAGGTGCCTGCACCGGCGCCGGCGCACGCGCTGGCATAGGTGGCGTCGGTTCGTGGGGGCCCTCACCCTCTCCCTCCAGATCCTCCCCGTCGTCGCCCCCGCCCCCCCCTGCCCCGGGGGGCGCCGATGGTGCGGCCGTCGCGGTCGAAGCTGGCGTTGGCGGTGGCGCGCGCGCTGGTTGGGAGGCCGCCGCAGGCGCCCAGGTTGGCACTGCCGCGCACGCGGACCTCGGCGCCGGCGCATGCCCCGTCGCTGAGACAGGCGCGGTCACGGACGTCACAGCTGACGGCGGCACCCCTGCAGGCGCCGATGTGCATGCCAGACCCGGTGGCGGCATCACGACTGGCGGGCGCGCCGGCATTGGTGCCCGCCCCCTGCCGGCCGTTCACCGCATACCGACCGGATGCGACCCCAGTTCTCGGCGCCCGCATGCTGTGGTAGCCGCTGCCGTCGGCGAAGACGCGGACGATGCTGGCGTTGGCGCTCCCGCGCTCGCAGGGCGGCGCTGCCCCCGCTGCTCAAGGTCACCCCGGGGGGCTGCGCCCCAGCGGAGGCCGCTCCGATCAAGAGCTACCCCGCGGGCGTCGGCGCCACCCGCGATGTCGCCGCGCGCCCCGAAGCGACCGCTGCGGCAGGCGCTGGCGCCTGCGTAGCCGCCCGCGGCGCTGGCCCCCGCGGCGGTGCACTCCGAGCTGGGCCCCTGGCCGCGCGCGTTGAGGAAGTCGGCCTGGGGGGCGCTGGCGGGCGCGATGGCGGTCGGGCCGGCATTTGGCCCCCTCGCCCTCACTGCGGCGGCTGGATCGTTTGCCGCTGACCCCGCCCCCGCAGCTTAGATAACCGCAAGAGTGCCAGCCCCCATGATACCGATGGGTTCCCGGTAAACCGCGGGCGCCTGCACGCCGAGCCAACGGTTACGGCGGCGGCGGCGGCTGCGCCCCAGAGCCGGCGACCCCGCGCCCAGCTCCTGGGTGATCGTATGGTTACCCAAGTCGCACTGGCGAGCCTTCGCCGCCCCCTCGCCCTCTGGTGGCCGGGGTGGGCCGGGGCTGGCCGCCGCGGGCAATCTCGCGCGCGGGCACGCGGGTCGGCGGCATAGTCGGCACCCGCGAGCCCGCCGGGCTTGGAGAAGGCGCCCACGAGGTCATCCGCGCTCTTCAGCAACGGATTCGTCCAGCGAGGCAGCCTGGCAGATCTAGATTGCAGGAGAGCGACGTAGAGCCTCACCTCGCCCGGCGCCAGCTCCGCGATCCACGCGCGGGCGCCGGTCGCGGCGCCTCCGGCGCACGGGCTGACGGCGGCCGAAAGTCCCGCAGCTGGCGCATCCTCCTCTTCCTAGACTACGCTCCTCCTGCCGTGAGCTCATCGCCTGCGCCCCTCATCTGCGCCCCTGCAAGGCGCACTCCGGGCCCTGCTCCAGCTCCCGGATGCGCTTCTGCACCGCCCTCATCTTCGCGTCTTGTTCGCCGAGGGCGAAGGCCCAGCGCTCCATCAGAGCCAGTTCCCGCCCCCGAGCCGCCCCCACCGTCGCCTCAACCTTCCGCCTGCGCCCCCGCTCGGTCTCGCAAGCCTCCTCTGCGGCGCCCGCGCGCCGCTCCACAGCGATGCACTGCGAACGGCTCGCGGCCAGCCGCTCCTCGGCGGCGAACGCCTGGCTCGCCCAGCACTGCACGTGGGCGCGCCACTCGGCCAGCGCGCCCCCCATCGAGCGCCGCCGCCACACTGCTACTAGCGCGCCGCTGGCCAGCCACCGAACGGCCAACCAGGCTAGACCACGGAGGTCAGAGGCCCCCTCGCCACGCCCGCCACCGCCCCCGGAACAGGCCGCACCGCGGCCCCGCTCAACGAGGAGGCCTGGCGGCCAGGCGGCGCCCCCCACGTAGCTGGCCACCAACGGGCCTCGCTCAACGCGGGGGGGATGGCAGGGCACGCTGTCGTCCTCGGCCGCCGGCACTGTTCCCAGAGCCCGTTCCTGCGCCTTTGTCTGCCTCTAGCTCATCCTCCCCCTCGCCGGTCATCCTAGCACCCCGGCCACGAAGGGCGCCCTTGACCCCACGCCCCGCCTCCCTCCCCGCCCGCGCCGCCACCCGCTCCACCTGGAGCTGGCAGCCCACGCGAGGCCCCCTCCCCGCCCGAGCTGCCCCCCGCGCCACGAGGGGCGTCGTCGGAGGCCTCGCTTGGGACCGGGCGCGGGCCGCGAGGCGGCTTCGCACCCGAAGCTGACAGCAGAGCATCTGGAGGCTTGCCGCGCGGCTCGCCCGAACCCCCCGTCTGCACCCTCGCCGCGGCCGGTTCGGGGCTGACCGGCTGCCGGCCCCCCGCCCCCTGCCGAGGCGCCCCCGTAGCAGTCGTAGCCCCCGCTGGCGCCGCCGCCCTGGGGGGCGCGCGCCCCTTCCCAAGAGCGGGCTTGACGGCAGGCGCCCCCGCCGCCCGCCCTTTCCCGCGGGCCCAGCTCACGCCCGGAGAGGGCGGCCGGTGGCTTGGAGCTGGCTGGCGGCTCGCCCACCCCCTCCGTAGCCAGCCCTCCACCGCCCAGATCGCGCCGCCTACGGGGATCTCGCTCGTGCGCACAGCGAACAGCATCCATGGCGGCATGGCCTCGGCGCGCGCGCGCCACGGCCCCGTTTGGCCGACAGGCCCACAGGCCCATCTTCGCTCGAGCCTCACGGCTATGCGCTCAAAATGGAGCGCCCTTTCTCCCCCACTTAACCTACAGTCTTAAATCACTAAGCCAGACTTAAGCCGATGTTTGCCTCTTGAAGGCCCTCTCGGGGCCCTCTTCGGCCATCTTCAAAACATCTCGGGCCCTCTGGGGCCTCGCTGAGGCTGTCTTTTTTGGGCCTCTTGGGCGTCCTCGGAACCCAGAAATCATGTTCCTGGAAAGGCTTCCGGGAACATGATTTCGAACGGGGCCCTCTTGGGCCTCACTGAGGCCGTCTTGGGGGCCTTCTGGGCTGGCTTTGGGGCCTCTTGGGCCATCTCGGAAGGTTCCGTGAGCCCCACAGGACGACACTTTTGGGCCGTCTAGGGCCCTTTTGGGTCTGTCTTGGGCTGTCTTCGGGCTCCGTGGGGGCGTCTGGGCCACTGCGAAGACGAAGCCAGCGAACATGCCGAAAACGCACGTTTTACAAAGGAAATGGGCCGATTCTTGCCTCTTGAAGGCCCTCTAGGGCCCTCACGGGCCCTCTTGGGGCGCTCTTGGGCGTCTTCGGGGCCTCTTCAAGCTTTCTTGACCATCTGTACGGCCCGCGTGGCCTGTCGTGGGCAATTTGGAAGCGGCCCCGGGCAGTCCCGGGGGGTCTGTTCTCAAAGGTTCGGGGGGGCGGCCATGGGGATGACGGCACCGATTTTGGCCCGCCTCCGGCCTACTCATGTTCCCGGAGAGGCTTCCGGGAACATGATTTCGAACGGGGCCCTCTTGGGCCTCCCTGAGGCCGAGTTGGGGGCCTCCTGGGCCGGCTTCGCGGCCTCCTGGGCCGTCTTGGGGGGTTCCGTGAGCCCCACAGGACGACCCTTTTGGGCCGTCTGGGGCCCTCTTGGGTCTCTCCTGGGCTGTCTTGGGGCTCCTCGGGGGCGTCTGGGGCACTGCGAAGACGAAGCCAGCGAGTGTGCTGAAAATGCACGTTTTACGCGGGAAATGGGCCAATGTTTGCCTCTTGAGGGCCCTCTCGGGGCCCTCTTCGACCATCTTCAAAACATCTCGGGCCCTCTGGGGCCTCGCTGAGGCTGTCTTGCGGGCCTCTTCGGCGTCCTCGGAATCCGGAAATCATGTTCCCGGAGAGGCTTCCGGGGACTTGATTTCGAACGGGGCCCTCTTGGGCCTCCCTAAGGCCGTCTTGGGAGCCTCCTGGGCCGGCTTCGGGGCCTCTTGGGCCGTCTTGGGGGGTTCCGTGAGCGCCCCACAGGCCGACCCTTTTGGGACGTCTGGGGCCCTCTTGGGTCTCTCTGGGGCTGTGTTGGGGCGCCGCGGGGGCGTCTGGGCCACTGTGAAGACGAAGCCAGCGAGTATGCCGAAAACGCAGTTTTACAAAGGAAATGGGCCGATTCTTGCCTCTTGAAGGCCCTCTAGGGCCCTCACGGGCCCTCTTGGGGCGCTCTTGGGCGTCTTCGGGGCCTCTTCAGGCTTTCGTGACCATCTCTACAGCCCGCGTGGCCTGTCGTGGGCAATTTGGAAGCGGCCCGGGGCATTCCCAGGGGGTCTGTGACCTCCCAAAGGTTCGGGGGGGGCCCCATGGGGGATGACGGCACCGATTTTGCCCCCCCCCCCTGGCCTACTCAGATGTGTATCTATATATATATATATATACACATACACACATATATATATATATATAAAAATAAACAAATACAAGAGAGAGAGAGAAGGAGAAAGAGAAAGAGAAAGAGAGAAAGAGAGAGAGAGAGAGAGACTGATAGCCACACACCTACATACACGCATGCAACCATACATACACACATGTCCATGTTGAGATGACCCATTATCCTCCCGTCCGAGTCTCCCAACCCGCAAACTTCCCGCCCAGATGCCCGACTGGGCACCCTGGCCGGGGCCAGGGGGAAGCCTGAAGCAATCGGTGCGCCGACTCAGCACAACATCCACACTCGACCTGACAGTTTCAAACAAAGAGACAACGGAACATAATTGGCCTCGCTCCCGCCTCGACGTCCCCCGCGGATTTCTCGGCGAGTCTATCGTAGGAGGTCGCCATCAGCGCAGCAGTAGGGCCCGAACAAAGCAGACGCCCTTGCAAACTGAGCAGCGGCATGACAGAATCGATCTGCACAGAAAACACCATGTCAAAGAATCCCTTGAACGACTCTCCACCCCCTGATCCCCTCCCCCTCCTTCCATCCTTCCCCCTCCACCATCGCATGATGAAACACCGCGACACAATCGCGCAGTACCTCAAGTCGGCAGACTGTGGAATGGGCAAGATCACACACCCGCAGCGAGCAAGAATCGCCAATCGCCATCATGGGCACGATGGCTGCGCCCACTGCCACTGATGTAGGTTCCCGCCCACGACGACGTGTACCTCATGTAGGGGAAACGCCCCTCGAAATCCAACCCATCATGTTCGTTTGACTTGACACGGACAACTGTTCATGCAGACAAATTACAAGACCACAAAACTCCCACATGCCCAGGTGGACGTGGTTCACAGCGAGGTCATGAAAATATTTGTCCCTTCGGGCACATCCCTCCATTAACGACGTCGCAACACTTGCCCCCGTGCCTGTGGCTGGTAATGTGGCGCGGCAACCGATCCAGAGCAACCGCGGAGCGAAGAACTAAACACTGAAACTAATCCTGGTTGGGCGAAGCCTCGGACGTGAAGGCTGGGGTTGAAAGGGCGTGGGCCCAGAGCTATCTTTTAGTCGTTTACCCCTGGCTTCGATTTGAACAGGGCGCGCCTAATGATTTGGGCGAACAAAACAATACAATACATGTATATATATATATATATACATATATATATATGTATGTCCCGGAAAGGGCATGGGCCCAGGGTTCCCTTTTGGATGGCTTCCCCCCTGGCCTCGACTACCGCAGGGCCGGCGAAGTGACTCTGCGATACATAACGAGGTCGCGTAAGGCTGGCGACTGAAAAAGTTGAGGCTGTCCCGCGCGAAACGCTGGTTTTTGGAATTCAGATCGATAGAACACATGATAAAGTTAATAGTTTCGTTTGTCGCGGAAGTCTCGAATGAAACGCTTGGTTTGCAGAATGTGTTGAGGACGTCTCGAGCGAAACGCATTGTTTGTGTTATAGATTGTCCCTCTCGTGGGGACCAGAATTCAGAGGATGTCACAAGGGAAATCCTTGTTTGCATGCGCCTAGGTCTTGAGGATGTCTCGAGCGAGACGCGTGATGTCACGCGTCCAGGTCGTACAGGCAGATGTCTAACATGATGATATGGTGAGGATGTTTCGAGAGAGACGTTCGGTTTCGCGTGTCCAGGTCTCCCAGGCGGATGTCTAGCATGAGGTATTGAGAACCAAGCGAAACGCTAGGCGGATGCCTAACATGAAGATGTGTTGGGGATGTGTCGGGTGAAACGCTTGCTTTCACATGTCCAGGTCGCCCAGGCAGATGTCTAGCATCATGATTTATTGAGATCGCCTCGAGCGAGACGCTTGTTTTCACGCGTCCAGGTCGTACAGGCAGATGTCTAACATGAGGATATGGTGAGGATGTTTCGAGAGAGACGTTCGGTTTCGCGTGTCCAGGTCGCCCAGGCGGATGCCTAGCATGAGGAGGTGTTGAGAACCAAGCGAAACGCTAGGCGGATGTCTAATATGAAGATGTGTTGGGGATGTGTCGGGCAAAACGCTTGGTTTCACATGTCCAGTCGCCCAGGCAGATGTCTAACATGAGGATTTGGGCAGGATGTCTCGAGCGAAACGCATGTTTCCATGCGTCTAGGTTGCCCAGGCAGATGTATAACATGAGGAATGTTGAGAACATCCTGAGCGAGACGCTTGGTTGCACGTGTCCAGGTCGCCCAAGCGGATGTATAACATGAATTGAGATGTGTTGAGGATGTTTCGCGCTGTACGCTTGATTTCACGTCTCCAGGTCGCCAGGACAAATGTCTAACATGAGGATGTGTTGGGGATGCCTCGAACAAAACGCTTGTCGCAATAGAGCACACCGCAATCCAACCCCGCCCGTCCGTTGGGCGTCCCCTGGCGCGCTGGCGCGTCTCCTGGCGCGCACCGTGCGACGTTCAGGCTTGACGTGCTGTGCCCCATGTCCTGTCGTTCCTTGTCAGAGCTGATGCGGAATTTGAGGTTGAGTTGATTGAACGTCCAGCACGTTTCCACTTCAGTAGCTCTGGGACAGCTACTATGTGCTCAGGCAGCTCTAGCTTAAGATCCAGATAAGCTCGGTCAGGGCTCGAATGCAAAGGAGGACTCGATCCACAATGCTATAGAGCACAATCGCGGCATGTCAAATCGGCATCCAGCACGGCGCAGCACAGCACAGCCCTTGGCACTGTGCATCAAGATCGATACAGTCAGCAATGCAATTGCCAGTCGCCCTATCAGGTGTCTCGAACACGTCGCCATGCCTTACACTTCTACATAGAGCGCAAACCCAGCGCAATTTACGAGGGAGCGTGGCCCTCGCAGCGCGAACCCAGTGAAATTTACCGCGGATAATGGCCCTGGAGCGTGAACCCTGCGTAATGTCCGATGGACCGTTGCCCTGGGAGCGCGAATCCAATGTCATTTTCGAGGGACCGTGGCCTTGAGGGCGTGACTCCCATGTAATTTACGAGGGATCGCAGCCCTGGGAGCGCGGACGCCGCGTGATTCACAATGGATCGTTGTCTTGGGAGCGCGGACGCAGCGTTTCCTGGAACGTCCCCTGGCACGTCCCCCCGGCACGTCCGCTGGCACGTTCCGTGGCGCGTCCCCCCCGCACGTTCTGTGGCGCGTCCCCTTGGCACATCGCGCGGCGAGTCCCCTGGCACGTCCCCTGGCACGTCCACTGGCACGTTCCATGGCGCGCCCCCTGGCATGTCACTGCGCGGCGCGGCACAGCGCAAAGAAACACAACACAGCCCCTGGCATAGTAGCATCACAATTGGTACCTGGCACGTTCCCTGGCGCTTCCCCTGGTCACGTCGCGCGACGCATCCCCTGGCAAGTCCCCTGGCACGTCCCCTGGAACGTCCTGGCACGTCCGCTGGCACGTCCGCTGGCACGTTCCGTGGCGCGTCCCCCTGGCTCGTCCCGCGGTGCGTCCCCTTGGCACATCGCGCGGCGAATCCCCTTGGCAGGTCCCCTGTCACGTCGATTGGCACGTCCCGTGTCGCGTCCCCTGGCATGTCATTGCGCGGCGCGGCACAGCGCAGAGAAGCACAACACAGCCCCTGGCACAGTAGCATCACCATTGATACCTGGCACGTTCCCTGGCGCCTCCCCTGGGCACGTCGCGCGGCGCGACCCATAGAATGTCCCCAGGCACGTCCCCTGGCACGTCCGCTGGCACGTTCCATGGCGCGCCCCCCTGGCACATCACGCGGCGTGTTGGCACGTCCCCTGGCACGTCAATTGGCACGTTCAATGGCTCGCCCACTGGCACGCCACTGCGCGGCGCGGCCGAGCGCAGAGCATTGCAACACAGCCCGTGGCACAGCGTCATCACCATTGATATCTTCAGCACTGCCGTTGCCCATCGCCCAATTGAGGTGCTTGGAAACGCTTCTATTCCCGGCAGTTCTAAATCCGTTGCCAAGTTCGTGGGCCGATCATGCTCGAAACTCTCTACGGGTTGGGGCCTTGTTGTGATTCCCTTTGGGACTTTTTGGTTTTACTCCCTAGATTCCCATGAGGCTTCTTTGCGTTATGGCCCATCCAGCGCAGTTTAGGGCCCAGGATCGGTGGGCCTCACGATTAAGGGCTGTTGTCCCTCTCTTGCGAATCTCTTGTCATTTTCGGGCCTCTGCCCCCGAATCTTGGCCTCTTTGTGGGCCCCAGGGGTAATCTTCAACCGATCCGCCGACGCGCCCACTGGCAAGCTGAAACACGGGGGAGAACAATTATGCTAACGGAGTTCCCCACATGGGCGTTTTAATAGGGCGCGGGCTTAGTCAGGAGGAAGAGGAAGAGGCGGAGGTGCGGGGGGAGGGGTCGACGAGGATGGCCGGGTGACGGGGGCGACGAAGACTGCAATTGGCGATGGCGATGTGCAGGCAATTTTTTGGGGGAACACCTCGCGTACACGACGCGGCCAAGATAGTGCAAATCGGAACGACAGCACAAGAGCGGGGGCCTTCGCGCGCGCAGTGCGGGCGGGCCACGCAGAAGGCATTTACATAGCGCACCTTCGACTGAGAGCGAGCCGCGGGCGCGGGCGTGGAGGCCGCGAGACATTGTGGCCTAAGCGGGGTGGCGCTGGGGTCCACGGTGTCCCGCGCCGAGCAGGGGCCGCTGTCTGCGACTGCGAGCAGGGCCGCGCGCCATGCTTTTGAGGAATGCCGCCTCATGCCTCAAGAAGCCCGCGGCTGCGGGATGTCATGTCCGCGGCGGCGGGCGGCGCGGTGGCGTCGTCCATGACCCGCTTGCGCTTCAGCGGCGTGACGGTGCTGGGGAAGGCCAAGGGCGTGCCGTCGGGGCCTGGAGCGTCTTTGTCATCTACTTCACCCACATGGCTACATCTCCGATCTTGCTGTGCGACTGAGCGATGAAGGTGTCGTCGCTCTTGCGTTTGGCGGCGGCGAGGAAGAACACCCCCTCTGCCCGGACCAACCATTGGACGGCGCTCGACAGGCCGCTGGCCGTGATGCGGTACTCCGCCGGCGCTGCCTGTCCTGCTGGCTCCAAAGCGCACGTGGCCTTCCGCGTCACGCGGAGGCCGTGGGCGGTGTCGGGCACGGTCGTCTCCTCGTCATCCGTCGGTTCCAGGAAATTGACGTGGAGGCGCACTGCAGTGACCGTTGAGTCGTTGACGACGGCGAACCCCAGGTCTGGGTCGAAGGTCACCGCGCTGCATTTCGAGAAAGGGCAGGCCGTGTTGGCCGAAGCGACTGGAGCCGGGTCTAAGCGCCAGGAGCCCACGACGCCGTCGGATGTCATGGTGGGCAGCAGCAACTTGGCTTCGAGGTTGTTGACCTCACGCAGCTCGTTGGCGCGGAAGATGAGGCGCGCGGAGTAGGGGATGCCGCGGAACGCCTGCACGAACTTCTCGGTGCTTGCGTCCGTGGCGGTCGACGGGTCGGGGAAGCCTGGGATCTGCATGGCGGCGTCGTGGAAGAGCATTGCTGCGCACTGGCCCGTGCCGTCGGCCAGCTCGAGCTGGAACACACACCGCGGCTCGATGGGCGCCTGGTCGTGGTCGGCACACTTGCTGTGCTCGCCGTCTGGAACCTGTTTCTTGCAGGTCTTGCAGCAGCGCATGATGAACCCGTCGTTGCGCAAGACCGGGGTGACGCCCATGACCGCCACGCTGTGCATTTCGTATACTCCGTCGAGCTCCCGGATGGCGCCAGGCACGATGACCGAAGTCAATGCGGACAGCGACACCGTAGAGGTCTCGCACGTGCTGTAGTTCTTCGCGATCGAAGATGTCAGGGAAGTCGCAGGGCCGCCGTTCGTCACGGAGGTTAGCAGGCCCTGCGCCAGCTCGGCGGGGCACTCTGCGATCAGCGTCGACTCGGGAGCGCGGAGCTCCCAGGACACTTTCCCGTTGGCGGCTATCTCTCGCTTGACGAACACCTGGTACATCGCCACGGCAACCCCTTCAGACCACTTTGCCAGCTCTGTGGCGTTGCGGCGCCAGAAGGAGCACTTGATGGCGGTGTCGCCGGCCCGGAGGATCGCGTTACAAACGTAGCCGGGGCCGAACTTCGAATCCTGCCACTTCGCTCCGGGCTGGCGCGTGATAACGCCGAGGACACAATGCTGGACGTCGGACTGAGCCTTCGTGATCTTCGCGATGTCCAGGAAAGGGTGATGCTCGGGAATAGCAGCCCACGTTCACTCCGCGGGGACTGTCTCGACCACGCTCTTGGAGCCGGTGGACGTGTTGGGCTGGACGTAGTACGGAAGCCGGGACGTGGAATACTGGTTGGGCTTCTGGATGACCTTAACGTTGGAGATCGCCAGCAACTTTTTATCGATCTTCGCATTGGTGGCCTTCGTGTGCAAGTCCGCGGCGGCCGGGCCGAAAGCCTCTACAAACGCGACCTCGCCCATCCCATCGCCACCCAAGAGGTGCGCCTCGCACTTAAGCCTCTCCCCAGACTCGGTCGAAGCTTTGCCTTTGCACTTGCCTTTGCCCTTGCCCTTGGCGCTCTTCTGAGTCGGTTGCGATGCACCTGACTGCCCAGCGGGCTCCTGCTGCGACGCGTCGCCCTTGTTGGCCTGGACAGCGTTGAGGTCCACCAAGCGGACGA
The DNA here is from genome assembly GCA_963575745.1 of Prorocentrum cordatum. Lineage (NCBI taxonomy): Eukaryota > Dinophyceae > Prorocentrales > Prorocentraceae > Prorocentrum > Prorocentrum cordatum. Next base: position 232,288 of record CAUYUJ010016302.1, read on the forward strand.
GCACGGGCCGGCCGGTCAACCACCCGTCGCCAGTGAACTCGCTGGGCTGCATCATCAGCTTCTCCCCCGCCATGGTTGCAACAAGCGCGCCCAGGACCGGGCAGCGGATGCAGTAGGATTGGCGTAGATCGGGCCGCGCGAAGAAGCGAAACGCCTCGGAACCAAAAGGATCTATGCGGCGTTGCGGGGGCGGCAGGATCAGTGGGGCGCGCAAGCAAAAAGACGATCGGAAGGCCCGTGACACTCGTATATTGCCATGGAAGGGCCGGCGACGGCGAGGAGGCGAAGCAGCATGGAAAGAGAGGATGGCTGTTCAGGACGCACTCTCATAAGCTTTCAAGGCCTCAAACTTGCCTAAGGGGTCCTCCGGGGCCTCCCAAATCTGAGGCCTCACAGTTTCGTCGTCGTCGTCGGCGGCGGCATCTCTGCGAGCGTCGTCATCATCGTCATCATGATCATCATCGTTACCACCGCCATCGTCATCGGTGTCATCGCGTTCATCTGCGCGAGCAGCTGGCACGGAGAAGGGGCGAGCAAGAGCAGGATCGCCGATGCGCCGGGGAGGCGGGAGAAGAGGGCATTGAAGATAGCAGCGATAATGATGATGGTCGTGTAAGGGGGGCGGCGTCTGGGGCGATGTAGACGGCGTTTGGCGCCGGTGTTTTTTTAACGCGCACACATGACTGGAACTCCATTGACTACCCAGATCAAGCAATAACCTCTAGGACTCCGTCCGAGGGTCGAGCGCGCGCAAAAGCGCGCGCGGGCCGCCCGTCAGGAACAGCATCTCACGCCTCGACAAGCCCGCGGCTGCGGACTGCCATGTCCGCGGCCGCGGAGGCAGCGGCCGCGTCGTCCAGGGCGCGCTTGCGCTTCAGGGGCGTCACGGCGTGGCCGAAGGTCAGCGGCGGGCCCTTCGGGACCGCGAGCGTCTTGGTCATGTACTGCGTCCACATGGCCGCGTCCTGCGCGGCCACTTTGTGGTGCGACTGAACCACGAAGGTGTCGTCATTCTTGCGCTTCGTGGCAGTGACGAAGAAGGTGCCGTCCGCGCGCACCAGCCACTGGACGGCGCTGGATAGGCCGCCAGCCGTGAAGCGGTATTTCGCCGGCGCCGTCTGGCCCACGGGCTCGAGGGCGCAGGTGGTGAACCGCGTGACACGCAGGCCCTGCGGTGTCTGGCACGGTGGTTTCCTCTTCATCCTCCAGCTCCAAGAACTTGCCGAGGAGGCGCACGGCGGTGACCGTCGAACCGTCCACAATCGCGAAGCCGAGGTCCGGATCAAAGCCGACGGAGGTGCACTTGGCGAACGGGCACGCAGTGTTGCTCGAGGCGATGGGCGTCGGGTCCAGGCGCCAGGAGCCGACGACGCCGTCGGAGGTGAGCGTGGGGAGGAGCAGCTTGGTCTCGAGATTGTTCACCTCGCGCAGCGCGTTGATGCGGTAAATCAGGCGGATGGAGTACGGGACGGCGCGGAGCGTCTGCAGGAACTTCTGGATTTCAGTGTCTGTGGCCGTCGACGGATCAGGGAAGCCTGGAATCTGCATGGCCACGTCGTGGTAGAGCATGGCAGCGCAGTGGCCCGTGGCATCGGTCAACTCGAGCTGGAAGATCCACCGCGGTTCGATGAGCGCCCCCCCCCGTGCTCGGCGCAAACGCCGTGGTCGCCGTCCGGAACCTGCTTCTTGCACGTCGAGCAACAGCGCATGACGAAGCCTTCGTTGCGCAAGACAGTGCTGACGCCCATGATCGCTACGCTGTGAGCTTTGTACACTCCATCCAGGTCCCGCGCGTTGCCAGGCACGATGACCGCCGTCAACGCAGACAACGACATTGTGGAGGTCTCGCAAGTTTTGCAATCCCTTGCGATCGCAGCTGCGAGGGAAGTCGCCGGGCCATTGTCCGCCACGGACGCCAGCAACACCTGCGCCAGCTCGGCGGGGCACTCGGCCACCTGCGCGGCCTCGGTGGCGCGGAGCTCCCACGACACACTCCCGTTTGCGGTGACCTCGCGCTTGACGAATACAATGCGACGGCAGTCCCCTCAGTCCAACTTGGCAAGCTCCGTTGCGTGGTGGCGCCAGAAGGAGCACTTGATGGTATTTCCGCCGGCCCGGAGGATGGCGTTGCAGACGCACTTAGCCCCGTACCTTGTCTCCTGCCACTTCGCCCCGGGCTGGCGCGTGACGACGCCGAGGATGATGATGATGATGATGAAGCGCCTTGAAAGGTCGGTTCTCCCAAAACACAAACCTGAGAAGCCACCAATACGCCAAATGCGTACGGTAGAGAAAGAGGGAAGCGGGAGGAGAGGCGGAAGAGGGATGAAGCAGAAGTAAGGTGAAGCCCAGCCCAGGATTGAAACCCATGATACTGAAAGAAATCATGAATGACAGATTGTCCGATGTCCCAAATGAATCCCACCACAAGGTCTCTCTTGCTTTGAATGAAGATGAGAACAATGAGAAACGTAATGCAAGATAATGGATTATGCTCAAATTGATCAACAATATCTTGAGTGACTTGAGTAACTCTTGAAGCCAATCTTGAGGGCATATGGTCCCAAGGTCTGAAGTAAGTAAGAAGTGAAGAAATCTTCCATTGAGTCCCATGAAACCCATTAAACATAAGTAGCAACCAAGACGAAAGAAAAATCTGAAAGAGAGTCTGAAATAAAACTGAATGTCCCAAGCACGCAGTGAACCCAGAAGATACGGAGGCATACAAAATGGATTGTCAAAGCCGAGTGAGAACTCAACCGTGAGAACCCACCCCAGGCATATCAAGACATATGGAGTAAGATTGAATTCAAACAGGTATGGAGGACGCAAGATGGCTGGGAATGTTTATAACCTTTTGTATTTTGCCAACCAACAACGTTGAAGAACATGCAGGAGAGATTGAGGGATACTGAGAGTCCTCCAAAAGCCGCAGGCCCATGCACCGCAGACGCCAGGAGGTTCAGTCTGTCGGAGTCCCAGGAATGGCCTTCACGGGTACTTCCAACGCCACTTTTCCACAAAGAAGTCTCCGTCCCACCAGTAGTCAGACAGGTACCATACAACTGGGTGAGGCCAGCCCGATTCGGGGTCGAACCACGTGTCATAGTACTCCGTATACCAGACTTTGGTGTAGACTTTTTCCTCTTCACAGTAGTTCCACATTCCTCCTGAGCCGTGTGTCCACTTGAGACGCTTCTTGGCGGCTAGCTTGACTGGAAGGCTGCGTTTGGCCATCCCCTGGAATTGGATATGGATGTTTCCCAGCCGTCTCGGACGAGAGTTCCCGTCAGGGTTTGAGGCGAAACGGCTACTGACCAGCAGCCAGTTCTTTCCAAGGGACTCTCCGAACCCTTTCGTCGGGACCCCGAACGTTGACATACAGTCCATTAAAGCCGCTGTCCCGACAAGCTTTGAAAAGCGGGATTTTGCACCAGTCATATGTGAAATGGGGACCACCAAGGTCCGATGGTATAAGAAACCGAGCCGGCAACTTGACCACCCTTTGGAATAGCAGCGTAGAGCAGTATGAGAGTGCCTCAAGATCTTGTTTAGACAGGAAGCAGACTTTGCGTTTAGACCTGCAAAGCTTCCCCTGAAAGATAACGTGAGGGTCCGACGCCTTGGGAAGTAGCATACCGAAAGCTTGAGCCCGAGACTGCAGGAGCCGACAGGAGGCAAGGGAAGGGGAGGGGCCCATCCCCCCAAACCCCAAGAGAGAAAAACAGACTCGAGTCCCAAAACACAGAGGCATCCCGAGGAAGGAGGGATTGTTGCGAAGCCACGGTGTCCCTAAGATCGCATGGACCAGGCGGGTCCCAGATAGAATCGCACAAGTGACATCTCCTGGTGCCAGCCAATCCCCGAGGTGGGAGGCAAAGAGGGGAGAGGAGAACACAAAGAGGTCTCGATACAGACCCAAATGCAAATTCCGTGGGGTGTCAGATACCCCCGCTCCATTAGTATTGGAGCCTGTTCTCTGAGGCCGCAATTAGGTAAGATACCCAGACCTCTGAAGATTCCGTAACATTAAATTTGTGCACTTGCATTCCGTGAAACATTGCCACGGCAAACTTCCGAGTGTGAGGTGCACATGGGCCGCGAAAAAGGCGACGGTCTTTCCCGGTCCTAGCAAAAGACCCATGTTGATCAGCAAACGTCAAAATAGACCGAATGGAGCAGATGATGGGAGAAATCCCCTGAATTATGTTCCAGAACCGATCTGGGTCAACATACCCCGCTCCCAACCCTAGCTCCATCAAATCTCCAATAAGCTCTAGCCATCGAGAAGTGTCGGGTTCCCTGTTCCACCGCTCTCGGACCATCCTCTGTACATCGGTGACACGACCAGCGACTGAGCGAAGCTCCTCCATGGACTTGGACGAGGCACTGGTAGGTTGTCGTCTTTGAAGATACCTGGCCATTTGACCCCAAATATTCCACCAGACAGTGTAAATGAAATTCCCAGGATCTGACCAGCGGTTGTCGTAGAACACTGCGCCCTTGTATGACATTGTCTTGATCTGTACAAAAGACATAGAGCGTACTGCAATTCCCACGATCCCAATAAGGTCCTTGCATGCCTTACTTGAGAAAAATTCCTCAAAGAGATTCCATAGCTGCCTGAGAGGTATCTCGAATTCGCGCCCCTTCTCATACATGTGGAGTGTGACGCATTTCCGTGGGTTGTATGATCCTGAATTTGCAGGAACGATCTCGGAACTTTCGATTGCCAGTGCACGTGGGCAGGCGGATGCCCACGCCTCGAAGATACAGCACTGGAGGGACTTTGAATTCCATGGCCTGACAACCCTCTGAGGGGCAAGCATGAGAGTGTGTTCCCAGATAACTTGAGAAGAGGTTGGAGCAGAACGGGCAAAGCGAATTGAACCAAAATGATTACAGAAGGCAGCCAGGACATCAGGACAACCGAAAGATGTGGATTCAAAAGATGGCGAGATAGAGAAAAGAGATGCACTTTATCAGGGATCGGACGGCAGTCATCGTCCTGGCCAGCGAAGTGAGATTAACAATCCCAGGCCAAACCCATCTGTACTGAAGTGAAGGAGCAAACTGATCGCCAAACTACCCCAAGAAGAAACTTGAAACTTCGAGGCCTTGGGCAAAGAGTGAGAAACAACCCCACTTAACCCCGTCAGCCGAATTGAGAAGAATATGATGCAGTCCCAGCTCATGAGAAATGACCTGGAGGCCTAATGCCCTGAGACACTTGTAATCCCAAGCATTCCCAGATTGAAACGAAAGCCATAATCCTGGCGAAGTGATGAAATTGGCAATCCCATCCAAGCCCGTTTTGAACTGAAGTGAAGGACCAAACTGAGAGCGAAGCAATCCCAAGTTAAGAAATGTCCCATCGAGGCTGCGGGCAAAGAGCAAGAATCGACCCCACTACTTTGGCCCTGACGGACGTGTTGAGGAGAGCAGAACTTAATCCCTGCCTCAGAGAAATGGCCTGTGGTCCCACTGAAAGCCCTTGTAATCCCAGATTGATCCAGAGTTGAACCGAGAAGAGAGCTGAGGACCCGAAGGGAAGAAACACTTTAGCTGTATCTTCTGATCTGCCTCGGTCACATCAGGAAACGAGGTTTGCAAAGCAGATGGCACCTTACATTGGCACCGTTATTGCCAGACTCCACCGTGATAAGATCTCCAACATCTTCAAACATGTCCTTGACGTAGAGGAGTGCCACAATGCAGCTGCCAGCGAAGATCTGAGATTTGTCGTGTAGCCTCTCCTTCTTAGGGCAGACCTCTGGGCCAATGAACGCTTCTTTGGTATAAAACCGCGCATTGAACAAATGAATATCTTTGGAACGAAACGTGTTGAGCCCAAAGTGCCAGAGAATCTTCGTGACGTCCCTGGTAGTGAGATAGCCGTGCTCTCCCAAAACTGGGATACTGTCTGAAACCAGTGGACCTTGATTGTCGATAATGAAAGGTGTAAGCTCACGAACTGTGATGATTTGGAAGTGTTCCCCGACCTTGGCCTTGAAGGTGTTCAAACCTGTAAGCTGGGGAACGAAAGCCATAATGTAACGCCTTGAGCTGGTGTGGTCTGTGCCGCCCTTTGGGGCGAAAAATTGGGCATCCTGAGTGATCGTACTCCAACTGAGACTTCAGCACTGGAGGGCCCAACTTGCTGATCCAGGGCTTCTTATCCTGTTCCCAGCTCTTTGGAGCAGGCTGCGACCTTCGGTCAGGCGAGTCGACTTCCGCTTCAGAGCCAGAAGAGGAACTCCTGGAGTCTGGTGATCCCGAAGACGGTACTTCCCAGGTAGTGCCGCCCACAGGTTTGACAAGTGTTTCCCCACGGTAGTCCTGCGTCTCTGGTAAGGCATCATCCGACTCGGGCTTCGACCCCGACCCGCCACCCTGCAGTTGTTTCTTGAACCCACCTGAGTACTGCATCTTCCTGGCAATCGGTGAACGGCTCCGAGACGCAGAGTCTCCCCTGTGCACAGGTGCTGGGGGCGGCGTGGGGAGTTTCCTGGCTTCGCGAGGGTCAGCACTGGAGGATGCTTTGGCCTTGAGACCCTGATTCTTGAACTCGACTGTCCTTGCTTGGTCCTCCTTTTTCTGTTCGAGCTTCTTCTGCAGCTTGACTTTCTTCTCATTCGAGGTAAGCGCGGGCTTCGTTTCCATCTTAACCAGACGCTTCCGAGCCAAACGATCTAAGGCGTGGCGATCGAATCCAAAGAAAAGGGGGACAGTCGGCTGAATCTGATTCCCAATCAAATCCAGATCCTGAGAGTAACAGGTGTCCGTGGTGAAAGTAAAGGTAGCCCCGCTGGGCGCAGTACGATAGCGAATGTGTGTCTGGGTTGCGCCAGACAAAGCCGATGGCTACTGAAGGCGAAGGTGAAGCGGTTGCCGAACCCAATCAAGCATTTCTTTAGCAAGACCCAAACGAAACTTTTTGTCCCGAGAACCCTGAGGAGAAAATAAGGTGGTCCAGGCATCCTTGTCATACCTGAAAACGCACCCCCTATGCGAGCGAGAGTGGGCACGGCTGCCACCAAAGTTGTCAAAGGAGCGATTCTGAATAACCCAATGCTTGCAATATTGAAACAGCCTCGACGAAAAATCTTCTGGATGTCTTTGCATGTGAGAGACCCAACTAATAGCTGAATCCAAATGGAAAATAGCCCATGAGACCTCTTTGAACCCCTTGGTTTTGCGATTTCTGCGTAAACTGAATTGTTCGGGAGATTCCCCCGGGAGCCTTCTGAGTTTCAACATGATCCTGATACATTGATTCTGGGCCTTGGTAATCAAATCCGCCGTCGTCTTACAAGGGACCCAGGCAGCACCTCTGGATCGGATAATCCCCCCCGCCATACAGTTAAGTTTAGAGAGACGTTTAGACATGGGGATTTGCTCGTTAATCAAGAACCTACTGTTAGCCCAAAAGGCTTTGTTGATCTGTGAAATACCCTGCTTGACATCTTCGTGACAGGAACCAGTGGCGGAGAGAATTGGACCCAGCACCTTGGCCTCCGGTACTACAGACCAAGTTTTCCCAAAGGGATCAGACCACTTGTATCCTTGAAAGAAGTAGGGGTATGCCGGAAGGATTTCCCGATCGTCTTTGAGTTTGAGCCGATGTTCATTCCAGAGCTCCGACTCTACCAGTGCGGTCAGAGTTGCAAGGTCTTGTTCCGAGGACGCCACCACGAAGATATTATCTGACCAGCTGAGAAGAGCAATCCTGAAATCAAAGCCCAACTGCTCGCAACGGATAGAGATTCCCAAAGAAGAATGGGTGATTTTCTCCAGGGTGGAGGCGAAACAATCTTCTACGGAAACGCGCGCCAGTATGCATGCCGTCCCAGCTCCTTGCATCAACCCACGGTCTCTTTGGATAATCCCAGTGTTTGAGTCCAAAAGTGAGATGGAAACTCGAGGGTTCCTGTGCAACCTGATGCAGCCCACTGCTAAGAAAGAGGGACTCCCCGTCCCAATAGACTCCGCAGGACTAATCCATAACGAATCTGGTCGTGGTGAGCTTTGATATCAGTAATCCCAACCATTCCTTTGTTAAAGTGATCTCGGCCATATTCTAAAATGTGATAGACACTCGTGTGAAGTTCCTGTAATTGTCCACCTTTGCTGAGCCCAAAAATCAGACCCTTGAGACCTTTAGAATCAGTGTATGAATCCAGAACTGGCAGAATGGCCCTTGCCACATATGCGTGCCCAATCTTGGCAATTGCAGGCTGAGGAATGACAACTCTAGTTTGAGAAGGGGTTCCAAAACCCTTGATCTTGTTACCCAGGTGGCCCCCGAATGTGACGTCGTCCCAAAATTCGGGGTCGCCTAAGCAGGCCTGTATACACCCCGTGAGCCTTTGGGACCAGCCCGAAGCTTTTACTACAGCCGTACAGGCGAACTCTGTGTCGATCTTTCGGGGGGCCTTGATGTCGTCCAGCGCGTCCTCCAGCAAGGATGGAATGATGGGGTCGCCGTAGAAGTTGAAGAAACCCAAAGAGCGAAGCCAGGCGATGTCCTCCTGACGCTCCGATTCTGAGAGTCCCCACCTCTCGCTGTATTCTTCAGCAACCAGTGTGGTACAGCGGTCTACTTCAAAAATCTTGACTTGATCTACACAGAAACCCAATATGGGTAGGAGAGACTTGCGGGAGGCCCAGACCCGTTTTCCTTGAGAGGCGTTGAGCGCAACCTGAGCCAAATCGCGTTGAAGTTTAGTTATCTTAAGAGCTTTCAAGAGGAGCTGACCCAAGGCGACCCTCGTGGCTTCGTTAAGTTCGGAGTTGAACCGTGTCCTGAGACTCTTGACCCAAAATGGCTCTTCGGCAAATCTCCTAAAACTCCTTGGGAGAGCCTGAGTCGCTTCATAAACCTGGCCCAACATGTTTTCCCAGAAATCAAAGGAGAGGGTGAGGTCCCTTGGATCATGATACCTGACCGCACATGAATCGGGCTGTTCTTCGTCATTTAGACGAATAAGTTCCGCTGATTCGGGAAACAGACCCTGGGCGATCTTCCTAACCTCCAAAATGTTTGTAGGAGTCCATAGGAGAGGTCTTCTCTTACGAACTTGCTGGTGAAAGGCCAGGACATCACAGCCAATAAGGGCATGGTCCCCAGGGACGCCCGCCCAGCAGGCGAAACAGTCAAAAGAGAGATCACTCCTGGCGAGAGCAATGTGATCGATCGTGCTGTTGGCTTGAGAGAGCGCCTGCTCACCATCGGGCTTCCTAGTGAATTGCATGGAAGTCTCTTGGAACCTGAGAGGGCACCAATGGAGATCGAGATATGAACAGGCTTCGCAGAACGATCGGAATTTCTGGTCTCCGTTACCTTGATCGGCATTCATGTCCCCCAACCAAGAGAGAGTAGACCCCACAGGGCGGGATCGACCGAGTTGGATGGCACAGTTTAGAGAATCATGGAAAAAATCATGGGCAAGATGAGAGAAGAGAAAGGATCTGGCATGATGGTGGCATCCATCGAGACAGTCAGGACGAAGATCAACACGGATAGATCTCCAATCGCAGACAATGTCTTTCACACGTTTTCTCAGAGATTTGTGCACAAGCACGCCCATGGCCCTACACCCGGGGCCAGAGTGATGGCGGTAGTAAGCGTGGCCATTGAAAACAGGGCGTAGTAGCCCATCGTTTTGAAGGCAGCCCTTGAAATCCGCCTCTAAGATACAAATTAAGCCCCAGCACTTCAGCTCGAGCAAATCTAGGTTGGCTTGCATTTGAGTCTCGTCGGCCCACTTGCCCTGCACATTGAGTGCACAAACGAGACCCCTCACGTAGGCATCTCAGAGGGAGAGTGCCTCGTCGATGGTGTCTTTCAGCGTCTTGCGGAGCGCTTCATCGGGGATCTCCTTGAGAGACTCGTGCCACTGAAATTCCCCATCCTTGATAACGCCTATCTGATGGTCCAAGACGAAAAATTTTCGAGTCCGAGAACAAATCACGTAACTGTCTGTGCGATCTCCCATTGCCTTTTCCAGTGCACCTGAAACTGTCTTGAACAATTTTGCTGGGCCCCGCTCCTCCTTAGTACTGATCTGTCCACACCAGATCAAATTTTCCAAGTACCCAGGGATCTTGAGATCACGGATCGTAGCTGCCGCTTGAAGTCCCACCGCAATCGAACTCCATTTGATCTCAACGCAACTCCCATATCCAAATGGTGCAACAATATGCGTGGGCTGGGGGACGTCTGCTCGGCGAAGGATCGCCCGCGCCTTTTCCAGAGCCTCCTGCTTCTTGAGATTCCAGCCCAAGTTGGTGAGAATGAAGATGTCTCTATCTGCTCTTGGGGTGCTGGCCCATGGCGGACCCTTTTTCCTGGAGGAACCCTGGCTTGACTGGCTTTCTAGTTGTTTGGCTGCCATTTCTGCGCGCAGGGACTTCTGCTCCAGTTCGACAGCCAGAATCCTTTCGTTGAAGGCTTTCTGCACCTCGGTCTCACCTGCCTCAAGGTTGGCAAGCTTTACTTCGTGGTCATTGATCAAAGTGACGGCTACTGAGAATTCCTGAGCCAACGCCTTTTGAGTTCCCAATACGTCCAGTTGTAACGAATCGATACGGTCCTTGATGGGAGCGATCTTTTTATCTAGAAGCGACTCGAGTTGCACCAAAAATCCGTCAGCCCCTGTGGCTGTCGAGACAGCCCCTGAAGAAATTGAACCATTCTCTCCCAGGCCCGTACTCTTAGCAGAACCCTTGGCCGCCAGTGTTCTCATAGCCTTCGAGGCCTCTTGCTGATTTTCTTTGTTTTCGTCTACCATCCGAGCATCGTCTCTCATTCTTTTCTGCTTGTCGATATCTAAAGACAAGAGCTTTTGCATGGTTTCTCCAATCTGCAAAGTCGGCATGGCCGAAAGTGTAAGTACGAGCCAGTTACCCAAAATTTGAGATGGAAATGAAGCGCCGAATTGACAAAACCCAACAAATTCGCGAATTCGCCAAATTGAGTCGATATCCCACCAATGAAAGTGATATCCCACTGATAAATCCCACTGATTAAACCCAAATTGAACCAATCTCGCTGGCCCCGGAGGAGACGAAGAAGGCAGCGATGGCTGCCGCGCCCCCGCGGCGGCGCACCCCCCCCCCACACGCTAGGCGCCTGTGGGAGCCAAGCGCCTTGAGCCTTGAGCCTTGAGCCAAAATGGCTACGGAGGACACAGCCTTGAGCCTTGAGCCTTGAACCTTGAGCCTTGAGCCTTGAGCCTCGACGCCGAGGACACAGTGTTGGACGTCGGATTGCACCTCGGCGATCTTCGCGATGTCCAGGAAGGGGTGGTGCGCGGGAACGGAAGCCCACGCGCCCTCCGGGGGGGCAATCTCAACGATGCTTTTCGAGCCCGCGGCCGTCTTGAGCTGGATGTAGTACGGCCGCCGCGATGTGGTGCACTGGTTAGCCTTGCGGATGACCTTTACGTTCGAGATCGTCAGCAGGTGCTTCTCCGTCTTCGCCTGCGTGGCGTTGCTGTGTAGCTCCGTGGCCGCGGGGCCGAAGGCTTCCACGAACGCGGCATCGCCCATCCCTTCGCCGCCCAGGAGGTGGACTTCGCACTTCAGCTTTTCCCCATCGGTCTTACCTTTGCCCTTGTCCTTGCCCTTGCCCTTGCCCTTGGCGCCTTTCGGAGTCGGTTGCGACGCAGCTGGTTGTCCAAGGGGCCCCTGCTGCGACGCATCGCCCTTGTCGGCCGAGACAGCGTTGAGGTCCACCAAGCGCACGAACACGGACCGGCCGGTCAACCACCCGTCGCGGGTGAACTCGCTGGGCTGCATCACGAGCTTCTCTCCCGCCCTGATTGCAGAAAGCGCGCCTTGGACCGGCCGGGGGGCGCAGCAGGCGCGGTGAAGCTCGGGTTGCGTTTAGCGAGGCGCCTCGGAACCAGAAGAATCTATGTGACGTTGTGATGGCGACGGCGGCCACCACTATGAGATGACGAGTGGCAGAGACGATGACGGATTGGTTATTATATGGATTCCTTTGGCTAACACGTGCGGGGGTGCAGGAGGGACAACGGAGGAATGAGGTGGGCAGTGGAGGAGGAGCAGGAGAGAAGGCGGAGGGAGGAAGGGGAAGAGCATGATGAGCTTGCGGAGCCACCCCCTCAGCACTGGAGTCAAAGGTGACGTAACGGATTTCCTGTTCGAGTTGTAGTCTTCCTATGCGCTGACATGATGAGCTCTGGTGAAATCACGTGGCTGTGGATGCCTCACTCGACGGTGGGGTCGTAGTAGTAGCCCAATCCATCAGGCCCGAATTTGAAATGATAACCGCCTCGACGGCCTGCGAAGGTGGGCGACGGCAGGAACGGGTGCGTACGCCGAGCGGTCGCAGCGATGGACTCCTTCGTAGGAATGCGGCGCCTGGCGCGCGGCGCAGAGTCTGGCGCATCATCCGGAAGGCTGATCCCGAACTCACGGCACAACTGCGCGGCCTCCTCCACAGAAGTGCGCTCCAGGTCGAGGAACCGCTGAAGCGCCTGCAGGATCGCCTTCGGGGGGCCCCGTTCCAGCAATTCCTTGGGCGGTGGGCGCAACAACAACATGTCCCTCATGCGCGTCACGCGTGAAAACATCGCGTACAAATGGAACCACCACACCTCGTCGGACATCCCCTGCGACCCGGAAGGCTCGATCCGAGCACAATCGATGGTAACGCCCGTGCGGAGGGTGCACCCTTGCACTGACGTAGAAGTATGAAATGCTGCATGGGTGACAGGAAAGCCATTTCGTTTCACCGGGTGCGTCCCTCTGCTCTGGAATTTGACATAGTCGGTCATCACGGGCAGCAAGAACAAGCCTTTAGCGCGCCTCATCTGCCGGACCTCCCACCACTCGTCAGTGCGCCAGGGGCCGATAAAGCCCGGCTCCGACTCCCGCTGGGAATCCTCCTGCGGCTCCGAGACGAGCTCGAAAACCTCGTCTGCTAAGACCCCCTGGTGAAAATTGTCGATCTGCAACCAGATGCCGGGAGGCAAGAAACGAAGCCGGAAGAGCTCCCCCGAGGGCGTCTCCAAGTACCTCGCCAAGTCGCTCTCGGCAAAGACGTAGTCGACGATCGTTGCTGTCTGGTTCTGCACCAAGCCCACTGTCGAGTTGAGCTTCTTGGTGAGTCTGACGCGCATGCCCTGGTAGGAGACAAAGATGCCGTGCATGTCACCAGTTCTATGTATGTTCGGCACGCTGAGCATGCGCATGGCCTCGTCCCGGCTGATGGAATTGCACTCGTCGTGCATCTGAATGTAAACAGCCGGGACGCCAGCGGCCTCCGCGTCCCGTTTAGCTCTCGCCGGCATCCACCTGGCCAACGTCTCCCAATGCATTGCGAGCCCGTGTCCGTTGCGGAACCTATCGTCAGCATGGCGCGGATCCAAGTTCCCGATCTCGTCCTTGGCGAACGTCTCCTCGAAAGCGGCCCAGATGTGCGGGAAGAACCTGGGCCCGGCGACGTCCTGTCGCCTCATGCACGTGAGGAACTCGCCAAGGAGATCACCCTTCACGAACCGCTTGGTCCCGTGAAGTTCGAACACGTTCGGGATCGCCTTGAACAGGTTGCAGCCGTACTGCACCTCGAGGCTTGGGGCCTCCTGCCGGACGTACTTCCCGGTGGCTGGGTCCTTCGCAAGGAGGTCTTCGGCCACGGAGATGGCGTTCGTCGGGGGGGGCTGCAGGAAGTCGCCCAACAACTGCACGATCGGGCACCGTCCGAAGGCATTCGGAAAGGGCCCAGAGTCCGGCCCATCCATGTGCGCCCCCGGGGTTACAGAGTGTTCCAGAGAGCGGCCGCAGGTGCTTCGGCATGACAGCATGTGGAACAAGGAGTTAAGTGAGATACGCGTGCACTCAACGGAGGGAGGGGAGGAGGAGGAGAGGAGGAGACAGGGACGGAGGGGGGATGTTTTCCACATGGCAGCGTGGCGACGCGCACCTCCACCCGGGCACGGACCCCGGTGGTCCACGCCCGGCGCGCGTGCGTGGGCCCTCACGGCCCACGCACTCGCGCTCTGGCACGCCTGCGGCCGCACGGCCCAGGCGTCAGGGAGCAAAGCGGGGTGGGTAGGCACCCGCGCGTCGGCCTGAGCCGAATGCTGCGGATCCAAAATGGCTACCTGAGCCCACACCCCCTCCCACTTAACCTGCAGTCTACAAACCAATCAGACTATACAAGTTAAGTGAGATACGCGTGCACTCAACGGAGGGAGGGGAGGAGGAGGAGAGGAGGAGACAGGGACGGAGGGGGGATGTTTTCCACATGGCAGCGTGGCGACGCGCACCTCCACCCGGGCACGGACCCCAGTGGTCCACGCCCGGCGCGCGTGCGTGGGCCCTGACGGCCCACGCACTCGCGCTCAGGCACGCCTGCGGCCGCACGGCCACGAGAAAGTAAAAGCGCAGCAGCGCGCGCAGGCCGCCCCGCCAGAGGCACAGGGCGGGGCTCGAGGCCCGGTGAGCCTCGCGCGCGCGGCCACTAGCCTGCATCCTTGAGGCCTTCCGCGCCCCGCGCACCCAGAGCGCGGGCGCGGCGCGTGCGCGAAGAGCGCAAAGTAAGAAAGAAAAACGAAGCGGCGCATGATGCGCCGGGCGCAGAGCGCAAGCGTGGCCCCGCCCGCGCAGCGCGCAGGAAGAAGAGGGCCGCATAGCGCGCGACGTGCGCGCCATGCTCAGAACAACCTCTCACTCACGGGCCTGGGCCCGTTTGGCGGTCCGCATCAATGGGCCGCTGTCTTCCGCCCGCAACCCGCGATGCCGCGGTCGCTGGCGTCGGGATGTGGGGTGCTGCGATGGCGCGTTCCCCTGGCGGCCGCGGCCCTCGTCGCCGCTGCGATCTCCGCCGCGCTCACTGCGGCCGCGGGGGCTGCCACCATCGCCGCCCCTCGACGCGCGGCTGCCCGCGCCGGGCCTGCCACGCTCGCTCGGGCCGCGGCTGCCCTGGTCGCCCTTGGAGTAGCCGCCCTTGCCGCCCTTGTCGCCCTTGCCGCGGCTCTTGGCGCCCTTGGCAGTCGTGCCGGCGTGCTTGCCCTTGACCTTGCCGCCCTTGCCGCCCTTGTCGCCAGCGCCCTTGCCGCGCCAGGCTGGGATCCCTCCCCCGCCGGCGGCGGCCTCCGCTGCGGTTGCCGCAGCGCGCCTCCGCTTCTTCTCCTGCTCGTACCAGCCGCCGCGGGGAGCGCGACGCTGCCCGGCGTGCTTCCCGGTCTTACGCCGCGAGCGGCCGTGGGGGGTGTCGCCGCGACGCGCCCACGCTGGGTCACGCGCCAGGCTGCGGCTGGGCGACCTCTCGCGCTTGGGCCAGCTGAGGTCGCCCGGCGGGCGGTCCCCCTCAGCGCCCGCGCTCGCAGCACCCGCGCTGGGGCGCTCTCCGTGGCCGGAGCTGGGGCCTGGCGCCTCCCGCTCGGCGTGGCCGCTCTGCTGGGCCTTTTCCACCACCGTCTTGGGCTTGCCGTAGCCGACGCGGCAGGCCTCGCAGTAGCTCACGACGCACCCCTTGCAGTGCCACCGCAGGGCTCCGCTGTTAGCTCCGCCCGCGGGACACATCTCGCAGCCCCAACCGTCTCCCGGGTCGAAGGAGCTCCAGCGCATCTTGCGAGCGCACGTCGGGCAGGCAGGCGGCTGGATGGTCGGGCCATCCTCCCCGTCGCTGCCTGGGTCGGGGCCGCGAGGCCGGCTCGCCCACTCCGTGACCACCGCGCATGGGTCCGTCTTGTTGAACCGGTAGTTCGACCGCATGCACTCCCGCGCGCGCTTTGCATCAGCGCGGCGCTGGAACTCCACGAGCACACACGGCTCCCGCTTGTGGCGGTGGTCGTACAGGAAGGCGATGTGCTTGACGACGCCGAAGGGCACTACCACCTGCCTGACCACCTCGGCGTCGACGTGGTGCGGCACCCGCTCGATGCGGATGATGGCCTCGCCCTCGTCGTGCTGGTCACTGGGCTGCTGCTGGGCGCTCTGGCGCTGCTCCTCCTTGCGCCTACGGCGGCTCCTCGAGCGCGGCCGGCGCTGGGGTGGGCTGTCCCCCGCGCCTGGCGTCGCCGTCTCCTCCACCTCAGTCTTCACCTCGAGGGACCTCGGCGGGGCCCCTCCGCTCTTGGGCTTCAGGACGGCCTCACGCTTCACGACGACGGCCCTCGGAGGTGCGCCCCCAGTCTTGGGCTTCAGGACGGCCTCCTCCGCGCGCTCCTCGCGCTCGCGGTCGCGGTGCTCCTCGCGCTCGCGGTCGCGGCGCCGCGTGCGCGAGGGGGTCCGGACGGCCCGATCGCGCCTGCGGACCTCCTCGGCGAGGCGCTTCTGCTCCAGAGAGCGTGGGGGCCGAGGGCGCTCCGCCGGGGCGCCCTTGCTCCGGCGCCGCGCTGCAGCCTGAATGGCCGCTCGCGCCAGCGCCGCGGTCACGGCGTCCTCGCTCGGGTCGAGCGCAGGGGCCGGAGCAGGGCCCGCCTCGCCCTTGCTCGAGGCGTCCTCCACGTCGGTGAGCCCCCCGACCGCCTCCGCGTCCACCGTGCGCATCATGTCGAGCAGCCCCTTGTTGTTCTTGCAGAGCTCGCGGAGCCCCGGCATGGGCTGCCCCTGGAACTGGGCCAGGGCGGGCGCCAGCTTGGCCGCCTGGCGCTGGACCTTGACATTCGGCCCCGTGCCCACCCCCCAAGCGCCGCGCTTGCCGTCGACGAGCACCAGCTGGCCGTGGTCCTCGCTCGCCCCCGCGGCCAGGCAGGCCGCCGCGATGCACGGGGCTGCCTCGTGGTCGTGGTTGACCACCTCGACGAGGTCCTCGCTGTTCAACTCGTCCACCACCGTGTACAGGATGTTGTGGGCGGCACTCCGGAGCTCGTCCGACAGCGCGGACCCCGAGACGACGACGCCGAACGGGTTCACCGCCATGATGCTGTAGTCGTGGTAGCGCACCTTGCTGTGGTCCGGGGCCACCAGGCCCACAAGGAATCCCATGATGCACGCTGCCGGCGCGCGGGACGGGGGCGCGGCTGGCGCGCGGGGCTGGGGTGCGCGCGCCGCTAGCGCGCCTCGCTCTGGAGTCGGAGACGGCTGCGGATGAGAGGACCAGGAGGAGGTGGGTGTGCCTGGGGCGATCGGGGGCGGCGGCGAAGGGGGATTCGAGGACGAGAGGTCCACCGGGATACCCCCGCAACGCGAAGCCCCCGCCCCGAACCGAACACCTGGAGGACCAGCTTGCTGCTTCCCAACACGCCCGCTAGCTCCCCGCCCCGGCTCGTGTCTTACCTGCTCCTCATCCTTTCCCTCCTCCATTTTTGCCCCTGCTCGCGCCGATGGGCGCGCCCACGGGGGTCGCCCGGGCGCCCAGGCTGGGCGCTCCGAGGGCCTCAGGTCGCTCCCAAACGGGGGCGGGTCGCTCCCGACCAACCGGTCGGGGCGGGCGCTGGCCAAATCGCCGTCACCACCGCGGGCGTCCGGTGCCAGTAAGGCGTGGCCTTCTGCCATGACTCGGGCGAACGGTGCCTGGCGCCGGTGGTCCTCCCAGAGGTATCCGTGGAAGGCGTCCGTGGACCACCTCCCAAACTTCTTGACTGCCTCTAGGTCGCGACAGGCGTGGTATAACGCCGTCGCGCCCCCGATGCGCAGGGAGTGGGATCCCATCTGGCCCGCGTCCACGCCACAGGCGGCGGCCGCGAGTTGGAGGAGCCCCTGCACCTCCTCCTGCATAATCGGGTGGCCGTCAGGCCTGCGGAACAGGGGGAGCCCCGCCTCGGTTCCTTGTCCGAACCGGTCCGGCAGCTCCCTCTCGAGTTTGGCCAGTGCGCGTCCACGACACACAAATCCACCCCCGAACGGAAGTGGTTGCGCACGCAGCCCGCGTTAAACTGGTCCGTCTTGGACGACGTGATCGTCAGCACTACCTCGTCGCAGTCGCCGAACCACGCGCTGGGTGCACCCCCACGCAGGCCCTGCACGTCCTGCCCACGCACCACCCGTCCCATGCTCCAGGAGCGGTCCTCCTGGACCAAGTACTCCGACGCGCGGAGCATGAAGAAGTACCCAGTCATGAGCGCCGCCCATAAGATGGTCGCCTCTCGGCGCGTGGCCGTCCCGTGGGCGAACAAGTATTCGCGGAGCCAGCGCAACATGCGGGGGGTGGCTGGCAGCTTCCGCTTCGCCTTTCCGTCCCAGCGGCGGAGTCCCTCGATCGTGGTCCAGAGCCGGCGCCGATCGGAGGTCACATCCCCAAAACCCGCCAGGGTGTGGGCATACCGAATGGCGAGCAGGCGCTGGCGGATGGTCGTGGCCCGCCTCTTCATCACCTTGTACAGGTACACGACATACCGGATGAGGTCATCCTCATCCGTAAGGCGGGCGTCCCGCGTCTCCCCCTGGAGGCACGGGCTCCGGCCTCGGAGCCTCCGCCAGAGTACCCAGTAACGCCACCTGGCGCTGTAGTTGGCACGCGTCCCTTCGGCGAGCTTAGCCAGCATCGCCTCGGTGGCGGTCGCGCCCAGCTCGCGGGGGTCGGTGAGCTCACCCCGGACCCCTTTCGGGGCGTCGCCGCCGGCGTAACGCCAGGCCGCGGGCTTCACCAACGCAGGGGCGGGGGCGCTGCGGGCGCGCCGGCGCGTCTTGCGCGGCGGGCGCGCCTCGCCTCCCGCGCCATCCTTGGCGCTCGGCTTGGGCGTCCCCGCGTCCTCCGGGACGGCGAAGGTCACTGCCCCGACCCGCTCCCCGTCTGCCCCGTCCTCCCCTGCCGAAGTGGCCCGAGTGGTGGAAAGGGGGTCGAGCTGGTCCGCCAGCCGAGCAGCGTCGTCCGTCGCCTCTCCCGCCTCCAGCGCGACCTCGAATGGCCCGCGTGGGCGGTCGGGGGCCTGAAGCCAGGCCCTCAGCCACAGCTTCACCATCTCGTCGTTAGCGAGTCGGTCGTAGTCAGGCCCGACGCCAGCGCGCGCCCCGGGTGCCTCGTCTGCGCTTGCCACCTCTACGGCCTGCCTCAGCAGGCGCTCCGCCCACTGAATCACCCAACGGGCCGTGCGGCGCGGGAGCGCGCGGGCGGCCTGCCGCATGCGCTCGGCGATCGGCATACCTCCCAAGCCCAGAGCATCCCACAGCTCCGCCGTGCCCCCCTGCGCGCACCAGATTTCCTTCGGGTGCAGGGCTCGCACGGCCCAACCAGCCTCGGACCCCTCCAGGACCACATGTTCGCATAGCCCTTCAGTGGGTCGGGCTTCGCCCGAGCCGTATGGCAGGGCCCGCGCGGATCATGAATCACCACGCGCTGGGCCCCCCCACCCCCCGCACGTGCCGCGCGGCCAGGGCATCATGCGATCCCCAGTCGAGAGATCCGGGAGTCCACGAGCAGCGCGCCCTTGCTGAGGTCCAGGCGGAGTTCATCCAGCGGCGGCCGCCCTGCCTCTCTCCAGAGCTGGCAGAGGCCGCGTGGCTCCACGCAGGGCTGTCCCAGGGGGGGGATGGGACCCGGAACCCGGGTCCGTTCTCCACACCCCCAAACCTGGATCGCCCGCGCGCGCGCCGTGACATCGCCGAAGTGCGCGCACAGAAGACGCGTCTCGGGGGAGAGAGCCACATAGCCGAGGCGCCGCATGCGCGCACCCAGACGCGCTGCGGCGTAGTTGACGGGGGCGTCGAGCAGCACGCCCAGCGGCCGGATGGCGATCAGTAGTCGCTCCAGGCCCGCTGCCTCGCGTCCGCCGGGGTCCTCCGACAGTGACGCGCACACCCAGCGGACCTGTGGTGCCCCTGCGGGGTCCTTGGGGTGGTCGCCGCCGTCCGGGCCCCATCGGTCGCCGACATCCCAAGGTGCCAGCAGCGCCGACCCGCCAAGGCTCTCCCAGGCCTCCCCGAAGGGGGGCCACGCGGTTCCCACCTCCAGTAGCCGCGCCCCGTCGACTTGCAGGGGCGCGCAGCGTGGCAGGGCCTCTCGGGCTCCCTTGACTTGGAGCGCGGCCGCACGCCAGGGGCCATCGTCTCCTGACATCCACAGCTCGCGCTGGGCGGCCTCCTCCACCAGCTCGCCCCACGGGGCTGCCGGTGATAACTCGGTCCATCCCGCCTCCGCCATCCGCTGGCGTACCTCCGCCACCGTGGCTCGAGTCACGAAGTCGGCCAACTCGTTGTGGCAAGTTCGCAAGTAAAGTCCGTCCACGACCCGGAACTTGCACCGTAGTTCCAGCATGGCCAGGACTCGAAGCAGGTGGCGCGCCACCGCGTTCCGTGCACGGCGGCGTCGCAGCCAACGACTGACATTACTGTTGTCCGTGACGTACGGCAGGAGAAGCTGGAACCAGTCCGGGCCTTTCTCAGCCGCCAGGGCTATCAGGCAAAGGAGCTCGACCACCGCGATGATCGCCCCCTCTCCCTGCCAGGTGACCCCGGGGGCGGAGCGGAGCGTCTCCAGGTAGGGAGCCGCCTCCGCCACTATGTATTCGCGCGAATTCCAATCCAGCGCGCCAATCCGGCCCAGGGCGGCATCGCCCCCCAGCCAGCGCAAACTGCCGAGCGCCCCCGGGAGCGCGAGGGCCTCGCGTAGGCCTAGCAGGCCTTCAAAGGAGGTCTCGAAGTTACCTTCGACAAGCATCTCAAAGCAGACGCGCAGCCAGTCCGGGGCTTGGTGCCAGTCGTCCCACGCAGCCTCTACCTGCTCGGTGTCACCCGGCGGGTGGACGTAGGCCTGGCCTGGGTCTCCCGACCGCATCCGGTGGACCGCTGGGAGCTCCAGGCTCAGGGCGGGAGCTGCGCAAGCGCAGAACTGGCCTAGCCCACTTAGCTCCCTCGCGGTTCGCAGCCGTACCATGCGGCAGCCGAAGCCCAGCTCCGGCTCCGCCAGGAGGAATCGCATCTTCATGGCCTTGGGCTCCGGGAGTCCCACTCGCTCGCGCTCCAAGTCCATGCTGAGCCCCCAGATTATCTGAGTAGTAGAAGGCCCCCCCTCGGCGTCCCGTTTGCTGACGTTCACCGCTTCGGACCCGAATACCTCCCGTGTGGAAGCGTCCAGCGCGTCGCAGGCCATCCACGGCCGGACCCCGACGTCGGGCTCCACCACCACTGGATCATCCATAAGCCACTCCGAGTGGAAGTGGATTGCGTCGTGCCAGTGCGGCTCGCCAGGCCGTTAACTCTCGTGGAGCTCCCTGGCCGCCAGGGCGAGCATCATGTAATTGCCTGGGGCTCCTGTCCACCCAAACACCATGGCTAGGTAAACGATTATGATGTCCCCCTCGATGCCGGCGTGGGCCCCCGGTAATGAAGTGCCGAAGTCTCGTCGCCGCCGGCCCCTCCTCCCACCACCTCATCCCCGCACCCCGCCAGCCGCAGCCATTCGCGGCATGTCCAGTCCAACCAGATACGCACGAAATCCTGCGAATACTTCTTCGCCACCCTTGCAACACCCCGCGCGAGTTTCGCTTCCTTGAAATCGGGCTACCCGCGCCGATCGGCGAACGCGTCCGGCCAGACACCGCCGTGACGGGCACGGAACTGGTTGAGGGCAATCAGAACGCCTTTGTCCGTCTCTGCAGCCGCGGCGTCCTCTCCACCGCGGCGAGCAACGCGGGGTCCCTCTCGAGCAGGCGCTGCTCTGCTGGTCCAGGTCCCAGTGCCCGCGGCGAGGTTCCACGTGAAGCCCACGCCCGCCCGCTCCTGGCGCACGAAAGTCGCCACCTGCCGCGCCAGCCTCAGGAGCTGCTGCCACACGGGCCACTCGGGGATCGCCTGCGGCTCAGGTCCGCCAAATACACGGGCGGGAGAGCACAGGAGGCCTGCCGCGCGCACTCCCCGGCCTCCGTCCTGTACATGATGTCGGTGTCGCCCTCGAGCTGCTGCAAGCGCGCGGCCAAGGCGCCACCCATGCGAGCGACGCCGCCGCGCGCGCGGCACCAGGCCCGCAACAGCCAGAGCTCTGCGGACATGTCGCCCGGCTCGCCCGTGCAGTAGCCGCGCCGCCCCTGGGGGAACGTGTCGGCGGCGAAGCCCGACTCCACGGCCTCAGAGAAGAGCGCGCCGCCATGGCCAGCCCACGATTTCGGGATACCAAAGACGCGCGGTCACGGCGCCAGCCTGCCCCCGTCGGGCCCCGCGCGCTGGCACCCAGGGCTCCAGGGCGCGTCGCTGGTCGAGCTGCACGCTGGCTTCGCAAGTGTCCCGGCAGAACTCGTCCTCCAGCAGGAGGCGACGGAACTCAGACAATCCGTTCTCCCCCCTGGCCGCGCACCGGGCCGCCCGCGCGCTTCCTGGCGCGGGCGCGCTCCGCCTCCACCGCCTCGCGCTTCACCGCCTGGCTAGGCAGCTTCTGCGGCGCGAAATGCAACCTCTTACACCAACCTCCGTCGGTCAGCTCCCGCGCGCCCTCGGAATCCAGCCGGCACTTGTAGCACAGGTAATCAGAGGCCAGGCGCAGGAGCACGCTGCCGTGCACCGGGGCGCCAGCAGCGCCGTCCTGCCGCCCTGCTCTGCGCGCCGCGCCTGCCGCGTCGCCTCGCGCACCTCCCCCGGCCTGCAGACCTCTCCCTCGGCGGCGCCAGCGACGGCAGCAGCGGCGCGCGGACCGGCCCAGGCTCGCCGTCGTGGCGGAGCGGCGCGCGCCAGCGCAGCGGCTCGGGGCGGCAGCAGACCAAGACCTCGCGCTCCACGCCCTCCTGCTCGAGCCGTTGGAGCAGGCGCTGCCACTGCTCCCAAGGCTCTTGTACGTCCGACCTGGGCACAGGCGCGCGGCGCAGCAGCTCGGGGTCGGCCTGGCGCAGGCGCCGGATCGCCTGCGACCGCGCCACGATGTCCTGCGCCGCGGCCGCGTGGAGCCCCAGGCCACGCCCCGCAGCCGCTCCAGCTCCAACATCTGCCGCTGCAGCTCCGCGTCTGGGGCCTCCCCCGCGAAGAATCGGCGCGACGGGCACCGACGACAGCATGCAGGTCGTCAGCACGCACCGCATGAAATCCTTGTGCTCCTCGCCGATGCCCGCGGGCAGCTCCTCCTCGTCCGCCATGCCCTGCGGCTCTTCCTCCGAGTCCGTCAGGAGGAAAGTTGCAGAGTACGAACTCTGCGCTCACGACGCACCCAAACTGGCGCCGGCGGTGAACCGTCAACCTGGTCACCGCCGGGATCCTCGTAGAGCTCCTTGCATGCGTAAGAGAGCTTAGTGTCGAAAGAAAGAGCTTCTAGAGGCATCTCGAAAAAGAATGAACATTGATTGTTTTTCATGTCGCAAGTTTCGCTACTGAAACTACGCCTAGAGAGCTCATATTGACACAGATAGACTATCAAAACCTTTTACAAGTGCGAAAAATCTGCTTACATTGTCAAATATCTTTCAAATATTCGCAAAACCACCCAAAAGTTACCACTTTGTCCTTTCTGGCCGGGTCGACCAACTAGCTCCACCCAGCGCCGGAATTCCTCTAGCTCATCGATGCCGAAGAGCTCTACTAGGTACTTGACTGGCGGACGCGGCATCCCACTATAGCTGCGGAAAATTTAGTTCCTTAAAATAAATTGTCCAACATCTTTCAAATCTTAGGAAAACTGACCCAAAGTTGTCACATTGTCTCTTCTCGTCGAATCGACCAAGCCGAACACCACGTAGAGCTCTTTTGTTGCACAGCGCTCCTCGGAACACATGGAGGAAGCTTCTGAAGCAAGGACAGAAAAAACTCGAAAAAACACGATTCGGCTTATCCAAAATCGGTTCCCTCAAGTCTTTCGATAGTAATACTGCAGCTACAGACCTGAGATTTTTACTGGCAGACGCGGCATAACCCACTACAGGTGATAAAAATCTGGTTTCTCAAATGAGTTGTCAAATATCTTTCAAACTGGCGCCGGCGGTGAACCGTCAACCTGGTCACCGCCGAGAACCTCGTAGAGCTCATTTCACGCGTAAGAGTGCTCGGAGTCGAAAGAGATAGCTTCTGAAAATTGTTTTTTTTTTCGTGTCGACATGAAGATGGTTCCGCCAAGTGCTCTGATAGTAAAAGTGCGCCTACAGAGCTCATACTATGACATAGAGGCCCTCATAGTCGTTTACAGGTGCGAAAAATCTGCTTTCGCAAAATGAATTGTCAAATATCTTTCAAAAAATTGCAAAAGCACCCAAAAGTTACCACTTTGTCCTTTCTGGCCGGGTCGACCAACTAGCTCCACCCCGCGCCTGAATTCCTCTAGCTCATCGATGCCGAAGAGCTCTACGAGGTACCAAGCCTCCAGATGCTTCGCGCCTCATCATGTCTTCTAATGTTTCGGCCACTCGAGAACAGTAAAGAAATTCAGAATCATTCGGAGAACTGGGCGCCGGCGGTAAACCGTCAACCTTTGTTACCGCCGGGGGACTCGTAGAGCTTCCTGACAACATGTAATGTCGAAAAAAATTACACACAAAAAATAATTTGTCAGCCCAAGCAATTTCAGACCTCTCCGATGCAACAGCCGAACGCCCCCGGTGCTTCTGGATCGTCTTCTGCACGAGCTCTGTAGCTCTCCTACAGCCCGAGTTACGTGCGTAAATCGACAGCACCTCTCAAGATGACTCGACAATACGAATAGTTTGGCAAACCCAGCTCGAGTATCAGACCGAGTTGAGACCTCTGTACGCGACGGGCGGACGCCTCTGATGTCTCTGAATCGATTCCTGTGATTACCAGCCCTGCAGGCCCCCCTATAGCGCGAGTTAAGTGCAGGAAACCGACAGCACCTCCCAGGATGACTCGAAGAATACGAAAAGTTTCGCGGACCTAGTTCGGGCAGCAGACAGAGTTCGAAGCTCTGGATTCGAAAGGCGAACGCGCCTGATGTCTCCGAATCGATTCCAGTGATTATCAGCCATGCAGCCCCCCTACAGCCCTAGTTAAGTGCAGAGAACACACAGCATCTCTCAAGATGACTCGAACAATACGAATAGTTTCGCGATTCTAGATCGGGCAGCAGACCGAGTTGAGAGCTCAGGATTCAACAGACGAACGCGACTGATGATTCTGAATCAGATTCTGTACGTATCAGCTCTGTAGCTGTCCTGTAGCTCGAGTTAAGTACAGAAAACCGAGAGAGCCTGTCAAGATGACTCGAATAATACGAATAGGTTTGCGGTCCTAGCTCGGCTAGCAGACCGAGTTCAGACCTCTGGGTTCAACAGGCGAACGCGCCTGATCATTCTGAATCGATTAGCTGTGCTTACCAGCTCTGTAGCTGTCATGAAGCTCGAGTTATGTTCAGAAAACCGTCACCGCGTATCAAGATGACTCGAAACGGCCAATCCCGCCGGTGTGCTTTTTGGCAGTGAAAGGTACCCAATCGAGCTGAGATCAAGATGGCGAGCGGGAATAAGATCGAATATCACGGGAAAAAATACTAGAGCTCTAACGAATGGTTGAATTTCGAGAACAAAATTTTCAACCGACCAAAAGTCACCAAAAGGTCCGTCGAGATTTTCCTTGCCAACTAGCTCTCCAGCGCCCCGGAATTACTCTTAAGCTTCCAGCAATAACTGGGCGCCGGCGGTAAACCGTCAACCTTTGTTTTTGTTGCGGTTTGCGGTCCGCCACTAGAATCCGAGTCCGAATCGGCGGAGCAGTGCAACTGAGCCCCCACCATCTTAGGTAGGTCGTAGCAGAGCGCACGCCACCTTAGCAGCAGCTCTCGTCAGGGCAGCGCAGGCAGCTAGTTCACAGCACGTTACCGTGCTACCAGGAGGCAAGCTCATCGCCTCCTCGGCCACATCGTGCCAATGGAAGCTGTGCGAGCTGGTGCAGGAGGAAGAGGAGGAGGAGGAGGAGGAGGAGGAGGAGGAGATGGGAAAATCAACCTGCACGCTGGAACCCCTACCTACAACGCCAATCTGAAGCCACCACCCACCTCCACATCCTTCATTACTGACACCCCCATCGAATGCACCACGGAGAGCAGTCTTACGAGTACTGAGGAACTTATCATATGCAAACCAGCGAGTAATAGTTTGGCCACCTCTGGCCTCCCACGACAATTTATCCGCACGCTCATTACCCTCACGAAAGAAATGCTTATACAGATTCTGTCCCGATGCAGGTGAGGTCAGTCCCCATCCAGACAGCATCGATACCGTATTTTGTAGTGTTCCCACCAGTCGTACATACTGCTTGTTGCGAATCTGCCACTCACCACACATCCAGTTTACAACAGTCTTACTATCTCCCAAGATCTCCATCCCAAGACGCTCAATATTCTCACACCTCCACTCCGTTTCATTCTCAAAAGTTGCGGCAATACGTTTGCTCATCCTCTCATTCATCTCACTCTCCTCCTCCTCCTCTGCCTTCACATGTCTCACACCAGGCGGCCTGGGTAGAACAAACAAGTCGAACAAGTGTTGCATACCAATCACAGTCAGCAAATGCTTGCAGTATTTCTCACGGGACCCAGCGGAACTGTCGAATGAGAGGTACCACTCACAACCAAAGAGATCGCACAAGCACCAGTCCCACGCAGTATGTCCACGGGGGCGGCCGCCTATGTTCATGCGTGTCAGCTGCTTCCTATCTTTTACAGGCATTGCTAGAATACATGTGTCACGATGTTCCGTCCACTTCCCCCTTCCATGTAACATGGCCAGCCTAGATATCATCCATTCACGTGACATGTCCGACTCCTCAGGTATGGCAGGCTGATCATCTGGTGTACGCCGGCGACAGCCACTCGACATCTGGGATATCTGAGATACATGATATGTTTGAGAAGTCGCCGCCGCCGCCATCGCCCGAGTTTTCCTCTGACGCCGATTTGGTACCGTCTCTCCCTCCTCCTCCTCTGTGTGTGTTGTGTATCTCCTCATACGAATACTTGCAGCAACTGAGACATCCTTAGCCCAATCCCAACAACGAAATATCCATATCTGCACCGCACTTCGGAATCCAAGTCCAGCAAAACTCTGTCGTCCCGCTTTGTATCGCCTACGTTGAAACTCAGACCAGCCTTCAGTTCTCCGCTTGCGTATACCTGACATTATAGCTAGACATCTGCCTTCAAAATAGTGAACAGCAGCAATGGTAGAATAGTCGGGCGTTCTGCCCTCACAGTTGAATAATAATGCAGCAATCACTTTAGCACCTTTTGTTACCGCCGGGGGACTCGTAGAGCTTCCTGACATATACTGTCGAAATTATTTTTTTTTTTAAATAATAATAATAATAAAAAAAAAAAAAAAAAAAAAAAAAAAAAAAAAAAAAAAAAAAAAAAAAAAAAAAAAAAAAAAAAAAAAAACTTCTTCAGCCCAAGCAATTGTCTTCTGCACGAGCTCTGTAGCTCTCCTACAGCCCGAGTTACGTGCGTAAATCGACAGCAACTCTCAAGATGACTCGAACAATACGAATGGTTTGGCAAACCTAGCTCAAGTATCAGACCGACTTAACACCTCTGCATGCGACAGACGGACGCGTCTGATGTCTCCGAATCGATTCCTGTGATTACCAGCCCTGCAGCCCCCTCTACAGCTCGAGTTAAGTGGAGAAAACCGACAGCACCTCTCAGGATGACTCGAACAATACAAATAGTTTCGCGGACCTAGTTCGGGCAGCAGACAGAGTTCGGAGCTCTGGATTCGAAAAGCGGACGCGCCTGATCTCTCCGAATCGATTCCAGTGATTACCAGCCTTGCAGCCCCCCTACAGCCCTAGTTAAGTGCAGAGAACCGACAGCATCTCTCAAGATGACTCGAACAATACGAATAGTACCTCGTAGAGCTCTTCGGTATCGATGAGTTAGAGGGATTCCGGCGCGGGGTGGAGCTAGTTGGTCGACCCGGCCAGAAAGGACACAGTGGTAACTTTTGGGTGGTTTTGCAATTTGTTGAAAGATATTTGACAATTCATTTTGAGAAAGCAGATTTTTACTCCGAGAATTAATATCTTAACTTTATTCTGCGAGCAGCTCAGCTCTGCAGGCGCACTTTTACTATCGAATCACTTGGAGGAACCATCTTGATGTCGACACGAAAAAAATCAATGTTTCGCTTTTTCGAGAAATGCTTCCAGAAGCTCTCGCTTTCGACTCTGAGCGCCCTTACGCGTGAAAGGAGCTCTACGAGGTTCCCTGTGGTGACCAGGTTGACGGTTCACCGCCGGCGCCAGTTTCGCGATTCTAGATCGGGCAGCAGAACGAGTTCAGAGCTCTGGATTCAACAGACAACGGCCACTGATGATTCTGAATCAGATTCTATACGCATCGGCTCTGTAGCTGTCCTATAGCTCGAGTTAATAAGTACAGAAAACCGAGAGCATCTGTCAAGATGACTCGAATAATACAAATAATTTGCGACGCTAGCTCGGCTAGCAGACCGAGTTGAGACCTCTGGGTTCAACAGACAAACGCGCCTGATCATTCTGAATCAATTAGCTGTGCTTACCAGCTCTGTAGCTGTTCTGAAGCTCGAGTTATCTTGAAAAAACAGACAGCGCGTGACAAGATGACTCGAAACGACCGATCCCGCCGGGACGCTTTTTGGCAGTGAAAGGTACCCGATCGAGCTGAGACCAAGATGGCAGCGGGAATAAGATCGAATATCACGGGAAAAAAATACTAGAGCTCTAACGAATGGTTGAGTTTCGAGAACAAAATTTTCAGCCGACCAAAGTCACCAAAAGGTCCGTCGAGATTTTTCTTGCCAACTAGCTCTCCAGCGCCCCGGAATTACTGTTAAACTTGCTAAGGGAAGCTCTACGAGTTACTTGCTAAGGGAAGCTCTACGAGTTACTTGGTAGCGTCCATTGGCGCCGGCGGTGAACCGTCAACCTGGTCACCGCCGGGAACATCGTAGACTCATTTCACGCGCAAGAGATCTTGGAGTCGAAAGAGAGAGCTTCTGGAAGCATTTTTCGAAAAAGAGAAAAATTGATTTTTTTCGTGTCGACATTTGATAGTAAAAATTCGCCTACAGAGCTCATAAATCAGACAGTGAGGCCCTCATAGTCGTTTACAGGTGCGAAAAATCTGCTTTCTCAAATCAATTGTCGAATATCTGTCAAAAAATCGCCAAAACTGGCACCGGCGGTGAACCGTCAACCTGGTCACCGCCGGGAACCTCGCACAGCTCCTTCCACGCGTGAGAGTGCTTAGAGTCGTAAGAGAGAGCTTCTGGAGGCATTTGAGCATTCTTTTTCTCATGTCAGAATAAAGTTGGTTCCCCATGTGTTTCAGTAGTGAAAGTGCGCCTAGAGAGCTCATATTAAGACACAGAGGCCCTCATAGTCGTTTACAGGTGCGAAAAATCTGCTTTCTTAAGATGACTTGTCAAACATCTTTCAAATACTGGCGCCGGCGGTGAACTCTCAACCTGGTCACCGCCGGGAACCTCGTAGAGCTCCTCTCACTGGAAAGAGTGCAGAGAATCGACAGAGTGAAAAATAGAGATTTTTCGAAAATCTTGAGATTCGATTTTTCGATGTTCATATTCGCTCAGTTCCTTGAAATCAATGCATCGAAAGAGCTGAGCTGCTCTCTCACAGACGCTATATGTGTCGCAAGAATCTGCTTTCTCAAAAAAAAATGTCAAATATCTTTCAATTTCTCGCAAAAGCACCCAAAAGTTGCCACACGGCCGGCTGGGCCAACTAGCTTCACCCCGCGCCGGAATTCTCTACCTCATCGATGCCGAAGAGCTCTACGAGGTATTCGCAAAACCACCCAGAAGTTCCATTTTGTCCTTTCTCGCCGGATCGGCCAACTGGAACCGGCGGCACCGTCAACCAGGTTACCGCCGGGACCCTCGTAGAGCTCTTTTCTCACTCCGCGCTTTTCCGAACACATGAAGAGAGCTTCTGGAGCGAAAACGACAAATCGAAAAAACAAGTTTTCTGTTTTTATTCAACGTCGGTTCAAGTGTTTTGATAGCAATACTGCACCGACGGACCTGAAAGTTTTACTGGCGGACGCGCCATAACCTACTACAGATGCGAAAAATCTGCTTCGTTAAATGAATTGTCAAATTTTTTCAATTTTTTGTAAAACCACCGAAAAGTTACGACTTTGTCCGTCTCGCCGGGTCCGCCAACTAGCTCCACCCCGCGCCGGAATTCCTCTAGCTCATCGATGGCGAAGAGCTCTATGAGGTACCTGGAGAGAGAAGAGAACTTGGTAGCGTCCAAAACTGGAACCGGCGGTAAACACGCGAATTGACCCACTACAGGTGCGAAAAATACCGGTTCGTAGAATGAATTTATAAATCTCTGACAAAGTTTGTCCAACCGACCCAAAGTTCGCACATTGTTCGTCGGCGCCGGATCGGCCAACTGGGATCCGGCGGTAAGCCGTCAACCAGGTTCCGCCGGGACCCTCGTAGAGCTCTAAATAGACAAATGAGATCCAAGATCACAGCAGAAAAACGCTTCTCAATACCAGCTTCAGAAATCCAGAAATCTTATTTTCGGTCCTACAGGAACTGGTTCCCCGCAGTCTTTTGATCTATATAATGTAGCTAGAGCCCTAAGGATTGCACCATCGAAAGCGCCATGATTCACTGCATAGAATGAAAATTCGAATTTACAAGACGAATTTCAAAATGTCTTGCTATCTTCCAAAAACCGACCCCAGGTCATCAGATTGTCCGCCTGGGCCAGGTTGGCTAACTAGCTGTGCCCCGCGCCGGAATTCGCACATTCTTTGTCGGCGCCGGGTCGGCCAACTAGCTGCACCCCGCGCCCAAATTCCTCTAGCTCATCGATGTCGAAGAGCTCTACTGGCGCCGGCGGTGAACCGTCAACCTGGTCACCGCCGGGCACCTCGTAGAGCTCCTTTCACGCGTAAGAGTGCTTAGAGTCGAAAGAAAGCTTCTGGAAGCATTCCTCGAAAAGGGGACAAATTGATTTTTTGGCGTCGACATAAAGATGGTTGCACCAAGTGTTTTGATAGTAAAAGTGCGCCTACAGAGCTCATACTAAGACAGAGAGGCCCTCATAGTCGTTTACCGGTGCTACAAATCTGCTTTCTCAAAATGAATTGTCAAATATCTTTCAAAAAATTGCAAAACGACCCAAAAGTTACCACTTTGTCCTTTCTGGCCGGGTCGAGCAACTGGGCGCCGGCGGTAAACCGTCAACCTTTCTTACCGCCGGGGGACTCGTAGAGCTTCCTGAGAACATATATGTAAATTAACTGAAAAATAATTTTTCAGCCGAAGCAATTTCAAACCTCTGATGCAACAGCCGAACGCCCCCGATGCTTCTGGATTCTCTTCTGCACGAGCTCTCTAGCTCTCCTACAGCCCAAGCTTCGTGCATAAATCGACAGCATCTCTCAAGATGACTCGAACAATACAATTAGTTTGGCAAACCTAGCTCGAGTATCACATCAAGATCAGACATCTGCATGCGACAGGCGGACGCGTCCGATGTCTCTGAACCGAGATGTGATTACCAGCGCTACAGCCGCCCTGAAGCCCGAGTTAAGTGCAGGACAGCACCACTCCACATGACTTGACAATACGAATAGTTTTGCGGGCCTAGTGCGTGCAACGGACAGAGTTCAAAGCTCTGAATTCGGAAGGCGGACGCGCCTGATGTTCCGAATCGATTCCAGTTACCAGCCATGCAGCTCCCCCCCCCCCCCCCACAGCCCGAGTTAAGCACAGAGAACCGACAGCATTTCTCAAGATGACTCGAACCATACGAATAGTTTTGCGATTCTAGATTGGGCAGCAGACCGAGTTCAGAGCTCTGGATTCAACAGACGACGGCCACTGATGATTATGAATCGGATTATGTACGTATCAGCTTTGTAGCTGTGCTCTAGCTCGAGTTAAGTACAGAAAACCGAGAGCGTCTGTCAGATCACTGGAATCATACGAATAGATTTGCAGACCTAGCTCGACTAGCACACCGGGTTCAGACCTCTGGGTTCAACAGGCGAACGCGCCTGATCATTCTGAATCCATAAGCTGTGCTGAACAGCTCTCTAGCTGCCCTGAAGCTCGAGTTATCTTCAGAAAACCGTCACTGCGTATCAAGATGACTCGAAGCGGCCGATCCCGCCATGACGCTTTTCGATAGTAATACCCACCCGATCGAGCTGGTATCAAGATGGCGAGCCGCAGTGAGATCATGGATCACGGAAACAAGTACTAGAGCTTTAACGAATGGTCAGATTTCGAGAACATATTGTTCACTCGAGCCAAAGTGAAAAGTCCAGTCGAGATTTTTCGAGCCAACTAGCCTGCCAGCGTTTTCGAATTACTCTTAAACTTCGTCGCTCCGCTCTCAGGGAAGCTCTACGAGTCACTAGCTCCACTGCGCCGGAATCCCTCCAGCTCAGCAATGCCGAAGACCTCTACGAGGTACAAGGTACCCGAAGAGCACGGAGGAGAGAGAGTAAAAAACTGGCGCCGACGGTGAACCGTCAACCTAGTCACCGCCGGGAACCTCGTAGAGCCTTTTCCACGTGTAAAAGCGCTGAGAGTCGAAAGAGTGAGCTTCTGGAGGTAATTCTCGAAAAATTGAACATTGTTCTTTTTATGTCGAAACAGAGTTGGTTCCCCCAAGTGTTTCTAGTGAGAGTGCGCCCAGAGAGCTCATATTAAGATGCTGAGTATTATAACCTTTGATAGATGCGGAAAATATGCTTTTGCAAATGAATTGTCAAATATCTTTCAAATATTTCCAAACCACCGAAAAGTTATCACTTTCTCATTTCTGGCCGGCCAACTAGCTCAACCCCGCGCCGGAATTCCTCTAGCTCATCGATAACTGGCGCCGGCGGTGAACCGTCAACCTGGTCACCGCCGGGAACCTCGTAGAGCTCCTTTCACTCGTAAGAGTGCTCGGAGTCGAAAGAGAGAGCTTCTGGAAGCATTTCTTGAAAAAAAGAAAAATTGATTTGTTTTTCGTGTCGACATGAAATTGGTTCCGCCAAGTGTTTTGATAGTGGAAGTGCGCCTACAGAAATCATAGTAAGACAGAGAAACCCTCATAGTCGTGTACAGGTGCAAAATCTGCTTTGTCAAATAAATTCTCAAATATCTTTCAAAAACAATGCAAAACCACACCGCCGGGGGACTCGTAGAGCTTCCTAGCTCGACTTCAGTTGAGAACCTCTGAATGCGACGCGCCTGTCAAGATGACTCGAATAATACGAATATATTTGCGCACCTAGCTCGGCTAGCAGACCGAGTTCAAACCTCTGGGTTCAACAGGCGAACGCGCCTAATCATTCTGGATCTATTAGATGTGCTGACCAGCTCTGTAGCATCCCTGGAGCTCGAGTTATCTTGAGAAAACCGTCACCGTATATCAAGATGACTTGAAACGGCCGATCCCGCCACAGTGCGTGTCGATAGTAATATTCACCCGATCGAGCTGAGATCAAGATGGCGAGCGGGAATAATATCGAATATTATGGGAAAAACTACTAGAGTCCTAACGAATTGTCAAATTTCGAGGACTAAATTTTCAACCGACCAAAAGTTGTCAAAAGTTTCATCGAGATTTTTCGAGCCAACTAGCTCTAGAGCGCGCCGGAACTACTCTTAGCTTCCAGCAATAACTGGCGCCGGCGGTGAACCGTCAACCTGGTCACCGGCGGGAACCTCGTAGAGCTCCTAGCACTCGTAAGAGTGCTCGGCATCGAAAGAGAGGGCTTCTGGGA
Organism: Prorocentrum cordatum; assembly: GCA_963575745.1. Classification (NCBI taxonomy): domain Eukaryota; class Dinophyceae; order Prorocentrales; family Prorocentraceae; genus Prorocentrum; species Prorocentrum cordatum. The sequence goes on from CAUYUJ010016302.1 coordinate 265,871, forward strand.
TAATTTCTCGAAAAAGAGAAAACATGATTTTTTCGTGTCGACATGAAGTTGGTTGCGCCAAGTGTTTTGAGAGTGACAATGCCTCTAGAGAGCTCATATTAAGACGCAGAGGCTCTCGAAGTCGTTTACAGGTGCGAAAAATCTGCTTTCTCAAAATGAATTGTCAAAGATCTTTCAAATATTCGCAAAACTACCCAAAAGTTGCCACATTGTCCGCCTCGGCCGGGTGGGCCAACTAGCTTCACCCCACGCCGGAATTTCTCTAGCTCATCGATGCCGAAGAGCTCTACGAGGTACTGGGAACCGGCGGTAAATCGTCAACCAGGTTATCGCCAGGCACCTCGTAGAGCTCTTTCGTTCCAGCGCTTCCCGGAACACATCAAAAACACTTCTCAAGCGAGAGCCCAACAATTAAAAGAAACGCGATTTTTCAGTGTCCATCCGAAATCGGTTCCTGCAAGTCTTTCGATAGTAATATCGCAGCTACGGACCTGAAAATTTTACTGGCAGACGCGTCATAACCCACTACACGTGAGAATAATCTGGTTTCTCAAAATGAATTGTCAAATATCTTTCAAATCTTAGCAAAACCGGCCGAAAGTCATCACATTGTCTTTTAATGCCCGGTCGGCCAACTGGACGCCGGCGGTAAACCGTCAACCTTGGTTACCGCCGGGAGACTCGTAGAGCTTCCAGCTCGACTGAAGTTGAGAACACCAAGCACTTACCAACATTCCGACTCATAGTAAATAGTTTGTGACCTCTCAATGCGACAGGCGGATGCGTCCGATGTCTGCGAGTCGACTCCTGTCATTACCAGCCCTCCAGCCCCTCTACAGCCGGAGTTGAGTGCAGAAACTGTCAGCACCTCTGAGGATGACTCCAACAATACAATCGCAGACCTAATTCGGGCAGCAGACCGAGTTCCGATCTGGATTCGACAGGCGGACGCGTCTGATGTCTTCGAATCGATTCCTGTGACCACCAGCACTCTAGCTCCCCTCAGCGAGAGTTGAATGAAGGAAACCGAGAGCACTTCTCAAGATGGTTCGAGCTATACGAATAGTTTCGTGATCCTAGATTGGGCAGCAGACCGAAATCAGAGCTCTGAATTCGACAGAGAAACGCAACTGACGATTCTGAATCGGTTTCTGTAGATATCAGCTCTGTAGTTGTCCTACGAGTTAAGTGCAAAAAAAAAAAACAAAAAAAAAAACGAGAGTTCTTGTCAAGATGACTTGAATAATACGAATGGGTTTGCAGACCTAGCTCGGCTAGCAGTCCGAGTTCAGACCTCTGGATTCAACAGACGAACGCGCCTGATGATTCTGAATGCGATAGGTGTGCTCACCAGCTCTGTAGCTGCCCTGAAGCTCGAGATATGTTCAGAAAACCGAGGGCGTCTATCCAGATGACCCAAATAATACGAATAGGTTTCCGGACCTAGCAGGCGAACGCGCCTAATGATTCTGAATGTGTGCTTACCAGCTCTGTCGCTTCCCTACAGCTCGAGTTACATAATACCGACAACGGGTATCAGGATGACTCGAAACGGCCGTTCCCGCCACAGTGCTTTTTGGCAGTAAAAGGTACCCGATCGAGCTGAGATCAAGATGGCGAGCGGAAATAAGATCGAATATCACGGGAAAAACACTAGAGCTCTAACGAATAGTCAAATTTCGAGAAAGAAATGTTCAACCGAGCAAAAGTCAGCAAAAGTTCCGTCGAGATTGTTCTTGCCAACTAGCTCTCCAGCGCTCCGGAATTACTCTAAAGCTTTCAGCAATAACTTGCTAAGGCAAGCTCTACGAGTTACTAGCTTAGGGAAGCTCTACGAGTCACTAGCTCCACCTGCGCCCGAATTCCTCAAAGCTTAGCTTCGCGGAGCTCTACGATGTACTTGTAAGCGTCCAAAACCCGGATAGCGGAGCCAGGCGCGGAGCGCGAAGCGCTCGAAAACGCCGCATGTGCGGGACGCAAGAAATCTCGCAGGAGACGCTAGCAGAGGCGCCGTTTACGATGCGTGGGGCCCTGTAAGCGCACAAGGAGGATCTGCCTAGGAGCCTGGAAGAACTGCCGAAGCTCTTCCGAAGCTCTGCCGAAGCGTTGTGCGCTCACTGGAGCCACGCGTATTGGGAAACGCTACTGGCGCCGGCGGTGAACCGTCAACCTGGTCACCGCCGGGAACTTCGTAGAGCTCAGTTCACGCGTTAGAGTGCTCGAAGTCGAAACAGAGAGCTTCTGGAAGCATTTCTCGAAAAAAAAAAATGTATTTTTTTTCGTGTCGACATGAAGATGGTTCCTCCAAGTGTTTTGATAGTGAAAATGCACCTAGAGAGCTCATACTAAGACAGAGAGGCTCTCATGGTCGTTCACAGGTGCGAAAAATCTTTCTCAAAATAAATTGTTAAATATCTTTCAAAAAAATGCAAAATCATTCAAAAGTTACCACTTTCTTCCTCGCCGGGTCGAGCAACTAGCTCCACCCCGCGCCGGAATTCCTCTAGCTCATCTACGACGAAGAGCTCTACGGGGTAAGCAGCCACGCTCCCAGACACGCTGCAACCTCTGGCAATCTGCTGCGAGAATCGTGGACCGGCGGTGGTGGGCGTGTCTCCCTCAGCACCCACCTCCGGCTTCTTACTGGCGCCGGCGGTGAACCGTCAATGGTCAGCCGGGAACCTCGTAGAGCTCAGTTTATGCGAAAGAGTGCTCGGAGCCGAAAGAGAGAGCTTCTCGAAGCATTTCTCGAAAAAGAGAAACATTGTTTTTTTTCCGTGTCGACATGAAGACGGTTGCGCCAAGTGTTTTGATAGTAAAAGTGCCCTACAGAGCTCATATTCAGACTGGGCGCCGGCGGTAAACCGTCAACCTTTCTTACCGCCGGGGGACTCGTAGAGCTTCCTGACAATATATAATGTGAAAAGAATTTCAGAGAACGACTAGTTTTCCAGCCCAAGCGATTATAGACCTCTCAAGATGACTCTAACAAAACAAACGAACAGTTTTCCAATCGAGGTCGAGTATGAAACCGAGTTCAGACCTCTGAATGCGACAGGCGGACGCGTCTGATGTCTGCGGATCGATTCCTGTGATTACCAGCTCTGCAGCCCCCCATACAGCCTGAGTTAAGTGCAGAAAATCGAGAGTACCTCTCAGGATGACTCGAATAATACAACAGTTTCGCGGATCTCGTTCGAGCAGCACACCGAGTTCCGAGCTCTCGGTTCGACGAACGGACGCGCCTGATGTCTCGAAATCGATTCCTGTGACCAGCAGCACTGTAGCCCCCCAGCACGATTCAAGTACAGAAAACCGAGAGCACTTCTCAAGATGACTCGAACAATACAAATAGGTTCGCGAACCTAGCTCGGGAAGCAGGCCGAGGTCAGAGCTCTTGATTCAACAGATGAGCGCGCCTGAAAATTCTGAATCGATTCCTGTGATTATCAGCTCTGTGGCTGCCCTACAGATCGAGTTAAGTACAAAAACCGAGAGCGGCTGCTACAATGACTCGAATAATACGAATAGGTTTGCGACCCTAGCTCGGCTAGCAGACCGAGTTCAGACCTCTGGATTCAAGAGGCGAACGCGTCTGATCATTCTGAATGCATTAGCTGTGCTGACCAGCTCTGTCCTGAAGCTCGAGTTATCTTGAGAAAACCGACAGCGCGTATCAAGATGACTCGAAACGGCCGTTCCCGCCTGCCTGCTTTTTGGCCTTCAAAGTCACCCGATCGAGCTGAGATCAAGATGGCGAGCGGGAATAAGATCATATATCATGGGAAAACATACTAGAGCTCTAACGAATGTTCAAATTTTGAGAACAAAATTTTCAACCGACCAAAAGTCAGCAAAAGTTCCGTCGAGATGTTCTTGCCAACTAGCTCTCCAGCTCCCCGGAATTACTCTTAAGCTTCTAGCAATAACTTGCTAAGGGAAGCTCTACGAGTTACAGAGAGGCCCTCATAGTCGTTTACAGGTGCGAAAAATCTGCTTTCTCAAATGAATTGTCAAATATTTTTGAAAAAAATCGCGAAACCATCAAAAGTTATCACATTGTCTGCCTCGGCCGGATCGGCCAACTTAGCTCCACCCCGCGCCGGAATTCCTCTAGCTTATCGATGCCGAAGACTCTACGAGGTATTTGAAACCCTCAGCTCTCCAAGGAGCTATCCGGGAACTTGCTAGCGGAAACTCTACAAGTTAGTTACCACTTTATCCTTTCTGGCCGGGTCGATTGTAAGCGTCCAACTTGTGAGCGTCCACTTTTCAGCGTCCGAAACCCGGATAGCCAGGCAAGGTGCGGAGCGCAGAGCGCTCCAAAGCGCGGCACGGCGACCTCTGCAGGCTGCGCGGGGCGCTCGAAACCTCGCAGGCGACGCTGCGAGGGCGTCTTTTCCGACGCGCAGGGCTCTCCGAAACCTACCACGACACCTCTGCCTAGGAGCCTGCGAGCCCAGGCGGGGCTCTGCCGAAGCTCTGCCGAAGCGTTGCGCGCACCATGGAGCCACGGGTATTCGGAAACGCTAGGAAGCCACGCTCGCGGACCCGCTGCAACCTCCGGTAACACGCTGCCAGGAACGTGAACTGCCGTGGAAGAGCTCCTGGCGGGCACCACCCACATCCGGCCTCGTAAACCCACAGCTCCCCGAGGAGCTATCCGGGAGAAGAAGGACAGACACCGGAAGGCCTTCCTGGCGAGACCGCGGAAGTTCTCGTGAAGCTCCTCTGCGGCTCTGGCGGCTGAAGCGCTGCCAGGAACGCTTCAACGCGTGCCTCAATGCGTGCAGGCACACGTGGACGCTTCCCGGAGACTCTCCCGGACCCGCTGCCGGACGGGCGAACTGCTGCGAAGATCGTGGACCGGCGAAGATGGGCTGCTGGCGGGCACCAACACCGCCCGGCTTCAAATCGGAACCTTCTAGTTCTCAGAGAGCTCTCCGGGAAATTTCATTCTCGAGCGGCCTGCGGGGCCCCCCTGGCACGCTGCGGAAGCGCTGCCAGAAACTCTCCCATGCGTGCCTGCGCGCATGCAGGCACGCGTGGAAGCGCCGGAAGCTCTCCCCGACACGCTGCCTGCGAGGCCTGTGGACCGCCGTGAAGGAGCTCTTGGCGGCCACCACAACCGTCCGGCTTCTAATCTTGAACCCTTTAGCTCTCAGCAAGCTGGCCGGGAAGCGTCGGGCAACTAGCTCCACCCCGCGCCGGAACTGGACGCCGGCGGTAAACCGTCAACCTTGGTTACCGCCGGGAGACTCGTAGAGCTTCCAGCTCGACGAAGTTGAGAACACCGAGGACCTACCAACATTCCGACTCATAGTAAATAGTTTGTGTCCTCTCAATGCGACAGGCGGACGCGTCTGATGTCTGCGAGTCGACTTCTATCATTACCAGCCCTGCAGCCTCCCTACAGCCCGAGTTGAGTGCAGAAAACTGACAACACCTCTCAGGATGACTCCAACAATACAGTAGTTTCGCAGACCTAATTTAGGCAGCAGACGAGTTCCGAGCTCTGGTCTTCGCAGGCAGATGCGCCTGATGTCTCTAAATCGATTGCTTTCCCCAGCAGCACTGTAGCCTCCCCCCAGCACGAAATACCGACAGCACTTCTCAGAATGACTCGCAATACGAATAGTTTTGCGAACCTAGCTCGGGCAGGAGGCCAAGTTCAGTGCTCTCGAGTCAACAAACAAAGGCGCCTGAAGATTGTCAATAGTCTGTGACTACGAGCTCTGTTGCTGCCCTACGGCTCGAGTTAAGTACAGAAAACCAAGGGCGCCTCCAAATAATACGAATAGGTTTGCGGACCTAGCTCGGCTAGCAGACCGAGTTCAGACCTTTAGATTTAACAGGCGAACGCGCCTAATGATTCTGACTGCGATAGATGTGCTTGCCAGCTCTGTAGCTGTCTTACAGCTCGAGTTAAGACCAGAAAACCGAGAGTTTCTGTCAATATGACTCGAATAATACGAACAGGTTTCCGGATCTAGCTCGGCTCACAGACCGAGTTCAGACCTCTGGGTTCAACAGGCGAACGCGCCTAATCATTCTGCATGCATAAGCTGTGCTCAACAGCCCTGTAGCTGCCCTAGAGCTCGAGTTATGTTCAGGAAAACAACAGCGCGTGTCAAGATGACTCGAAACGGCAGTTCCCGCCACAGTGCTTTTTGGCCTTCAAAGTTACCCGATCGAGATGAGATCAAGATGGCGAGCGGGAATAAGATCGAATATCACGGGAAAAAATACTAGAGCTCTAACGAATGGTCAAATTTCGAGAACAAAATTTTCAACCGACCAAAAGTCAGCAAAGGGTCCGTCGAGATTTTTCGTGCCAACTAGCTCTGGGGCGCGCCTGGATTACTCTTAGCTTCCAGCTATAACTAGCTAAGGGATGCTCTACGAGTTATTTCTCTACCGCCGAAGAGCTCTACGAGATTGTTGGTAGCGTCGAAAACCCGAAGAGCAACTTGTAAGCGTCCAACTGGGCGCCGGCGCTAAACCGTCAACCTTTGTTACCGCCGGAGGAGTCGTAGAGCTTCCTGACAACATATACTGTCGAAAAAAATTGCAGAGAACGAATAGTTTTTGAGCCCAACTCGAGTATCAGATCGAGTTCAGACCTCTGAATGCAGGCCGCCTGAAACGATGCGCGGGACGCTGGAAACCTCGCATGAGACGCTTGCAGGGGCGCCGTTTACAATGCGTGGGGCTCCGCAAAGCGCGCAAGGAAGATCTGCCTAGGTGCCTGGAAGAACTGCCGAAGCTCTTCCGAAGCTCTGCCGAAGCGCTTCGCGCACCCTGGAGCAACGCGTATTGGGAAACTGGGCGCCGGCGGTAAACCGTCAACCTTGGTTACCGCCGGGGAACTCGTAGAGCTTCCAAGCTCGACTTAAGTTGAGAAAACCGAGAGCACCTACCAACATTCTAACTTATAGTGAATATTTTTTGACCTCTGAATGCGACAAGCGGGCGCGTCTGATCGGACCGAGTTCAGACCTCTCAATGCAACAGGCGAACGCGTCTGATCTCTGCGAATCGACTCATGTGATTAGCGTTGCAGCCCCCCTACGGCCCGTGTTAAGTGCAGAAAACCGACAGCATCTCTCAGGATCACTAGAATAATATAATAGTTTCGAAGACCTGTTTCGAGCAGCAGACCAAGTTCTGAGACCGAGTTCAGACCTCTGGAGTCAAGAGGCGAACGCGCCTGATGATTCTGAGTGCGATAGGTGTGCTTGCCAGCACTGTAGCCCTGCAGCTCGAATTAAGTACAAAATACCCACCACGCGTATCAAGTTGACTCGAATAATACAAATAGGTTTGCAAACCTAGCTCGGCTAGCAGACCGAGTTCAGACCTATGGATTCAACAGACGAACGCGCCTGATGATTCTGAGTGCGATAGATGTGCTTATCAGCACTGTAGCTGCCCTACAGCTTGAGTTAAGAACAAGATAGCGACAACGCGTATCACGTTGACTCGAATAATACGAACAGATTTGCGGACCTAGCTCGGCTAGCAGGCCTATGGCTTCAACAGGCTTACGCGCCTGATGATTCTGAGTGCGATAGGTGTGCATACCAGCACTGTAGCTGCCCAACAGCTCGAGTTAAGTAGGAAATACCGACAATGCGTATCAAGCTGACTCGAATAATACGAATAGGTTTGCGGACCTAGCTCGGCTAGCAGACCGAATTCAGACCTATGGATTCAACAGGCGAACGCGCCTGATCATTCTGCATGCATAAGCTGTGCTTACCAGCTCTGTAGCTGTCCTAAAGCTCGAGTTATGTTCAGAAAACCGTCAGCGCGTATCAAAATGACGCGAAACGGCCAATCCCGCCACAGTGCTTTTCAATAGTAATATTCACCCGATCGAGCTGAGATCAAGATGGCGAGCGGGAATAAGATCGAATATCACGGGAAAAAATAATAGAGCTCTAACGAATGGTCAAATTTCGAGAACAAATTTTTCAACCGAGCAAAAGTTGTCAAAAGTCCCGTCGAGATTTTTCGAGCCAACTAGCTCTGGAACGCGCCGGAATTACTCTTAGCTTCCAGCAATAACTTGCTAAGGGAAGCTCTACGAGTTACGCTAGGACTGGGCGCCGGCGGTAAACCGTCAACCTTGGTTACCGCCGGGGGACTCGTAGAGCTTCCTAACTCGACAGTTAAGAAATCTGACAGCACTTACCAACAATTTGACTTATAGTGAATAGTTTTTGACCTCTAAATTCGACAGACGGACGCGTCTCATGTCTGCGAATCGACTTCTGTCATGACCAGCCTTGCAGCCCCCCTACAGCCCGAGTTAAGTGCAGAAACCCGACAGCACCTCTCAGGATGACTCGAACAATAAGAATAGTTTCGCGAATCTAGTTCGAGCAGCAGACAGAGTTCAGAGCTCTTTATTCGACATGCGGACGCGCCTGATGTCTTCAAATCGATCCCAGTGATTACCAGCCATGCAGCCCCCCCTAGAGCCCGAGTTGAGTCCAGATAACCGACATTATCTTGCAAGCGACTCGAACGATACGAATAGTTTCGCGATTCTAGATCGGGCAGCAGACCGGATTCAGAGCTCTGGAGTCGACAGACAAACGCAAATGATCATTCTGAATTGCTGCCTCTGACTATGAGCTCTGTAGCTTTTCTACAGCTCGAGTTAAGTGCGGAAAACCGAGCGGTTCTGTCAAAATGACTCGAATAATACGAGCAGGTTTGTGGCCCTAGCTCGGCTAGCAGACCGAGTTCAGACCTCTGGGTTCAACAGGCAAACGCGCCTGATCATTCTGCATGCATTAGCTGTGCTCACCAGCTCTGTAGCTGCCCTAGAGCTCGAGTTATGTTCAGAAAACCGTCAGCGCATATGAAGATGACTCAAGACGGCCGATCCCGCCACAGTGCTTTTCGATAGTGATATTCACCCGATCGAGCTGAGATCAAGATGGCGAGCGGGAATAAGATCGAATATCACGGGAAAAAATACTAGAGCTCTAACGAATGTTCAAATTTTGAGAACAAAATTTTCAACCGAGCAAAAGTTGTCAAAAGTTCAGTCGAGATTTTTCGAGCCAACTAGCTGTGGGGCGCGCCGGAATTACTCTTAGCTTCCAGCTATAACTAGCTCAGGGAAGCTCTACGAGTTAAGCCACGCTCGCGGACCCGCTGCCGGTTCCGGCAAGTTCCTGCGGGGATCGTGGACCGGCGGAGGTGGGCGTGTGCTCCTCACCACCCACCGCCGGCTTCTTATCTGAAATCTTCAGCTCTCCAGGGAGCTATCCGGGAACGACCTCTGCCAGGCCGCCTGAAACGATGCGCGGGACGCTGGAAACCTCGCAGGAGACGCTTGCAGGGGCGCCGTTTACGATGCGTGGGGCCCTGCAAAGCGCGCAAGGAAGATCTGCCTAGGAGCCTGGAAGGACTGCCGAAGCTCTTCCGAAGCTCTGCCGAAGCGCTTCGCGCACCCTGGAGCCACGCGTATTGGGAAACGCTAGGAAGCCACGCTCCCGGACCCGCTGCCGGTTCTGGCAAGTTCCTGCGGGGATCGTGGACCGGCGGAGGTGGGCGCGTGCTCCTCACCACCCACTGCCGGCTTCTTATCTGGAGCCCTCGGCTCTCCAAGGAGCTATCCGGGAAAAACCCGGATAGCGAGGCAAGGCGCGGAGCGCAGAGCGTTCCAAAGCGCGGCACGGCGACCTCTGCCTGGCCGCCTGGAACGATGCGTGGGGCGCTGGAAACCTCGAAGGAGACGCCTGCGAGGGCGTCTTTTACGACGCGCGGGGCAGCTGTGAAACCTACCACGACATCTCTTCCTAGGAGCCTGCGAGCACTGGCGAAGCTCTGCCGAAGCTCCGCCGAAGCGCTTCGCGCACCCTTGAGCCACGCGTTTTGGGAAACGCTAGGAAGCCACGCCCCCGGACCCGCTGCAACCTCCGGCAACTCGCTGCGAGGATCGTTGACCGGCAGAAGTGGGCGTGTCCCCCTTACCACCCACCTCCGGCTTTGTCTCTGAAACCCTTAGCTCTCCAAGGAGCTATCCGGGAACCAACATGTAAGCGTCCAAAACCCGGATAGCGAGGCAAGGCGCGGAGCGCAGAGCGTTCCAAAGCGCCGCACGGCGACCTCTGCCAGGCCGCCTGGAACGATGCGTGGGGCGCTGGAAACCTCGCAGGAGACGCCTGCGAGGGCGTCTTTTACGACGCGCGGGGCTCTGTGAAACCTACCACGACACCTCTGCCTAGGAGCCTGCGAGCACTGGCGAAGCTCTGCCGAAGCTCTGCCGAAGCGCTTCGCGCACCCTTGAGCCACGCGTACTGGGAAACGCTAGGAAGCCACGCTCCCGGACCCGCTGCAACCTCCGGCAACTCGCTGCGAGGATCGTGGACCGGCAGAAGTGGGCGTGTCCCCCTCACCACCCACCTCCGGGTTCTTCTCTGAAACCCTTAGCTCTCCAAGGAGCTATCCGGGAACTTGGTAGCGTTCAAAACCCGGAGAGCAAAGAAAACACACACCGGAAAACCTCCCTGGCAAGCCCACGGAAGCTCGCGTTAAGCTCTTCTGGGGCCCGGGGGGGCTCCCCGGCAGCGCTTCCGAAGCGCTGCCAGAACCGCTTCCACGCGTGCCTGCACGCGTGCGGGCACGCGTGGAAGCTTGCCGGACGCTCTCCCGGACCAGCTGCCGGCTCGAACGACCTGCTGCGAGAATTCTTGACCGGCGGAGATGGGCTGCTGGCGGGCACCACCACCGTCCGGCTTCTAATCTTAAACCCTTTAGCTCCCAGCGAGCTCTCCGGGAACTTAAGTGGCGTCCAAAACCCGGAGAGCAAAGAAAACATACACCGGAAAACCTCCCTTGCAAGCCCACGGAAGCTCGCGTAAAGCTTATCTGGGGCTCTGGGGGGCTCCCCGGCAGCGCTTCCGAAGCGCTGCCAGAACCGCTTCCACGCGTGCCTGCACGCGTGCGGGCACGCGTGGAAGCTTGCCGGAAGCTCTCCCGGACCAGCTGCCGGCTCGAACGACCTGCTGCGAGAATTCTGGACCGGCGGAGATGGGCTGCTGGCGGGCACCACCACCGTCCGGCTTCTAATCTTAAACGCTTTAGCCCTCAGCGAGCTCTCCGGGAACTTGGTAGCGTTCAAAACCCGGAGAGCCAAGAGAACACACACCGGAAAACCTTCCTGGCAAGCCCACGGAAGCTCGCGTGAAGCTCTTCTGGGGCTCTGGGGTGCTCCCCCGCAGCGCTTCCGAAGCGCTGCCAAAAACGCTTCCACGCGTGCCTGCACGCGTGCGGGCACGCGTGGAAGCTTGCCGGAAGCTCTCCCGGACCCGTTGCCGGCTCAAACGACCTGCTGCGAGATTTCTTGACCGGCGGAGATGGGCTGCTGGCGGGCACCACCACCGTCCGGCTTCTAATCTTAAACCCTTTAGCTCTCAGCGAGCTCTCCGGGAAACTAGCTCCACCCCGCGCCGGAATTCCTCTAGCTTATCGACGCCGAAGAGCTCTAAGAGGTACGAAGAGCTCTACGAGGTTTTTTCCTGGCAAGCCCACGGAAGCTCTGGTGAAGCTTTTCTGGGGCTCTGGGGGCCGCCCTGCAGCATCTCTGAAGCGCTGGCAAGAACGCTTCCACGCGTGCCTGGACGCGTGCAGGCACGCGTGGACGCGTGCGGGAAGCTCTCCCGGATCAGCTGCCGGCTCAGGCGAGGTGCTGCGAGGATCGTGGAGCGGCGGAGATGGGCTGCTGGCGGGTACCACCACCGCCCAGCTTCTAATCTCGAACCCTTTAGCGCTCAGAGAGCTCTCCGGGAATCTCGGAGACGGACCTTGGCAAGCCCGCCTGGGGCGCTGCGGAAGCGCTGCCAGAAACGCCTCCACGCGCGTGAAAGCTTACCGGAAGCTCTCCCGGACACATTGCCGGGTCGAAAAAGCCTCTGCCGGGATTCTGGAAAAATCGCGAAACCACTCAAAAGTTGTCACTTGGTGGCGTCCAAAACCCGGAGAGCAAAGAGGACACACACCGGAAAGCCTTCCGGGCACGCCCATGGAAGCTCTCTGAAGCTCTTCTGGGGCTTTGGGGGCCTCCCTGCAGAGACTCTGAAGCGCTGCCAGGAACGTTTCCACGCGTGCCTGCACGCGTGCAGGCACGCGTGGACGCTTGCCGAAAGCTCTCCCAGACGCGCTGCCGGGTCGGGCGAGTCGCTGCGAGGATCGTGGAGCGGCGGAGATGGGCTGCTGGCGGGCACCACCACCGCCCGGCTTCTAATCTAAAACCCTCTAGCTCTCAGAGAGCTCTCCGGGAACATTGTCCTTTCTGGCCGGGTCGGTCAACTAGCTCCACCCCGGGCCGGAATTCCTGTAGCTCATCGATGACGAAGAGCTCTACAAGGTACTTGGTACCATCCAAAACCCGGAGAGCGAGGAGGCCCCCTGGGGCCCTCTTGAAGCGCTTCGAAGGCACTGCCAGGCACGCCTCCATGCGTGCCTGCACGCGTGCCGGCACACATGGACGCGCGCCCTCCTGCAATGCTCTGTCAAACCCTCCTGGGGCGCCTGCTGAGCACTGTCAACCTTTTCTGAAGCGATCTTGAATTGCTGCGGACCCGCTGCCGGGCCGGGCGAGTTGCTGCGGGGATCGTGGAGCGGCGGAGATGGGTTGCTGGCGGGCACCACCACCGTCCGGCTTCTAATCTAAAACCCTCTAGCGCTCAGAGAGCTCTCCGGGAAAAACCCTGAGAGCAAAAGGCAAACGCACCAGAAAGCTTTCCTGGCGGGCCCTCCAACGCTCTCGTGAAGCTCTTCTGGCGCTCTGGGTGGCTCCCTGCAGCGCTGCTGAAGCGCTGCCAGAAATGCTTCCATGCGTGCCTGCAAGCGTGCAGGCCCGCGTGGAAGCTTGCCGGAAGCTTTCCCGGACGCGTTGCCGGGTCAGGCGAGCCGCTGCGGGGAACGTGGGCCGCCGCGGAGAAGCTCTTGGCGGGCACAACCACCGTCCGGCTTCTAATCTTAAACCCTTTAGCTCTCAGCGAGCTGTCCGGGAAAAACAACGCTGGATACGAATAGTTTGTGAACCGTCCTCCGATAGCGAACCGCAAACGCTCCTGATGCTTCTGGATTGGTTTCTCTACGTACCAGCCCTGTAGCCTCCCTGCCCAGAGAGAGAAGAGCCCCTCGGGACGGGGGATCTTTCCTGGAGAGCTCCCGGGGGCTCCTCAGAAGTGCTTGTGAAGCGCTGCCAGGAACGCTTCCACGCGTGCCTGCACGCGTGTCGGCACGCGTGAACGCATGCCGGAAGCTCTCCCGGACCCGCTGCCGGGACGAGCGAGTTGCTGCGAGGACAGTGGACGGGCAAAGATGGGCTGCTGGCGGGCACCACCACCGTCCGGCTTCTAATCTAAAACCTTTTAGCTCTCAGCGAGCTCTCCGGGAAAAGCACCAGAAACCTATCCTGGCGAGCCCTCGAACGCTTTCGTCAAGCTTTTCTGGCGCTCTGGGATGCTCCCGTGCAGCGCTTCCGAAGCGCTGCCAGAAACGCTTCCATGCGTGCCTGCACGTGTGCAGGCTCGCGTGGAAGCTTGCCGGAAGCTCGCCCGGACCCGTTGCGGGCTCAGGCGAGTCGCTGCGGGGAACGTGGACCGCCGCAGAGAAGCTCCTGGCGGACACAACCACTGTCCGGCTTCCAATCTTAAACCTTTTAGTTTTCAGCGCTTCGGCGACGCCTGCACGCGGGCCTGCACACGTGCACGCACGCGTGGACGCGTGCCCGAAGCGCTCCCGGACCCGCAGAGCTCTAGTATTTTTTCCCGTGAAATTCCCGGAGAGCTCGCTGAGAGCTAAAGGGCTTAAGATTAGAAGCCGGACGGTGGTGGTGCCCGCCAGGAGCTCCTCCACGGCGGTCCACAGGCCTCGCAGAAACTTCGGCGACCCGGCAGCGCGTCCTGGCGAGCTTCCGGCAAGCTTCCACGCATGCCTGCATGCGCGCAGGCACGCATGGAAGCGTTTGTGGCAGCCCCTCCGCAGCGCTCCCGGGGGGCCCTCAAGGCCCTCCAGGAAAGATTTCCCGTCCCCGAGATTCTCTTTTCTCTCCGGGTTTTGGGCGCTGCCATTCGATTTCATTCCCGCTCGCCATCTTGATCTCAGCTCGATCGGGTACCTTTCACTGCCAAAAAGCGTCCAGGCGGGATCGGCCGTTTCGAATCATCTTGATACGCGCTGTCGGTTTTCTTGAGATAACTCGAGCTTCAGGAGAGCTACAGAGCTGGTAAGCACAGCTAATCGATTCAGAATGATGAGGCGCATTTGCCTGTTGCTCTGGCAGCCCTCGGAAGCGTTTCTGCCAGCCTTTCCGCAGCGCTCCAGGGGGGCCCTCAAGGCCCTCCAGGAAAGATTCCTGGAGAGCTCGCTGAAAGCTAAAGGGTTTAAGATTAGAAGCCGGACGGTGGTGGTGCCCGCCAGGAGCTCCTCCACGGCGGTCCACATTCCTCGCAGCGACTCGCCCGGCCCGGCAGCGGGTCCGGGAGAGCTTCCAGCAAGCTTCCACGCGTGCCTGCACGCGTGCAGGCACGCGTGGAAGCGTTTCCGGCAGCGCTTCGGCAGCGCTGCAGGGGAGCTTCCCAGAGCTCTCCAGGAAAGATTTCCCGTCCCCAAAGGGTCTCTTCGCTCTCCGGGTTTTTTTCCCCCGAGAGCTCGCTGAGAGCTAAAGGCTTTAAGATTAGAAGCCGGACGGTGGTGGTGCCCGCCAGGAGCTCCTCCACGGCGGTCCAAATTCCTCGCAGCGACTCGCCCGGCCCGGAAGCGGGTCGGGGAGAGCTTCCGGCAAGCTTCCACGCGTGCCTGCACGCGCGCAGGCACGCGTGGAAGCGTTTCTGGCAGCGCTTCGGCAGCGCTGCAGGGGAGCTTCCCGGAGCTCTCCAGGAAAGATTTCTTGTCCCCAAATGGTCTCTTCGCTCTCCGGGTTTTTCTATTAAAGAGCTCTCTGAGAGCTAGAGGGTTTTAGATTAGAAGCCGGACGGTGGTGGTGCCCGCCAGCAGCCCATCTCCGCCGCTCCACGATCCCCGCAGCGCCTCGCCTGACCCGGCAGCGCGTCCGGGAGAGCTTCCGGCAAGCGTCTACGCGTGCCTGCACGCGTGCAGGCACACGTGGACGCGTTCCTGGCAGCGATTCAGAAGCGCTCCAGGGGGGCCCCCCAGAGCCCCGGAAGCGCTTCAGGAGAGCTTCCGAGGGCTCGCCAAGAAGGCTTTCGGGTGTGTGGCCTCCTTGCTCTCCGGGTTTTTCCCGGAGAGCTCGCTGAGAGCTAGAAAGGGTTCAAGATTAGCCGGACGGTGGTGGTGCCCGCCAGGAGCTCTTCCACGGCGCTCCACGTTCCCCGCAGCGCCTCCGGTGAGCCGGCAACGGGTCCGGGAGAGCTTCCGGTAGGCTTCCACGCGAGCCCGCGCGCGTGCAGGCATGCATGGAAGCTATCCTGGCAGAGCTTCAGCAGCGCTGCAGGGGGACCCCCCAGAGCTTTCCAGGAAAGATTTCCCGTCCCCGAGGGTGTCTTCGCTCTCCGGGTTTTTCCCGGAGAGCTCTCTGAGGGCTAGAGGGTTTTGGATAAGAAGCCTGGCGGTGGTGATGCCCGCCAGCAGCCCATCTCCGCCGCTCCACGACTTTCGCAGCAACTCGCCCGAGCCGGCAGCGGGTTCCGGGGCGTTTCCAGCGCGCGTCCACGCGTGCCTGCACGCGTGCAGGCACCCGTGGAAGCGTTTCTGGCAGCGCTTCAGGAACGTTTCTGGGTGACCTCCATAGCTTTCCAGAAAAGTTGTCCCGTCGCAGAGGTTCTTCGCTCTCCGGGTTCTTCCCGGAGAGCTCTCTGAGAGCCAGGGTTGAAGATTCGAAGCTGGGCGGTGGTGGTGCCCGCCCGCAGCCCATCACCGCCGCCCCAGAATCCTCGCAGCACCTCGCCTGAGCCGGCAGCTGGTCCGGGAGCGATTCCGGCACGCGTCCACGTGTGCCTGCACCCGTGCAGGCACGCGTGGAGGAGTTCCTGGCAGCGCTTCCGAAGCGCTGCAGGGGAATTCCCCAGCTCTCTCCAGAGAAGATTTCTCGATCCCACGGGTCTCTCTCTCCGGGTTTTGGACGCAACCATACCTCGCATAGCTCTTCGGCATCGATGAGCTAGAGGAATTTCCCGGGGAGCTCGCTGAGAGCTAAAGGGTTTAAGATTAGAAGCCGGACATTGGTTGTGCCCGCCAGGGGCTTCTCCGCGGCGGTCCAGAATCCCCGCAGGGGCTTTTTTGAGCCGGCAACGTGTCCGGGAGAACTACCGGCAAGCTTCCACGCGTGCCTGCAAGTGTGCAGCCACGCCTGGAAGCGATTCTGGCAGAGCTTCGGCAGCGCTGCAGGGGAGCCTCCCAGAGCTCTCCAGGAACGATTTCCCGTAACTCGTAGAGCTTCCCTTAGCAAGATATTGCTGGAAAGAGTAATAACTCGTAGAGCTTCCCTTAGCAAGTAATTGCTGGAAGCTAACAGTAATTCCGGCGCGCTGGAGAGCTAGTTGGCAAGAAAAATCTCGACGGAACTTTTGGTGACTTTTGGTCGGTTGAAAATTTGGTTCTCGAAATTCAACCATTCGTTAGAGCTCTAATATTTTTTCCCGTGATATTCGATCCGATTCCCGCACGCCGTCTTGATCTCAGCTCGATCGGGTGAATATTATTATCAAAAAGCACTGTGGCGGGATCGGCCGTTTTGAGTCATCTTGATATGCGCTGACGGTTTGCTGAACATTACTCGAGCTCTAGGGCAGCTACAGAGCTGGTAAGCACAGCCAATGCATGCAGAATGATCAGGCGCGTTCGCCTGTTGAACCCAGAGGTCTGAACTCGGTCTGCTAGCCGAGCTAGGTCCGCAAACCTGTTCGTATTATTCGAGTCATCTTGACAGAAACTCTCGGTTTTCTGCACTTAACTCGAGCTGTAGGACAGCTACAGAGCTGATATTTACAGGCACTGATTCAGAATCATCAGTTGCGTTTGTCTGTCGAATCCAGAGCTCTGAACTCAGTCTGCTGCCCGATCTACAATCGCGAAACTATTTGTATCGTTCGAGTCGCTTGCGAGATACTGTCGGTTATCTGGACTTAATTCGGGCTGTAGGGGGGCTGCATGGCTGGTAATCACTGGAATCGGTTTGAAGACATCAGGCGCGTCCGCCTGTCGAATACAGAGCTCTGAACTCTGTCTGCTGCCCGAACTAGGTCCGCGAACCTATTCCTATTGTTCGAGTCATCCTGCGAGGTGCTGTCGATTTTCTGCACTTAACTCGGGCTGTAGGGGGGCTGCAGGGCTGGTAATGCCAGGAGGCGATTCGCAGACATCAGACGCGTCCGTCTGTCGCATTCAGAGGTCAAAAACTATTCACTATAAGTCAGATTTTTGGTAAGTGCTGTCTGTTTTCTCAACTTAAGTCGAGTTAGGAAGCTCTACGAGTCTTCCGGCGGTAACCAAGGTTGACGGTTTACCGCCGGCGCCCAGTACCTTGTAGAGCTCTTCGGCATCGATGAGCTAGAGGAATTCCGGCGCGGGGTGGAGCTAGTACCTCGTAGAGCTCTTCGGCATCGATGAGCTAGAGGAATTCCGGCGCGGGGTGGAGCTAGTCGGCCGACCCGGCCAGCAAGCACAAAGTGATGACTTTTGGTTGGTTTTGCGAATGACTCGTAGAGCTTCCCTAAGCTAGTTGCTGGAAGCTTAAGAGTAATTCCGGCGCGCTGGAGAGCTAGTGACTCGTAGAGCTTCCCTTAGCTAGTTGCTGGAAGCTTAAGAGTAATTCCGGCGCGCTGCAGAGCTAGTTGGCAAGAAAAATCTCGACGGAACTTACCCTCGAGCTATCGTTGCCCCGAGCGGTTCAAGGTATCTGCGCCGCCGCAGGGTGGAGCTAGTTGGCCGACCCGACCAAAAGAGACAATGTGGTAACCTGGGGTCGGTTTTTGGAACATTGTGCAAGAATTGACAATTCGTTTTCATAAGTTGGATTTTTCCTACCTACAATAAGCTATGGCGCATCTGCTGGTAAAATTTTCAGGGCTCTAGAAGCAATATTACTATCAACAGACTTGCGGGAACCGACTTTGCCCGCAGTACAGTTTGGCAGGTGACGGTGGTTGGCTTTACTTAACTCGAGCTGTCAGCAATCTACAGACCTCTCACGCACACCAGTCGATGCAGAATGATCTGACGCGCCACACTGGAAGCTCGAGAGTTCCTCGAAATGGCTGAGTCAGGAGTTATGATCGAAATACCGTCTCTATGTATGCGTGTTGCGAACGATGTTTCGATGATAATTCGAGCTGAGTGCATGCTATGCATGCCAGGTGCATTCCAATCGAAGCAGCGACATGCGTGACATCGAATGAGCCTCGAGAGTGCCCAAATTGATTAGAATTTTCAAAATTAATGAAAAAAATCGATTTGTACAATTTTACATTTTTTGTGTCGGATGATTTTTTCTAATTTATATCGATCTATGGGTGACCTAGAGAGTTCTGGTGCATTTTTGTCGACGCAAAATGGTCTCGCGCTCTCACTGAGAGCGCGAGACTTCATATGAATAGCTTCGCTGGGAGTGAGAACTTTGGTCCAGCCGGCCGAGGCGGACAATGTGACAACTTTTGGGTGGTTTTGCAATTTTTTGAAAGATATTTGACAATTCAATTTGAAAAAGCAGATTTTTACTCCGAGCATTGAGATATAAACTTCGTTCCCTGATCAGCTCGGCCATCTAGAGTCATTTTCAGTACCAGTTCACTTGAAGGAACCGACTTCATGTTGACTCCGAAAAAATGTCAACTTGAAGTTTTTTTAGAAAAGCTCCCAGAAGCTCCCGCTTTGATGCTGAGCTTTCTCACGGATTCAAGGAGCTCTACGAGGTTCCCGGCGGTGACCAGGTTGACGGTTCACCGCCGGCGCCAGTTGTAGGTGACTTTTGTCGGTATTGAAAATTTCGTTCTCGAAATTGGACCATTCGTTAGGGCTCTAGTATTTTTTCCCTTGATATTCGATCTTATTCCCGCTCGCCATCTTGATCTCAGCTCGATCGGGTAACTTTGAAAGCCAAAAAGCACTCTGGCGGGATCGGCCGTTTCGAGTCATCTTGATACGCGCTGACGGTTTCCTCAACATAACTCGAGCTTTAGGACATCTACAGAGCTGGTAAGCACAGCTAATCGATGCAGAATGATTAGGCGCGTTCGCCTGTTGAATCCAGAGGTCTGAACTCGGTCTGTGAGCCGAGCTAGGTCCGCAAACCTATTCGTATTATTCGAGTCATCTTGACAGAAACTCTCGGTTTTCTGTACTTAACTCGAGCTGTAAGACAGCTACAGAGCTGATATTTACAGAAACTGATTCATAATCGTCAGTTACGTTTGTCTGTCGAATCCAGAGCTCTGAACTCGGTCTTCTGCCCGATCTAGAATCGCGAAATTATTTGTATTGGTCGAGTCATCTTGAGAAGTGCTCTCGGTTTTCTTCACTCAACTTGCGCTGAGAGGGGGCTACAGTGCTGGTTGTCATATGAATCGATTTAAAGAGATCATGCGCGTCCGCCTGTCGAATCCAGAGCTCGGAACTCGGTCTGCTGTCCGAACTAGGTTCGCGAAACTATTGTATTGTTCGAGTCATCCTGAGAGATGCTGTCGGTTTTCTGCACTGACCTCGGGCTGTAGGGGGCTGCGGGGCTGGTAATGACAGGAGTCGATTCGCAGACATCAGACGCGTCCGCTTGTCGCATTCAGAGGTCAAAAAATATTCACTATGAGTCAGAATGTTGGTAGGTGCTGTCGGTTTTCTCAACTTAAGTCGAGCTTGGAAGCTCTACGAGTTCCCCGGCGGTAACCAAGGTTGACGGTTTACCGCCGGCGCCCAGTTGGC